>CP136067.1:203773564-204343104 GCA_032622095.1 Siphonodentalium dalli
ACCAAACTTACACTTCGATTGATAACGAGTCATACAGAACATAAGTGACAACTCCAAACTTTACTAAAAGTTAAAATTCAACTTCATCTCGATCAGAACACATGTGATGACATCCAATGATAACATGAGATACTCTGTCGTAATATTCATTCTGACACAATATACACGTTTGTATGTCAGTTTTATTTGGTATAAGTGCAATTAATCGAGCAATTAATAGATAATCTTCCTTATGTTGCGGATACATTCGACAATAAATCCATATATTGGACATAATCAAATCCGTTTGTAACATAGAGACTCGCTTCAGTGACGTTTTCTCCGAAGTTGTTTGTTTCCATGCGATCTCAGTTTTATTGAAATGGACTCCCTACACCACACCTTACGGGGTGCACCCCATGGCAAACAGGGTGCCACATTATGGATTTTTGCCCCTCGCAGTGCGCGGTATGCCTATTCTACTCCGGGCACACACGGGGGCATATCAGGTTAAGACTGAACTGCAGCCACATGAGTTGTGACCTGAAGGACGCTGCGACATTCACCGTGATTACCCGTGAAATGTGAATTGTCCTGCTTCGGTTTAGTGCTGCTGAATATGTTATTGTTCTCACGGAATATATAGGTCCGAATCGGAATATCTGGTTTAGGCTAGGTTTGATTCTAGACCTGGTTTTACTCTAGTTTAAGCTATGTTTTAGTAGGAGTAAAACTTGTAGTTTTACTGTAGTAAAACTAGGTTTTACGGGACTAAAAATAGGTTTTAGTGTAGTTAAACCCATCCTTGTGATAATCTCAGTTTGTTTTTTTGTTTGTTTTTTTTGTATGTTTATTGAAATCAAGAACATGTTAATGAAAGACAATACAAGGTATACAACAAAAATAAATGGTAAATTGTTCTAGGTTTCTATATGAGATAGGGAGAGAGAGAAAGAGAGAGAGAGAGAGAGAGAGAGAGAGACGAAGAGAGGTTTATACAAAACATAGGTAAGAAGAGGGGAAGAGAACGTTACAGTAGATGAAATATAAATGGTTTCGTGAGAAAAGCTAATCAAGTACGTGTATGTATAGTGGGCGGGATATCAGGGGTCACTAAGTCCGTATGTGAAATAAGCGTTAATGCATGTACAGACAATGAGCCGAAATATAGCAATTGATTTAATATGCATAACTATATTAAATGTGGAAATCTATGGATAAGAAAATATCTATAAGGGTCTGGATTGAAGAAGTATTATATTTAAAGTTGCGCTTCATTAATCGACAAGTCCGATAAAAACCTTACCATCGATAAAAAAAAAAAAACTGTTGATATTGGCATTTACTGAAGTGACAAAACCTCTCGACCGAATAGTGTATTTCAGATCAGATTTCAGATTTGCTACGATAAGTTTTTCTTCTCTCATTTTCGCATGATATATGAAAAATTTGATGAATACAATTAAGAAACGGAGTACTAGTAATTCGTTCTCTAATCCCTTTCCATATGCAACAATAATATAATCTCAGTTTTAGTTGTTGGAATTCGATCTCAATTAAAACTCGGTTTTATTGGCGTGATAATGTTATGATAATATCGCTAATTGTTGATTGTGAATTGGCGACATAACGATCAGGAGACGATTATCTATATATGACTTATCAGTGCTTTACGTCTCGTATCTAAAATATAAAACCACTCTACCCCAGGTTTTACTAAAACCTAGTTTGGTGGGTTTTATTATTCGGTCGATTTCTTTCGCCCAGTATTGATGTTGTTTCTTCGCGTATGTATGGGAGTGTTTCTTTTGAATTGGGGAGGCATTTATGCTCGAGCGTTTGTCACTCAATATCGCTGTGCATTTTTATACATAAGGAGAGTCTCAGTGGAATTCGGCGAGGCGATGTCGGTACTTATGGGATAACTTCTAACAAATACGCCAGCGTGATGGATGATTTCTTGCAATATTGGTTTTTGTTATTCACTCGTTCGGATGTTGCTTTTGCGAGAGAGCATGGGGGTAGGACTGATACGTTTGGCATGTTCGATACGAACATGACTCTTTTGGTCAATATGACGGCATGGGTTTGTGGCCCGTTAAAAGGCCCACTAGATACACCCCATCACTCACACCCTGGGGAGTACCTACATGAGGGGGTGAGAATGGAGTATGGACCATTTTCAAGAATTGTAAGGATTTCGGCCAATTTAATGGTATGTGTGGCCCCAAATAACCAATAGAAACACCCCATCCCTCACAGCCGGGGGACACGTACAATTTTACGGCAGCATTGGGTGGCCCACTCCAAATACCCCCAATATATTCCATCCCTGGTGGAAACCACCCAGATGGGTTGAAAATGGGATATGGACCACTGTATTGCTTATTTGCAAAAATGTTTCTTTCGGTCAGCTGTACGGCATCATGGGTGGGTAGTGCACCCAAGTACCCCTAGAAACACCCTCACCCCGCGGGTACCACCCGAGGGGTTGAACATGGGAATGGCCCGCACCAAATTCCCCCCTGGAAACTCCGCAACCCCTTACTCCGGGGCCCATACCCCATTTTACCTGCTCGGATGGTACCACTCGGGGTGAGGGTGGGGATGGGGATGTTTCTATGGTGGCGACAAATTGGCCGAAATCCTTATCGTTCTCGAAAATAGTCCGTACCCCATTTTCACCCCTCCTGTGGTACGCCCCGATGAGGGGTGGTGGTGTTTTTGAAAAATCATGTTCATTCATGATATTAGATAATAACTAACCGCTATACAACAAACCGTGAATTCGTCGTTATTACTCAAAGCGCACCTTCCCGTCTGAACTATACCCCACCCTCACTGATTGGGGACGGGGCATGTAGATAAAGAGGAGGACAGCATATAAGGCACTATAAGCCATCGGGCCTGTTGTCTTATCCTCGTTTCCTTATATTAACACTTCTATTTTGCATACATGTATCATATGTATGTTATGTTATTTGTTATGATTCGGAAATAATATATGGTTACACTGAATGTGAATGTTTCTGCCATTAGTAAATTTGGCAGGTGCACTGCCAAAAATATTTTCTCAATTCAGGAAAAAAAAAATCTTGAAATGAGATATTATCTTGGGAGAATAGCTAGAAAAATAAGAAAAAATATATTTTCTAGGTCAAGAAATGAAAGGGTGGGAAAATTTCTTGTCTGAGAAAATTTCTTTAAGAAAACACAGTAATCTTAGTAAGAAAATCCTAGTAAACAAATCTTAGTATAGATTTGTTTTCTTAATGTAGGAAAGATTGTTTTTCTCACATAAGTTTATTTTTCTTGAAATAAGATAAGTTTAAGATACTGCGATTATCTTGGGAGAATAGCTAGAAATTTAAGAAAGCTATACAATTAATCTAGAACAAGAAATTATATTTTCTATAGTTAGAAATATCGTCAAGATATTTTTTCTTAAGTGAGCCAATTTTTTCTAGAATGAGATTTTCTCAAGCAGGAAAATAAATCTAAGTAAGGAAAACAAGTTTTCTTAACTAGGAATATTTTTCCTAATTAGGAAAGATATATTAGAAAACAATTCTTAATTAAGAAAAACATTTAATTTTAAATTAATATATAATTTCAATTGTGTTTTAAAATATACAATTGACATTTATTCTGAATATAAAAACTTCTATAATAGAGACAATAAGGGGGCTTAAAGGCACGGGAGGCCTTAGTTGTCGAAAATATTCATATTTGTTTCAATCACCGTAAACAGAAAAACATTAAAACGCATACAGTTTTGTTCATATATACCATGACCATCGCGTAAACAGCATGCTATCATAAAGACCTACTATATTTTACCTAAGCAGGAGCCTGATTGTGTTACAGAAGGCAGCACAGTGTTACTGGCTAATCACACACAAATGATATAAATGCTCTTTATTCGTTCCATATCAAAATTCAGCAACAATGAACGCTCTTTATGTTTACCATCATAATATAAACAAACACCAGGAAAGTACCTTTTTATGCTTTTGTTTACATAAGAATGGTCAAACATATGACAATAACATACTGTTTATGCGATATTTCTTATTTGTATACGGACAAAGTCTGTCTGCATTTTAATATTCTTTCTGTTTGTGGCGGTTTTTGACCGGTGGAAATATTTTCACAGCATACCCACCGCCAAGGCCTCCCGTACCTTTAAACTTTAAATATACAATCAACAATTTCTCGTTACAGTTATGGGTTTCTAAAATTGCAAGTGGCCAAACAAGATACTGTGTACATTCGCGAAATGAAACTATACAAAGTACCTGTATCTTGTTCTGCCTCTTAAAATTGTATAAACCTATATACGCAACAAAAAATATATTGATTGCTAATAATTACATCCCGACACATGATTTTCAATATATTTATAGAAAGAGTTACCTCAAATCTGTCGATTGAAAAAAAAATATATAACAATTTCTGTTATTTGAGTATCCAGTTCAAACGATAGGAAAAAAAATCATCACACATGACAAAACAAGCACTGTATGTGCCTTAATAAACATTGTAACCCTGTATTTTTAAATGCACATATTCTAGGACGGGTGATGTGTAATAAACACAGAAAGACACTTGTATTAATGGATTTGTTGATACAGCACTTGTGCCATTGAGGAAAGATAGAACTCTAGGGTGTGCTGTTCATTCCGTCATTGTGCGCTAGCACTCGTGTCATATCAACAAACCCATAAACAAGATTGTGTAATTCTGATTATATACAGCATGGTTTCAATAGCTGTTTCATGAATCATGCAGATTGCAGGTTTACTGTTCAGGTACTAGCCCAAGTCTTTTCGGTATGCAACAGCTTGAGATATCGAATACAGTAATGCCCCGAGTATAATCGACTCCTTAAACACAGTAGAATTATGGGTAACTTTTCAGGATTTAGTCGGATATATGGCTTGTTGCCATTCATCGGAAAGCTCTCTGAGAGCTTTCCGATGAATGGCAACAAGCCATATTTCCGACTAAATCCTGAAAAGTTACCCATAATTCTGCTGTGGTTAAGGAGTTGATTACTTAGAGCATTACTGCAGTTGAAACTGTTTTGGATCGAGTCCTGTTCGGCTACTCTTCTATAACCTCTCAAGATTTTGAAGTGTTGAATGGGTCACCATGAATCGCTCAATTAAACAATCGCAACGGTGTTGAGTGTTTTGCTTATCGCTCACTATTTACTGCTGTATGTAAACAAACGATTGACTCACACAAAGTGTGCTTTATGGATAATAACGCATTCATATGAACATTATCCTATACTATTAGTATATTCTTGGGAAACTTTTTGTAAATGTTATTTATAAATTATAACCTATAACGAAGGCCATCCATTCCTTTAAGTTCCAAAGATATAAGGAGAATCACTGCATTTTAATTGCATACCGCATCCATCGTGGTGCTGTTTTGTGTTCAAGTGACAACCTTACCATGGTGTTGGAAATTACTGCAGTGTAATACCACAGCATTACCTGGGTAACACCACGTTAGAGATGGTCAATTACTTTAAGTATATGCAGGTTTTAAATCATCACGCTTGGGAAAGGCTGCCCTCTATGTTCTTATAAAAAAGCGTCACTTTGACCTAATCTGACGAAATACTGGTAGTGCTACAATCAAGATAACTTCAACCCACAATTCTGGGCGTAAAGTCCATTACAGAAGAGTATCGGGATGGGACTCGGTCCAAAACAGCATCAACCCAACCGATATCACAAGTTGTGGACAGGGAAAACTTGGTCTAAACAGGTACTAGTACATGCATGTATTACAAGCATTAAAGTGTACACTAAATCCGGCCATTTATGAGACCATCTCCTTGTATACTCAACAGAATATATGCAACAAATGAATGAATTTTGCCCATGGATAATTGCAACACCTGTGTGCTCTATGAACAATGCAAACATGGTATTTATAATGATAATGAATTATTGGCTGGAGTCATAAATTCATTTTCATTATAATTTATACCATGTTGTTTGCATATATTCTGCTGAGAATAAAAGGAGATGCTCTTAATGCTCAGTGTAAAACACTGCAAATATGGAACTTAAAGAGCTTTTCTCTATCTTCTACTGGAAACAACTGTTAAATTTATTAAGACTTTATCAAGTCTTTTCACAGTATATAGTCTACATGTTTAATAGTATAGCACTAGTACTCACTAGTATTTCCAGACTTTTTGTGATAAAAAGCGGATAAAAGTGCAGAAGTCTAAATTGATGCATTAAGTTGCAGAATTTTAAATTGATGCATTAAGTGCATGAGCGTCTTTAGAGTTCTTTGAAGTGCGGTCATGCAAAAATAACATAAAAGTTTGTAAAACAAGGTACATGTACATACTATGATTATAGCGGTATGAAGTGTCTGGAGCACCTTTAATGGATAAAAGCGAATGTATACAGGCCTTAAAATTTTGCAAGAATCAAACTATAGCATTTCTACATCAAATCAGCTGCTTTTTACCAGACTCAAACGAAGAATCATGATTCTGACTCTCATCACACTAAAATCCCTACAAAATAATCTACTGGTGTGCAGATATTTCATTGAGTGTTTCAAATCATTTTAAAGGGACCCAAGGCACTCATAGTGAGTAAATATGCCAAACATATAACATACAACAGTTCGTAAAAACATCACCACTCAGAAAAACATGAATTCCTGATTCCTATATTAATTATTGAAAGTTTTCCAATAACGAAATTTCTCCTGTTGGAACCATTGCTATGTAAACAAAACTGTTACAGTGATTTGTCAACAAACATTGCTACTAGTAATCGCGTAGAAGGTTAAACATATTTTAGTCTATTAAAATATTATTTTCAGAATATTTTTCAATGCTTTGGCCATGCAATGTTTAACCCTTTCATGATGGGAGCTGCGCTGGTACAGCATTAAAGATCATGTACCAGTGAATTCTTGTATATATGCAAGTCTCACATAGGAAGCCTCATATGTATAAGAGAATGCACTGGATTACACGGTCAAGGTAAATATTGTTAGGCCATGTATTCTCTTATATATGTGAGGCTCCATTTTGGAGACTCGCAAATATAAGAGAATGCATTGGCGCAGGGTTTTAGCAACATTTCAAGAATCTCCAGTCATGGAAGGGTTAAGTTTTTATTAAACTTTGGCATCTTATTGGACTTATTCAACATTGGATGGTAATGTCACTGTAACAGTGATGTTTATCAGAATTGCTAGCATGCAATGACATTCTTTCATATAAATTAATTAACTCACAGAATATCGAAAGACCAGATGTGAGTATAATATAAATTTATCACCCCATTTTATAAAGGGATACAAAAAATAAAGATAACATATGTTATGCTTTAAAGTCAGCATGGACAATTAAAGGTAAACAATCTGAATTGATGGTCTCCATACCATCAGATTCCAAGAACAACATTTCTTAATCAATTAAATACCAAAACATAATGCTAACTAAGTACTGTCAACTCTAGTGTAACATTTTCCAAAACATGTTATATATCAACATTTTGTTCATCGCAACTTGGTATCAAGATTAGGTCAGTCGACTCAGTCGGCTCGTTGAATATTTGCTAGGCCGGGAAATATTCAAGGCGGTGAAAAATAACAGATTTCAAAAATTTATATTTTGTAACTCAGAACTTTAAAGGGTGTGTTCCTCGACTCGAATCAATTATTTTTACCCCCGAAGCCAAAGAAATAGTAATTGAGGAGCGTGAACTCGGATTATCTATCTTTAAATGTGCATGTATGGTACATGCATAAGCCACTTTAAGCTCATTGTACATATTACTTGGTGATACAGCAGGTTGACAAAGATAAAGGAACATTAGAATATTTTGATTCTGTTATGGATTTTAAGGCCTGTATGTGTACATGAATCAGATTATATTGACATACTGCAATAATATGTCACTTAAAAGTTCATATCCTTCAGATAAGCTCAGAAACAAGGCTTGAGACTGTTCCATGGGTACTGTTGTGCTTTGTGTGGAGATTTGAAACTGGTACACCTCCAAATTCTGGTCAATGTAGTATGAAATATAAAAAAAATTATGCATACGCTGGATGCCATAGTGCACATTTTCTGAGACTCGATGAAGCATACAAGTACACGTCTGTTGTAGAATTGAATTCACTAACTTCACTTGCCAAGATTTTCACCGCATAAGTCTGATAAAATGTAGAGGTCACTGATCGGTCTCCATCAAGGAAGGAATGCATACATATATGTGTCATTTTTGCCTTTGATGAACACATTGATCGTCATTTGGTTATAAATTAAAGCCTCCCCTTCGCTGCAGTGTGCACTAGTTACCAGGTAAGCATGGTACTGGATTCAGTGCATACCGACCGTAGGTATACATATGGTACATGTGTATAGCCAGGAGACTCAGGACTCACTGTCACACAGCAACAACACACATGTCATCATCATTGTCATGCATGAACGAATACCGATAACATCTACAGTACATGTATCCAGTACATGTACACCGAATAACATTTGAAATCCTTCCTCATCCAGTCTTGGACAGAATTAATAATATTGGTATTAAGGGTCACCATGCAGTGTCTGCAAGAAGCACTCTGACAGGAAACATGATTCTATGATTGGTTATCAGATAATCATATCAGGCCTTGAATGAAATTTTGATGTCTCAATCCAGTCAAGCAGCACCTCCTGTCTGAAAAAACAGATTTTAATGCTTGTAATGACATCAGAAAAGAGGAATGACTGATCATATACATATTATTAAGATACATCATCCAAATTGATCACCCGGGGGCCGAGTTATAACAGTAAATTATATCCATTCAAATGCTGCATGATGGTCAGAAACAGCTACAAATACATGTACCGGTATCATATACCGGTGTAACAGATATCTCCCCCTGGATATATCCCCCACTCTGGATACCACCCCCCATGCATGACTAAATTAAAATTTCACTCATTTGATAAATGTTACTTGAACAAACAAAAATAAAAAATAACTTAAATCTCATAAAACATTTCTTTCTGGCCATTTCAGGGTCAAACGATATTAAATGAGTGAATTTTCTTTTAGTCATACATGGGGGAAAATGCCCAGGGTGTGCGAGTGAGATATCTGAGGACATTCGCAAATACACTCCCCCATGGAGGGAGATATCCAGACAGGAGGGGGTGACGTGTTACACCGGCAGAGGCGGACTGGGCCAAGAAACCGGCCCGGGAAATTAATATAATACCGGCCCATCTGTTTGGTCCACCTTGGAAAATTCCAACTGCACCCTCCCCCCTTGAATCAGAATCAGACCAAATACATATTTTTGCATAATTCCATTTGCACCCCCCCCCCCCCTTGAATCAGATGCAGACCAAATACATGTTTTTGCATAATTAATTCCATTTGCACCTCTGGTCTAATATCATATATATTCATAAACCATGGTTCTATATATTCCCGGTATGAGACCATTCAGATATTTTTACCTGAAATATTGCATAAAATCTAACATCTAGCGGTCTAACTCCAGACAAATGCACACGGCTACGGACAAGAGACCAGGACACACCAGGCTGTTCATGGTTGTTCGGCCCGGGGTGAGAACATTTTGAAAACTATACAAGAAAATCTCGAATCCGATAAACTAGACTGGCATCAACTGAAGCGTTCCTATTTTCTTGTAAATTTCAATTGGGGGAGGGGTGCGTAAGAATTTTTTTGGATTTACAGCTGGGAGTTACCGTTAAAATCTCGAGATTAATGGGGTGTTTACGTGGTGTTATATGATGCCGACAAGTTCATTTAATGTCAAAATTACGATTAGCCAATTCGGCTGGTTAAACAACACATGTGGCGGCCCACGTCCGGAATTTTCCCGGTCTCCCGATCGGCCATGCAGTCCGCCTCTGCCCTCATGAATTTATGTGAGAAGAGTACCATCTTATTGGATACACGGCTGGTTAAACAACACATGTGGCGGCCCACGTCGGTTTCATTTGCGGCCCAAGTGGTGGTTGGGCGGCCCAACCACATATACCCCCTCTGTACACCGGTACCTGCACCAAATATTCCCAAAAACATTCCAGATACATGTATATAGGTACCGGTATGATATCATATTGGTCTTGTAAATATCATATATTTGTAAATGTTTTAAGGCATGTTAAACAGCTTGGGGGGAGGGGTCAAAGCCACCAACAAGCAATTTTTTCCGCAACTAAAACAAAAATTTCCTGCTTGTTTTTTTAGTGTTTTGGCAATGAGTTGGGCTTCAAAACCACTTTGAATGAGAGAAATAATGTAATTATAACTGGTAAACTGACTGCAGGCAGTTATCGTGTTGTATTTTGTTGCAAATCTTGAAATCCAAGATGGCCACTGGCAGCCATGTTTTTTTGGCCGAATGACCTCAAAATGACTCATTCCTATTTACATGTCCATGTTAACATCCATGATAAATAGTATGCACAGAAATTCATATACAGCTGAATTTCCCCCCGCAAATCTTTGTTTTAGTGTTAAAAGGGGGGTGGGTGTAAACAAAATGGTCGGAAAAAACTGTCGAAAACGAAAACAAATTTGGGTGGGTGGGTACAAAAAATGATCGAAAGGGAAAAAATGCCATACATGCCTGAGGGGGGGGGGGAGGGCAATGTGTCAATACAACATTTGATTTTATCATCTTTACTTGAATAGGTGAGTTCGCAAATACTCTATTTCCATGCATATACTAGTAAACACAATTATACATAATCATTGGGGAATTGAACAAATTATACTGTATAATATACAAGCATAATTATGTATACTAGAAGATAGCAGCACAAACTAGTACTTCTGCATGTCAAATATCACACATACCAGTATATACCACTTATACTGCGGATTGACTTCTTTAAAAATATTGGCCGTCATATCAGGGGGGGGATTTCCGGGCACGTATGCCGGGGTGGATGAACTTGATGGGACCAACAAACATTTTTTTCCGCAACTAAAATTTTTGTTCCTGCAAGTCGTTTGACTGTTTGGCTTAAAACTCATTACAATAAGAGAAATACCGGTATTTATAAAACAGAAATGACAAATTTCATGATGATCAGACAAACAGTATAGCTTGTAGCTCATGCTAATGGATTGAATTTTGAATTCCAAGATGGCCACCGGCTGGTGACCGGCAGCCATGTTTTTTTGCTGAATGACCCCAAAATGAGTCGTTCCTATTTACATGTCAATGTTAACATCCATGACAAATAGTATTCACAGAAATTCATATACAGCTGTTTACAGTGAATCTCCCACACCCAGAGGCGGACTGGCCGATCGGGAGACCGGGAAATTTCCCGATGGGCCGGAGGCCGGAAAAATTCTGATTCCACGTGATTTTCTATCAAGCGAGAATACGAGGGTTTTTTTTACGGTTTGGGGGGGGGGGGGTATATGTGGTTGGGCGGCCCCAACCACAACTTGGGCCGCAAATGAAACTGACGTGGGCCGCCACATGTGTTGTTTAACCTGCCGTGTATCCAATAAGATGGCACTCTTCTAAGAATATATTGATACGGAAATTATTGCACATGTCAAATGTTTTACTTCGGATGTGTACTGCCAATATATATATATATAAATATATATCACACGAGAAGCGGAAAACCGGCGAGGAAAGACAGAAGTTACCTAAATTGGGAAGTTGGCAGGTTCCCCATGTGAGCATAATGTGACGATGGGGGGGGGGGCAGAGGCGGACTGGCCGATCGGGAGACCGGGAAAACTCCGGACGTGGGCCGCCACATGTGTTGTTTAACCAGCCGAATTGGCTAATCGTAAGTTTGTCATTAAATGAACTTGTCAGCATCATATAACACCACGTAAAGACCCCGTTAATCTCGAGATTCCAGCTGTAAATCCCAAAAAAATCTCACACCCCTCCCGGACCCTCCCCCAATTGAAATTTACAACAAAATAGGAACGCTTCAGTTGATGCCAGTCTATATAGAGATGCTAGGATTTGCGAGCTTCTTGTATAGTTTTCAAAATTTTCTCACCCCGGGCCGAACAACAATGAACAGCCCGGTGTGTCCCGATCTCTTGTCCGTAGCTGTGTGAGTGTGTGCATTTGTCTGGAGTTAGACCGCTAGATGTTAGAATTTATGCAATTTTCCAGGTAAAAATATCTGAATGGTCTCATATCGGGAATATATAGAACCATGGTTTGTGAATATATAAGATATATTAGGCCAGAGGTGCAAATGGAATTATGCAAAAACATGTATTTGGTCTGATTCTGATTCAAGTGTGGGGGGGGGGGTGCAGTTGGAATTTCCCAAGGTGGACTGTGGACACCCCCCGAACAGATGGGCCGGTATTATATTAATTTCCCGGGCCGGTTTTTTGGCCCAGTCTGCCTCTGCCCACACCCCCCCCCCCGCAAATCTGTTTTATTGTTAGAATGGTGGGGGTGGAAACCGGTGGATGTTTGGACGCGGGGGTGGGTCCCCCCAACAAGGGTCGAACGAAAAAAATCAGCATACATGCCTGAACATATTTTCCGACCCCCTGATCATATGGCCATTTTCGTCTATTTTTCCAACTATACTTTCTATAAGCAATGGGAATGCTTGATAGAAAATTTGTAAATAGTATATACAAGTAGGGGGTTAAATGTAGCACACCATGAACTTTGAAGTTGCCGACATTGTTTCTGGTGTCAATTTTTAAACTCCACCCATCGCCTGTTGTCAGGCCGCATTCATTGGCATTACACAAACAGGCATGGAAATACAAGATAGTGATTCGTCTTATACATGCATATATAAGTTAATTTAACGATATCCGTGTGGTTGTATTAATTTTCAACTTTTGGTGTGATATCTTTTGGTGTATCATAACTACACGGTACTGTAGTTCCATAACAATGACCGTGGCTAATGAATCTGGCATTTCTGTAATAAGAAGAAAAATATGCTGCATATACATGTATGTGATATGGATACATGTATTTTTATAATTTGCAAACATATTTATAAACAAAGTGTAAAGTTCATTCAACCAACAATGTGAGCGTCCTCAGCAATTCAGATGACCATGGTTCAATCGTAAGTGGGGGAATCGGGCCTGACAAAATCATGGATGGTTTGTTGACACGATTACGATGTCATCACACATGAGTATATTGTCGGCGACTCGGCGGTTAACCATGTGATTAACTACCCTATGTTTTTTTATTTACTTTGTACAATTTTTAAGTACACACACAGTTCTGATTCAGTCACAAGTGGAGGTAGCCAAGGATACGCCACAATTTTGCATCTAAAATGCTTGATACTACTTTTTATCACTCATGACAATGCCCGACCATGCGCAGTACAACTATCACCGTATCGGTTACTACCCACAACAAAATCTTTCCACTTACGATTGAATCGTGATCATCAGAACATTCACTTAGTGAAAGTTCAGATGACCACGATTCAATCGTAAACTTGTCGAAACTTTTCCATCATAGGAAATAACTGATAATTGGACTGCGCACGCTCACATCGAAATCGTAGGTCAAAAATAATATCAAGCACTGTTTGATTTTACTATTTTTAGATGCCAAATTGAGGCGTATCCTTGGTTTATACCGGTACCTCCACTTGTGACGAAAGATTCGCAGTGGTGTGTGCATAAAAATTGTAGCTGAAAATGACCGGTGTAGTCAATCACATGCTTTAGGATGTTCAACCTACAGTATAATCATGTACGACGCCGCATTGCAATTTTGTGAACAAACCATCCACGATCTTGTCGGGCCTGATTCCTCTACTTACAAATTAATCGTGGTCGTCTGAACGTACACTACATGTACATGAGGCCACCACCCCCCATGGAATACGAAATACCGGTACCACTTAACACAGAGGGTGGAATACAGAATACCAGTTAACAGCCATATGGAATACATAAAAATATATGAAAACTTCATTTTTTGGAAGGTCGGCGTACGAATACGGAATACCGGTATATTTGGAATATCGAATACCTCCTAACAGAGGGGCCGGAATACGGCGTACCTCATAACAGGGCATGGAATACGGCGTACGAAAAGGGGGGTGGGGGGCCTCTTACAGGTAATGATGAATTGGCCACACAATAACTAGAATGAATCATTGAATGAGCATTTTATTTTTAATATTATCAGGTTCACATTTGTTCAAAATTATTCTATGAAGAAGTACCTTTCTATACAATCGCCTTTTAAGTTATATTTTCAATAATTGTGACCTTTGTGTTTTCCAACTATTGTCATACAAATCTCGACCGATAATACACATCAATTATGCATAGCTTTATGCCAGAATTGATTTTTGCAGAGTAAAATTTACCACTCAAGCTAGTTACGGAATACTTTACTTTTATTTACTATAGAAATTAAGCACAAAATATAATTTAATAAAAACCGATTTTGCCAAGTTTCCCAGTTTTGCGAATATTGTGGATGGGTACATTAATATACGAATGATCAATTCCATATAATCATAGTCCATCAGATGTTACTATTTTAACATGACAAATCATAACAAATGACAAGCAGATTGAACGTATCCTAAAATTTCGACCATATTTCACCGACAGTAAAATTCACCATCATTTCATTTGAAAAATATGAATAAATTA
The DNA here is from genome assembly GCA_032622095.1 of Siphonodentalium dalli. Classification (NCBI taxonomy): domain Eukaryota; kingdom Metazoa; phylum Mollusca; class Scaphopoda; order Gadilida; family Siphonodentaliidae; genus Siphonodentalium; species Siphonodentalium dalli. Next base: position 203,788,231 of record CP136067.1, read on the forward strand.
CGCACGTGTAATCGTAGATCAATTAAGTATATCACTCGTAACAACATTTTCGTGAAGAGAAAACACTTTACAACAGTTTACTTACCTGAAAAATCAGATCAAATGGAGTTTATCTCTTCATTTCCGACCTCAAAACTTTTTTGTTGCCAAAATGGCTGACGAAAGAACAGCGTTCGCGAACAGCGGACACACCAAACGTTGTAATCCGAGTCCGACTTCAGTAAAAGGTGTATAGTTGTGATTACCAATTTCGTCCATCATAGAAATCTGGTATATTTTATAATAGAGACATGTTCTGCACACAGATCTATACAATTTGCATGTTCATAAAAGGTATCTCGGGATTACTCAGATGGTGGGCCAATATAGACTTGAGTGATGTGTTTTGACCTGTGCCATTTAAATTTAATTGGGGGGGGGGTGGGGGTGGTCAATGCGTATTATTTTTCATTTGCGTTTAAGCGCAAATGATTTACGCTTAGGCATAAACATTTGCGGTTAAGCCTAAATGATAGAGGTTATTTGAACTTAAGCGCAAATATGTGTGCTTAAATGCAAATCTTTTCGCTCAAACTTAAATAAATAATAAATGTTAAAAGGGCCTCCCCCATATATATATGACCATGGCGGGAATTCGCTGGTGCAGCATTAAAGTCTTAACATACCATGTGCTAGAGCATTCTCTTATATATGTGAGTCATCCATATGGAGCCTCGCATCATATATAAAAGAATGCACTGGCTTACAAGGCTTGCCAATGAACTGAACATGTATTAGGTTATTGCTTGCACTTTTAATACACAGGGCAAGGTAGATTACATCATTTTATAGATATTCTAAAATTTCTAGTTTGTGAAAACTATACTTAAAGCCATATTGTATGAACCCTGTCTAACCAACTGAACTATGAACTATAGACATGTTATCATTTTTATTATCAGAGACATGCCTTCTGCAAAGATATAGCCTTATACATTATAAACATGCAAATAGTTGCTTCATTTGGGCTAACTTCCATCATTTAGTGAGTCAAACATGAGGAAATTCTCTTAGTTTGAAAGTTGTAGCAAGCCTGGCCCGGTGAGTTGATGTCACAAACATCAAATATTGTTACTTCTTGTCAGATGGACATTCCTGCCAATAAATTAAACATTTCTCATTGCAACTGTATGCATTTTAATACACAGAGCCTGATATAAATTACACCATTTGATGGATATTTTATTAAATAGTCTGTGGAAACAACATAAAAGCCATATTCTATGCATCCCTGTATAGCCAAAAGAAATTAAACTTTGGATATTTTATTGTTTATTTGATCAGAGACATGTATTCTGTTGAGATATATGTTAAAAACATGCAAATAGTGGTTTCATTTGGGCTTGCTCCCATAAATTAGAGAGTCAGACATGAAGAGATTCCCTTATTTCAAATTTATGAGATGCCAAGCCAGCTGAAATGGTGTATCAAACCTCAAATGGCAGTATTTCTTATCAGATGGACATCTCTACCAATAAATTAAACATTTCTCATAGTCATTGCATGCATTTTAATATACAGGACAAGTTAGAAAACATCATTTGATGGATATTTTACTTAAAATAGTCTGTGGAAACAACCTAAAAGCCATATTGTATGCATCCCTGTGTAGCCAAAAGAAATTAAACTATGGATATTTTATTGTTTATTTCACCAGAGACATGTATTCGGTTGAGATATTGCCTTATATATGTTATAAACATGCAAATAGTGGCTTCATTTTGGGCTTGCTTCCAAAATTTAGAGAGTCAAACCTGAAGAGATTCCCTTATTTCAAATTTGTAAGATGCGAAGCCAACTGAAATGGTGTATCAAACCTCAAATGGCAATATTTCTTATCAGATGGACATCTCTACTAATAAATTAAACATTTCTCATGGTCATTGCATACATTTTAATATACAGGACAAGGTAGAAACATCATTTGATGGAAATATTAATTAAAATAGTCTGTCAAATCTACATAAAAGCCATATTGTATGCATCCCTGTATAGCCAAATGAAATTAAACTATGGATATTTTATTGTTTATTTCATTAGAGACATGCATTCTGTTGAGATATAGCCTTATATATGTTATAAACATGCAAATAGTACCTTTATTTGGGGTTGCTTCCATATTTAGAGAGTCAAACCTGAAGAGATTCCCTTATTTCAAATTTACAAGATGCCAAGCCAGCTGAAATGGTGTATCAAACCCCAAATGACAGTATTTCTTATCAGATGGACATCTGTACCAATAAATTAAACATTTCTCATAGTCACTGCATGCGTTATAATATATAGGCCAAGATAGAAAACATAATTTGATGGATATTTTACTTAAAATATTCAGTGGAAACTACATAAAAGCAATATTGTATGCATCCCTGTATAGCCAAATCAAATTAAACTATGGATATTGTATTGTTTATTTCATCTGAGACATGTATTCTGTTCAGATATAGCCTTATATATGTTATAAACATGCCAATAATGGCATACTTTAGGCTTTTTTTCCATAATTTAGAGGGTCAAAGCTGAATAAATTCCCTTATTTCAAATTTGTAAGATGCCAAGCCAGCTGAAATGGTCTATCAAACCTCAAATGACAGTATTTCTTATCAGATGGACATCTGTACCAATAAATTAAACATTTCTCATAGTCACTGCATGCATTCTAATATATAGGACAAGGCAGAAAACAACATTTGATGGATATTTTACTTAAAATAGTCTGTGGAAACAACCTAAAAGCCATGTTGTGTGCATCCCTGTATAGCCAAAAGAAATTAAACTATGGATATTTTATTGTTGATTTCATCAGAGACATGTATTCTGTTGAGATATAGCCTTATATATGTTATAAACATGCAAATAGTGGCTTCATTTGGGCTTGCTTCCATAATTTAGAGAGTCAAACCTGAAGAGATTCCCTTATTTTAAATTTGTAAGATGCCAAGACAGCTGAAATGGTGTATCAAACCTTAAATGGCAGTATTTCTTATCAGATGGACATCTCTCCCAATAAATTAAACATTTCTCATGGTCACTGTGTGAATTATGATATATAGGGAAAGGTAGAAAACATTATTTGATGGATATCGTACTTAAAATAGTCTGTGGAAACTACTTAAAAGCAATATTGTATGCAGCCCTCTATAGCCAAATGCAATTACACTATGGATATTTTATTGTGTATTTTATCAGCGACATGTATTATGTTGAGATATAGCCTTATACATGTCATTAACATGCAAATAGTGGCTTCATATGGGCTTTCTTCCATTATTTAGAGAGTCAAATCTGAAGAAATTCCCTTAGTTTGATATTTATGATCCCATAATCCCATGAAATGGTATTTTAAACCTCAAATGTCAGTATTTCTTATCAGATGGACATATCAACTAATGAATTAAACATTTCCCATGGTCATTACATGCATTTTAATATACAAGGCTAAGTAGAAAACATCATTTGATGGATATTTTACTTAAAATAGTCTGTGGAAACTACATAAAAGCAATATTGTATGCATCCCTCTATAGCCAAATGCAATTGAACTATGGATATTTTATTGTGCATTTTATCAGAGACATGTATTCTATTAAGATATAGCCTTATACATGTTACTAACATGCAAATAGTGGCTTCATTTGGGCTTTCTTCCATAATTTAGAGAGTCAAAGCTGAATAAATTCCCTTAGGTTTCAAATTTAAAAGATACCAAGCCAGCTGAAATGGTGTATCAAACCTAAAATGTCAGTATTTCTTATCAGATGGACATCTCTACCAATAAATTAAGCATTTCTCATGTCCATTGCATGCATTTTAATATATAGGACAAGGCAGAATACATCACTTGATGGATATTTTACTTTAAATACTTTGTGGAAACTAAATAAAGTCACATTGTATGCTTTCCTATATTGCCAAATGATATTCAACTATGGATACATTGGATATTGTATTGTTTGTATCATCAGAGACATACATTCTGCTAAGATATAGTCTTTTGTGTGTTATAAACATACAATAGGTGCATGGCCTCATTGGGCTTGCTTTCATAATACAAGAGAGTCAACTCTGAAGAAATACCATCGGTTTGAAATTGGTAGCATCTTCCATCCTTATATAAGAGGGGTATATACCAGCTTGAAGTACCGGTTTAATTAATAGGTTCAATGCAAGGGGCCACCAAAGAGGTTTGTCTAGTTCGGGATGGTGTGGCAAACCGCCAACTGGAGATTTCAAGGGAGGCCTCCTCAATGGCGACCCACTATATTGTGCAAATTTTGCCAATAACAAAATTACATCTGTTGAAACTATTGTTATGTAAACAAAACTGTTACAGTGATTTGTCAACAAATATATAATTCTAGCTGTATTATTAGTTCAAATATTTAACTATGAATAACATTTTCAGAATATTTAATCAACAGGTTGGACCTTTTCCAATGTTATGTAAACAAAACTGTTACAGTGAGTGACTTGTCAACAATTATATAATCTTATAGCTGTAGTATTACATGTAGTTCAAATATTTAAGTATGAATATGAATTTTCAGAATATTAATCAACAGGTTGGTCTGGTTGGACCTTTTTCAATGTTTACCATAAACTTTTGATCACAATTTTGCTCTCGTTGGACTTTTACAGTTATTCCAATACAGCAGTAATTTCTACATAACAATTAATTCTTGGTTTAGAAATATTTTCTTTAAGTATTTCTTAACTTAGAAAAAAATCTTGAAACAAGAAATATATATTTAATTTTTGAAGCCATTTTCTTAGTAAGGAAATTGTTTCTTGTTTCAAGACTAAAATCTATCTTATTTGAGAAAACTATCTCTTGTCTGGTGGGAGTTTCTTAAATTTTCTTGATGTAGCAGACTTGGGGGGTATATTTCCCAAAATAAGATTTATTTTCCTGTTTCAGGAAATAGTTTTTCTTGTTTCAAGATATTTTATCTTATTAAGAAATTATTTTTGGCAGTGTGGCAGCGCAAACCCTCATTCACATGTCCATTGTCACATACCACAGCTCAGGCAGACCATCTTCACATACCACAGCTCAGGCAGACCATCGTCACAAACCACAGCTCAGGCAGATCACGTTTAGCGAGATATTTTCTGTCTTAATACCTAGCTGAGCAATCGGCTGCTACGTTTCTGTTGAACGGCGTGTTGGGGGTGTAGGTTTCTTGTTTATTTCCCTTTATCCCTGATAGTATTTAGACCAAATTATAACGAGCGACCGCCTCACCGCGGCACACAGTGAAGACACATTTTAAAGAGCGTACACCTGACACGTCGTGGGTTGGTTTTTTTGTGTCATTATCCGCACATAATAAATCTATAATGGAGTCATTCTGAGTCGATAATGCTCTTAATTTCAGTTCATTATCGACTAAAAATGAAGCGATTCTAAGCACATTATCGACATAAAACTAATTGTACATGTATTATAAGCAGATAATGTAGGTGTTTTCGGGAGAATATGCTGATCTGATAGTTTCTGTATAACGCAAACAAATGCTTCCCCCATCCGCAACGATGCCCAATTCGACAACACCAAGTTAGCCAAAAATTCCTTGAGTTAAATTTCAGCTCAAGAGGCTAAAAAGAATAACGAAACACACGTTCAATCACCATCATCTTCATGACACATGCACGACGGAAATACATAAACCCTCCGTACAACCCGAAAACAAGTACCAAGGTTATTTATATTATAACGCTCTTTATTAACTGTCGCATTTAGGCGACAGAAAATTGCCGCTCTTTATAAGACTGGAATTTTTGCAGGACGGATAAATAATCAAAACGATTTAAAACTTCCTCTTTTGAATGTCGAAATCTGCCCGTCAAATCCTCCTATTTCTGGACCCATGTGTACGATCTAAATATGTCCTTGTATTACTATATATAAACGCACTGATGATGGTTTTATCGCGTCATACTTCCATATTTCTGGACCCTTGTGTACGATCTAAATATGTCCTTGTATTACTATATAAAATGCACTGAAGGTGGTTTTAGCGTGTGAAATAGAACATGCCATTTTTCGAGTTAAAATAGTTGAATACAGCTACACGATTGGAATTAGGATGCGCCAAACATGATCATTCCCTTTTCCAGGAACCATCACACCCATGTATCAACTATCCATGTGGTGAGAAATCGATATATTCGCCAAGCTACACCAGTGATGCCGGATACCGCTGCATTCCATTCGATAGAACAGGTGAGTTAATTCACAATTCGTTGCCTGAGTACTACACTATCGTATAAGTCCAGTTTGGCGGGAAATGAAAGTTGGTATCGTTGGAATTGCCGCGATATTTTCTTTCATTTGATGTCCATGAACCGCGCATCGCCCACAGCCCCCACAATAAGTGATGTGCAATGTTGTTGTATGTACATGTGCGCAAATTTTATCCGTGCTATAATGTATATCGTTGACCAATTGCATCACCCAAAATCACGTGGAAACATTTTGACGAATGGCGGATTCTGTATTTGGAAGAAATGGTATCGCAAGAAATACCATTGCTTCATTCTTATACTTGTTAATTAGTGGTTTGCTATGTTGTCTTCGCAAATGTTTAGTCAACTAAATATACTTGTTTAAATGCATGCTTTGAGATGTAAAGCATCTTAACATGTGTGATACTGGAGATACAACATTCTTGCCCTGCCGTGAATACTATCTATCGATGGCTCGTTGTGATATCATCGGAATACGGCATCAAAGCACGTATGGTTTTCTGATATATAAATGATGTATATTTACCATTACTACAATGGGTTGATGGGTTGATGGGTCATCCAAACTTCCATAATTCACATCCTTAATATCACCCCATTTCACATCCTTAATAATCACCCCAATTCACATTCCAATTTCTACATTTAATGTGATTGAATTTGTTACATTTACGACAGAAAACTATATTTAAAAATAATGGGACATGTGTGATTTTAGTCGGGGAGGATGTGGTTGCCCTCTGAATAATTTCCAATTGCACCCCTTGAACCATACCAATATGTTCTAACTCTGGCAAGTTTGACCCCCCACTGTATTTGAATTTTCAAACTAGCATCTCACGCGTTCAAAGATTTCGCTACGAGAAGAAAACATATCTAACTTGCTTTTTATAAAAGGAAGTAGACAATATATAACCTTATAGCGCATTGCTCTGTCAATAAAAATGCGAAAAATGCAATATGCGCCCAACATATTGCTGGTAGAGTTGGCAACTCGATATCAAGTGATCCATGTAAGACATTGGACGCGATATTCACGGACTAACGTTAACCATTCAACGTTGTGGTCGGACTCATAAGTTTAATAAAACACAACTGTTATATTAACACATGTCAACGGCATAAACGCTGTTCATGCAAAGTCACCCACAAAACACAAATAGAACCAGGTCACCTGTGCGTCCAGGTGGTGGACAATGTATACTCATCCATAATCAGAAAACATTAAATATCTCGGAAATATTCAGCCCAGTTGTCCTAGGTTTCGCATTGAGTTGTGTCAGACAGTTGAATACGTAGTTTTGCAGATGAGGAAGTCTGACTTTAATTATAAAAAGACGTCAGTTTCATTGAAGTTTAGTTTAATTATTTTCACTTAAGTGAAACATGTACTGATTTCAAGAAACGAACCAGTTACATGTTTAGTGTGGTCGTCGGAGGTATAGACCCAGAATAAATTGGTAAAGAAGCGGTTTTGGTGTCATTCGACGCGGGAGAATATCGTGTATAACATATCAAAAATCCGCTAAAATCCGATTTGGGCAAAATCCAAGATGGCGTCCAACATGGCTGACGTTAGTCAAAAGATACTCTGACTGAGATTAATTCGATAATAGTGTGAACAAATGTTGTCATATGTATACAAATGTATACATTTTTGCAAAGGTAAAATATTGTGCCACCTGTTTATGGCAAAAATGAAACCCCTCGTCCCAGATGGCTGCCAAAATGGCGGCCTAAACTCGAACATTTGAAGTTTTTGCCTAATATCTTAAAGATCAATTCCTGTTGTTTGATAATGGTTCAGACTGGCGACTTTGATTAGGCTTATTCATGTTAATTCAGCATTGGAGCAATGAAAGATACCATAAATGGGGTCCCAGACTCATCTACACCCTCAAAAATTCGATTTTACAGAACGCGGTATAAAATTCCACAAAACTCTCCATTGTGATTACAGTCATATATCTACAAGAAATGGACAGAACTGTACAATGTAAGTTGGGCATACCAATATATATAAATACTCCAATTCAATGAAACCCAAATCGGCGCTTTGTCTCAAAATGGCTGCCAAAATGGCGGTCAAAATATGGAAAATGGCGGATATTGATCACAGTGTCATTCAATCCATTATAAGTAGTGGCTGATGAATAAAATTGACTACATAAATACGAATGTATACCTCTTTATGATGCCATTATGCTAGATCTATGTAAAAACTTAAAAATCAGTACCAAAAATGGCTGCCAAAATGGCCACCCGATGTGAAAAATACTATTTTCTATCACTTCTGTTTATCACTTGTTGCTCTCTGAACTGGGAAACAATGGGTATATTCTTTCAATGACCGTGTCAACTGATCATTACAGCAATGCCATTTTTAATAGATTAGATCATAGTTTACTCAGGTCCTTCACTAATAAGTTATAACGAATGCGGTATGAAATTTAACCAAAATCGACTTTGGGGTTCTGGTCACATTTGATATTTAGGGATGAGCAGATCTTGTCTACAAAATAATTGATCGTTTCTTTTATTTGTGAACATTCCATCTCAAATAGACCAAAAGAAACAATAAATTTTATCTAACATGGCTTCCAAAACGAAAATGGTAGACTCTGCCCAGCTTATCACATAATGGAAGTTGTGAGTGGTGGATGCAGTTGATAGTTGGCTCATATACATGTATGTGGCTCATATACATCAAAACTATTTATTTTCAATCTGTTGGTAGCTTCCCGCGGGTTGACAAAATCTCGACACATCAGTGCTATAATGTCGTAACTCCATTATGGCGGGAAATAGGTATTTGATACCATTCGAATTGTGAGAAAAAATCCAATCCGATGGGCCAAACTGTCCTTGCATTGGATGACAAATATTCACACAAACCAGTGAAGCAAATGTCGTATCTCCAGCGATCTTTACAATTATTCTTGCTATGAGGTCGTATGCCCAACAGCAGCCAATCGGACGCTTGAGGTTGTCCACGTGATTTCAGTTTTGTGTTTGTGAATTATAAAATGTGTGCTATATGGCAGTATCTCCATGTTAGTCACGTGATCATTTGGTGATTTAAATTTTGTGATTGTTCAACACATTTCTGTATGATGATGAAAATGGGTGAATTTTCATAGTGTAGAATAGGCACTTTTTAGTTCATAGGCACATGCGATTGCCACCATATTTAGCTTAATCGGCATTATTAGCACAACTTCATTATAGCACGGAAACGAATCGTCGCTGGCATACGCAAAATGTCATATCTCCAAACAAGCTATTGCTTTTTAAAAGAAAACGAGGGAGTAAACAGAAAACAATATGTGGTTCAATGAACAGCTAATGTCAGTTTTCATTGGGATAAATGCAACAATACGTCATGCTTTGTCAACATTAGGAGAAATGTTGTCTAAAAACTTCAACCTTCATTTTCTCGGAAAGTTGAAAATATGGGTTATATTATAGCACTGATGCGACGAAATATTAACTATTCGGACTCGGCCATCATTTTCAAGTTTCAAGCTGGAACTAAATGTAGCCCATGGATTCCCCATTTAGACATGTAAGAAAAGTAGTATCTTCCCAGATATCAACTCTCCGGTAAATGGTGATCTCTTATGTTCTAGAAAATACGTGTGCCAAATACATATATGTATGAATAAACTATCCCCATACATTGCTTACACATCGACTCCGTAAGTATGTGGAGGTTTTCTTGGACAAGCGGTATTTTCAAACCTTGAAACCGTCCGTACAAACAACAAAAGTTAATAGGAAATGACGTTGGATGTAGGTCTAGAGTACGTCGTCCGCATGAAATAGTTTTCGTGTCATTAATTTGCACATATTTCGTGCTCTGATGAGCATGGATGAACGCCTTATGTGGCAGATTGATTGTCTAACGTCCGAAAATAACATGTTCATTGTTCACATTTCTTAGACAAACATGTTGTTAATCACCATGTTCATGTGGCATTTCTATCCAATGACAACCTTGAAATACCAGTTCATCAAGCTAAATGGTTGATACCTTTACGCCTACGGCTCAGATCCAGCCGTGGCGCACATTGTGTCTACATATCATTGATGAAATTCACTAAATGTGTAGAAGATATCGGTGCGTCTATATATTTACTAGAATGTTTCTATCCACATGTATATACCCACAATCGCATGACACGGAATTGTCACATAAGGTGTGAAGGGTATACAATGTACCTGCGAATTTTCATTTTTCCTCTTGATATTGAAGAAAATAATTGTACTTTGAAACTCCCCAGCTCCGATAACCAACTTGCCCACCAATTAAGTAAACCCCAGGTTATTCACTGTTCCCTCATGTCCTTTTCACTTTCGCCAGCACTGGAAAACCCATTATAGCCTGATGCTTCCGGACTAGACCACCGATGCCCATATATTTGATGTTCCGAATAGTCGTTATAAGTAGAAATATTGACACTGTGTATTCAAATAATCCAGATTCGTAGCAATTTAATTTCTTTTTAATTAATTTCCAGATAGTCCCTCGTAATAAGTCATTATAAGTGGACATTATAAGATACTGCTTAGTTTGAAAATTTCGGGCTGAACTGATTGTGGTAGTAGATTATTGGCAACATGTTTAATAGGTCTGTCATCGTTAGCTCACAACCGAAGTGTTGTTTCGGCTTTCCTCTGAGCAGAATTTAAATTTCGACAATTTTCGGTGGCCATTTTGGTAGCCATCGTAGCATTTTGAATCGTGATTGTCTACTCATACACACAAAAAACATTGATTTCAATCAGTGATGTGTATTGGTGCCGAATTGGCGTTTTGTCGAATGGGTTTTCGTGAATAACTACATATTTGCCATTTTCATTATTATTGGCGACCATGTTGGACGCCATCTTGAATTCTGTATTTTCCCCAAAGCGGTTTTTAGCGGATTTTGGATATGTTATACACGAGATTCTCCCGCATCGAATGACATCAAAACCGTTTCTTTACCAATTCCTTCTGGGTCTAACACTATGACGACCATTCTAAATATCTGCCATTTTCCATATTTTGACCGCCATTTTGGCAGCCATTTTAAGACAAAGCGCAAATTTGGGTTTCATTGAATTGGAGTATTTATAGATAATGGTATGCCCAACTTACATTGTACAGTTCTATCCATTTCTTGCTGATATACGACTGGAATCCCAATGGCGATTTTTGTGGAATTTTATACCGCGTTCTGTAAAATCAAATTTTTGAGGGTGTAGATGAGTCTGGGACCCAATTTATGGTATCTTTCATTGCTCCAATGATGAATTAACATGAATATGACTAATCAATGTCGCCAGTCTGAACCATTATCAAACAACAGGAATTGATCTTTAAGATATTAGGCAAACATTTCAAATTTTCGAGTTTAGGACGCCATTTTGGCAGCCATCTGGGGCGAGGGGTTCCATTATTGCTATAGATATGTGGCATAATACTTTACCTTCGCAAAAATGTTTACATTGTGTAAATATGGCAACATTTGTTCTCATTATGTCGAATTAATCTCAGTCATAATCTCTTTTGACTAAATGCGGCCATGTTGGACGCCATCTTGGATCCTGGATTTTGCCCAAAGCGGATTTTAGCGGATTTTGGATATGTTGTAGCAGAGATTCTCCCGCGTTGAATGACACCGAGATCGCTTCTTTACCAATTTCTTCTGGGAAAACCCTTTTTTGTTTGCGTACCACGACCACACTACGACCACACTACGACCACACTAGTTCGTTCAACGTAAGTGTTAGTGATGCTACATTTTCGATTGTATCTAATCTGTATCTGATCCCCGACATCAAACGGGACATGTTTACGTATACACAGCGTCGAAACACAAAGCATGATACAGTGGATGACAGTGATGCTACATTCTCGATTGTATCTAATCTGTATCTGATCCCCGACATCAAACGGGACATGTTTACGTATACACAGCGTCGAAACACAAAGCATGATACAGTGGATGACAGTGATGCTACATTCTCGATTGTATCTAATCTGTATCTGATCCCCGACATCAAACGGGACATGTTTACGTATACACAGCGTCGAAACACAAAGCATGATACAGTGGATGACAGTGATGCTACATTCTCGATTGTATCTAATCTGTATCTGATCCCCGACATCAAACGGGACATGTTTACGTATACACAGCGTCGAAACACAAAGCATGATACAGTGGATGACAGTGATGCTACATTCTCGATTGTATCTAATCTGTATCTGATCCCCGACATCAAACGGGACATGTTTACGTATACACAGCGTCGAAACACAAAGCATGATACAGTGGATGACAGTGATGCTACATTCTCGATTGTATCTAATCTGTATCTGATCCCCGACATCAAACGGGACATGTTTACGTACACAGCAGATAAAAGTTTGTCGGAAGCTCCAGTGAAGGAAAATATTATATTCTGTCCAAGGAGAACATCGTCGAAACACAAAGCATTATACAGTGGATGACAGTGGTAGACAGACAATATCATGAAACAATTTAAAAAAAACAGTTGTTCGTGTTTGGTATAATGTTTTTTTTTTTGCGGTAACAGTTTTGTTCAACTATGATTTTTGGCCACGAACGAAAAGAACGCGTTGTGATTTGCACAATGACTGTCGTCTTTAATTGAACGTTTCATATCTTTGGTGTGATTTAAGTTTGAAGTTCATTAACATAATTCGCTTTGCGGTTCACTAAATTGCGCATATAATTGCATCTGTAACAGTCATTTATTTCATTGTTTTTATCGAGTTTGGCAGACTTAGCTTATCGGTTCACCTTTATGAGCCCAATGTTACAGGAAGTATTATACTGTTGCCGATTTCGAACCACAGTTTCGTTAATATAACTGGGCTTCGAGTTCAAGTTAATAGGCCTGTCCCAATCTCATTGATAATTGTGATTACAAGTTCAAATGTCCTTGTGTTTCTGTTGGACCAGGTGTTTTTGAGAGTCCAAGTTGGATATTTATTTGTGTTATATTTTACCTGTTTGGTGAAGTTATTATAACATTATTCAGTTTAACGCAGGCATATACTCGAGCAACTGTATTACAACCAGCTTCCACAACACATCGATGTTATTTAGTTGCTGATTTTCAACTCTGTGGTCGGTGTTTGTGCTGCACTCTTAACATTTGATTCTCAGTCGGGGGTCAATTTGGTTCTTCTTCCCGGAGAAATAACTAATTCATTTGCACAGTTCATAAGATAGAAAAGAACAAAGAACAAAGAGAACGGCACAATACGTTGCACAATGCGGTGATAGTCCGTGTGTTTATTTGACTATTGTATTACAAATATCTTAAAGCATTTCTGAGTTATCTACTTTTCGATCACAAATTAATGCGACGTGAGGCCTTAATTCGCGATTGGTCCGAAGGTTAATGTTTATACTCGCATGGAAAGAACATGACGATATAGCCACACCTTGTTCTTAGATTGATTATTTCTATTGCTCAAGTTACGATAATTTGATGCTGACATTTTATACTGATTGTTTGTGAGTAAACGACATCCAATTTCAATAACATCCAGGGATTGTTTATAAACAATGACTAGAATCGCCAAAACTCCAAATTGGGGCAATGAATATAAGAACAAAATATGTCTTGTTTATTTCATTTTCTCTGTTTGTGGATTGGCTGCACCTGTAAAATGTTTAACCATCAGATCGCCGCGAAGATACCAAGTCGTTTTAAGTGCACTAAATATTGCATGATTGTGTGATCACAACTATGACATGGTTGCTTTGTGTGACCCACATTATGTGAGTAAAGGGGGGATGCCCTATAGCAGAAGAGTCCACAATTAGAGGTACCATGTCTTACCCACCGGAAGCTGACATAAGCTAATGATAGGTAGAGCACTCTGCTGTATAGGCAGTTTCTGATATAGTCATAAAGAGTAAGAAAATAAAAGATAGCAGACATGTATTAAATATTATTATGAAATATAAATCATAACACGAAATTTGTATGTGTTCTCTGGGTTTCTGCTATCTTTTATTTTCCTACTCTTTATGACTATATCAGAAACTGCCTATACAGCAGAGTGCTCTACCTATCATTAGCTTATGTCAGCTTCCGGTGGGTAAGACATGGTACCTCTAATTGTGGACTCTTCTGCTATAGGGCATCCCCCCTTTACTCACATAATGTGGGTCACACAAAGAGACAACTATGACATGGTCGTACTGAATAATTTCACGATGATTCTCACCTTGATCGATATGTTGAAGCTAACTTCGGAAACTTTCCAGCTGTGAAATCATTGATGGAACTATAAACCTCTAGTTCACATATCAAACAACAAGCACACAATATATTCTTACACACTAATATATTATGTATATAGTTTATGTCCAGTGCTGCACGCACTTGCATGTGGGGACTATCATGCCTCTTTAGTGCCTTTTATTCATATTCTATTCTGATAGATGAGCTTGGTACATTATAGCAACCACAACGCGCCGCAGGCGCGTTGTTGCTTTTCAAGTTTATGCGTGAATGACGTCATTAATTTTTACAATACCATGAAACAGCATTTCGACGCGATAAAAATCCGGACAAGAAAAATGGGTTAAAAATCACGTGACTTCCGCTTCGCTTTCGCATAGAATCATGGGAACAATAATATCCCAAAAAGAAACGGTGACACAGAATCGGAAGTGGACCAACGGGATGGTTATAAAATTAACAACTTTAGTTTTTCTGAACAATTCCTACGTGATTTTGGCCTATAGTTTAGTTTCGTTTGACCAATTTCGTTGGTTAGCTGAATAAAATCAGCCAAGACGTCATGACATGGGTCCATGACGTCATTTGCGTCATTTGGTGTTGTGGGCTAGAATCCAGAAAAAAATTGGTCTCCACAGGAAACACTGATTTCACATCAGTATACTAGACTTGGTTGCATTTATAACCGTTTTCGCAAAAGATATATGCGAAAATAGCACAAGCAAACGTGCCTGCTTCAGAATCAAATTACCACAGTTGAATAGCCAAGGATGTACCCTTTCCAACAATGTATAGCACGACATCGTGTGTTGCGCCGATGTTTACTTATGATGTTTTGTAATAACGATCCCGCCTTAGCTGCGTGTAATTTTCCTCCGGACAAATTGCTTAGCGAAAAATCCCCCTAATAGGCGGACAACATATTCAATAAGTTCCCGTCTCGCAACGATTTGGCCTCACAGACATATCAGCGGCTTATCAATTCCTTCGAGATAAATGATTGAACCAATCTACCCTAACAAGGGGGATTTTTTCACGGTTGTATGTCGCGCGAATAGTATTGGCTGGCTGCCAGGTATTCACACTCAACATCGGAACGCGGCTTATTATTTTAAATCATTTGTGAGCAGTGGTGGCGGCAAGGAAGTCAAATTATATGTCCATCATAACATGGGTCGCCTTCGTTGGACAAGATGGAATTAAGCCTCAACCAAATTTGTTGTCAAGTTGATGTGGGGGGCTTATATGACCTTGACCTTGACCATAAAACGACCTTGACCTCTGTTGAAAGACATCTCACTTAAAGGGCCATTTTGCTAGATATGTGTTGCGATGTACGCGCTAATGTCAATATTCAGAGGCCTTTTATAGCTATCCTTTAGAAATATACCGGTATCGATGCTCCTACATACTCGAGTCTGTATCTGACGAACATAAACATGGGAGTACGATATCAATTTAAACTTGACCTCCATAAAGAATCTATTATATATTTGAAGAAAGTTTGTGGTCTGTGCGTGTGGGTGTGTGTGTGTGTATGTATGTATGTGTGTGTGTGTTTCCGCGATGGAATCGGAAACGGCTAACCGATTTTGATGAAACTTGGTACGGGTATGTAGTTTGACATGAGGACTAACATGGGTATATCCGTTTGCCCGTGCGGCGTGACCTTGACCTTCAAATGACCTTGAACTCAAGTTCTCCGCTGAGCCGATTTTCACCAAATTTGGTATGTGGGGGTAGTTTCAGGCGCTGAGCAATTTCGTCACACCCGGATGCCCGTGCGGCGTGAACTTGAGATTTTAAATGACATTGAACTGTATCTGGGTATCCACTGGGCCGATTTCCACCATTTTTTGGGGGTGTTGGTGTAGATGGGGATGCCAACAAATTTCGTCTCACCCACATGCCCGTCAGACAGGTACCCAGCTAAAACCTAATGTATAGTTTGTGACTTTTGTCTGTTAGCTATGGCCGGGAAAACTTCCGGACGGATTTCGACGAAACTTGATACCTAAGTGTACGTTTGTCCGGGAAGTGTTTTGGACGGGTCAAAGTGTGATGCTTGATCTTCAAAATGGTCGATTCAAGATCAAATCGGGTAATAGTGGCAGATTTCGACGATATTCGATAGCTAGGGATACTTTTGTCCGGGCAGTGTTTTGGACGGCTTAACTCGTCACCCCGACCTGACATTGACATTCAAAACGGTAAATTCAAGGTCAAATCTGGTCAAATTTCGCATAACTAGATCCGACGAAGCACCGCGTGTGGTTGCCCCGTTACGTGTCACGTACGATCATATTAGTTCTTCGTGGAGTACAGTGGGTGGTATTTTATTACGTTAAACGGGTCTACATTTTATTGCATAAATGAACGGAGTTCAATGCGGTCACGGTAAATGATAGCGAGCAAAATCAACAAACATCAAGAACACCGAGAGGATTCATACACAATCTTAGAATTTTTAGTCAGTCAATACCAATAACAACATTGAATCCGTTGTGTATTACTTATATGTATATACTTTAACCCTTTACCCAACAAAACGGCCAAAACCAGCCAAATAAAGCTTCAACAGCCTAAAATATCTTCGGTCTGTCTCAATAGAACCATACAAATATGGATATCATTGGAACCGGCTCCTTGACCACATTGTGATAGTTACAGTTATGCCCTGTGCCAATGCATTCTCTTATATATGCGAGTCGACCATATAAGAGAATGCCTTGGCCTAAAAACAATCTTTTTTTAACACTTTTTACCATTTTTTCTTACATTCTTTAACAATTTTATAATTTTTAATGTGTTAAGCCAATGCATTCTCTTATATATGCGAGGCGACATATGGTCGACTCGCATATATAAGAGAATGCATTGGCACAGGGCCCTTCTGTTGGGTAAAGGGTTAACAAAGTGTTGTCACCAACGCTGTTTTTCTTGACATATAAATGTAATGAGGGTTCCATGCAATTTTTTTGCGAAACCCGAAAGACGGTATCTTTTAGGCTATAAAGGTTTTCGTAAACGCTTATTTCATGTTTCGACGATATATTTAGATTGTCAGCATTAATTATCTCCTTCCACATTATGATCCAGAAGCCCGACGATGATTATTTACGCACAATTTCGTTTTTGTCATTTACTCCCAAACGCGCGATTAACTGCATGAAACTTCCCATAAAATTAGATATCGATGTGATCCATTATATTAGATATCGATGTGATCCATTATATTAGATATCGATGTGATCCATTATATTAGATATCGATGTGATCGATTATATTTTAACATTTTCCAATATGTACGAACTGTTTATATGCGGAAACTCACCTACCACAATTTTAAACTGAATTTTCTGGAAAATGGATATGCAGACTTACAACAGTATAGTTCTCAGGCGACGCATTGTATAATACACATAACTGTATTGGAACAACTAAAACCCTAGTAACCAGAGCACTGTAATTTGCTATGGTGTTGGTGTTTCCTGCTGAAGTTCTATAATATTGTTACGGCAAAAATAATTCCGTCAAGAACACGCGGAGTTCCGTCATTTTCGCTGCGTTTAGAATTCCACGTAAAACCCAACCAGTTCGTCAGCCAAAACAATTCTATCTAAATTTCTATAATGATTTTGCTCTGATCCTTGTTTGCTTTACATAAGTCCGATTTGTGAACTGCTTTTATTCTCTAATCAAAGGATAATCAGAAATACAAGTAGAAGATATATACAAAATAATGAGAATGTTTGACACCCTATAATTATAATTTCCTAAGCCAATTTTCGGGCAACGGAAAAATTAAAACAATACTTGCAATAACCATCAATCGTACCACACATGTATCACGTGATCACCATCAATTGTAACACACAGGTATCACGGAAATCCCCGAAGTCATCATCCATAAGTAATACGCCGAAAACGAGCACAAACGCTCACGACTGAGAACGCTCTTCATTTCTTGTGGATGACGGGACGCTATTTATGAAAGGCGACCATTGGAATTTTCGCTTGCGCGACAATATTCGAAATGTGTTAAAACTACCTTGTTTGAAACAAATCAAAACAAACTGACACGTCTGCACTGTCCATCAGATATTGTGTAGCTATCCATAGCGGGAAATCTAACTAGTGATTTGGTACTACTATTGTGCTGGTTAGAAATGGCGGAAATGTGGACAGGTAAACATAGGTAAACATGGGCGTGAGTGTGTGAATATCAATTAGGTTGTTTGTTTGGCATACAATGAATGCACATACAGTATGATTGTATCACTAACAACTTATATCATATAAATATGATATATTTATATAATTTACCCGCAACAGAAACGACCACCACAATCACCACAACAACAACGACGACCGCCAGCACCACAACAACAGCAACTAACGCAGATATGTATATGCATAACCAGATTTAAACTGTATTTAAACTGATGTAACTAAGGAATTTCCGTTGTGTCTGTGCGCTCCCAACTACATTGGTTGCCGATCGTGGACAGAATGTCGTTCAAAATCGCTACAGTTGCTTTCCGCCGTATGAATGATCCAAACTCAATTCTAGACAACTTCACGGAACTTATCTAGCATTATGTTTCATTGAATTGGAGTATTTATAGATAATGGTATGCCCAACTTACATTGTACAGTTCTATCCATTTCTTGTTGATATACGACTGGAATCCCAATGGCGATTTTTGTGGAATTTTATACCGCGTTCTGTAAAAATCAAATTTTTGAGGGTGTAGATGAGTCTGGGACCCAATTTATGGTATCTTTCATTGCTCCAATGATGAATTAACATGAATATGACTAATCAATGTCGCCAGTCTGAACCATTATCAAACAACAGGAATTGATCTTTAAGATATTAGGCAAAAATTTCAAATTTTTGAGTTTAGGACGCCATTTTGGCAGCCATCTGGGGCGAGGGGTTCCATTTTTGCTATAGATATGTGGCATAATACTTTACCTTCGCAAAAATGTTTACATTGTGTAAATATGGCAACATTTGTTCTCATTATGTCGAATTAATCTCAGTCATAATCTCTTTTGACTAAAGGCGGCCATGTTGGACGCCATCTTGGATCCTGGATTTTGCCCAAAGCGGATTTTAGCGGATTTTGGATATGTTGTAGCAGAGATTCTCCCGCGTTGAATGACACCGAGATCGCTTCTTTACCAATTTCTTCTGGGTCAACCCTTTTTTTTTTGCGTACCACGACCACACCACGACCACGTACCACGACCACGTACCACGACCACACTAGTTCGTTCAACGTAAGTGTTAGTGATGCTACATTTTCGATTGTATCTAATCTGTATCTGATCCCCGACATCAAACGGGACATGTTTACGTACACAGCAGATAAAAGTTTGTCGGAAGCTCCAGTGAAGGAAAATATTATATTCTGTCCAAGGAGAACATCGTCGAAACACAAAGCATTATACAGTGGATGACAGTGGTAGACAGACAATTTCATGAAACAATTTAAAAAAAACAGTTGTTCGTGTTTGGTATAATGTTTTTTTTTTGCGGTAACAGTTTTGTTCAACTATGATTTTTGGCCACGAACGAAAAGAACGCGTTGTGATTTGCACAATGACTGTCGTCTTTAATTGAACGTTTCATATCTTTGGTGTGATTTAAGTTTGAAGTTCATTAACATAATTCGCTTTGCGGTTCACTAAATTGCGCATATAATTGCATTTGTAACAGTCATTTATTTCATTGTTTTTATCGAGTTTGGCAGACTTAGCTTATCGGTTCACCTTTATGAGCCCAGTGTTACAGGAAGTATTATACTGTTGCCGATTTCGAACCACAGTTTCGTTAATATAACTGGGCTTCGAGTTCAAGTTAATAGTCCTGTCCCAATCTCATTGATAATCGTGATTACAAGTTCAAATGTCCTTGTGTTTCTGTTGGACCAGGTGTTTTTGAGAGTCCAAGTTGGATATATATTTGTGTTATATTTTACCTGTTTGGTGAAGTTATTATAACATTATTCAGTTTAACGCAGGCATATACTCGAGCAACTGTATTACAATGAGCTTCCACAACACATCGATGTTATTTAGTTGGTGATTTTCAACTTTGTGGTCGGTGTTTGTGCTGCACTCTTAACATTTGATTCTCAGTCGGGGGTCAATTTGGTTCTTCTTGCCGGAGAAATAACTAATTCATTTGCACAGTTCATAAGATAGAAAAGAACAAAGAACAAAGAGAACGGCACAATACGTGCGGTGATAGTCCGTGTGTTTATTTGACTATTGTATTACAAATATCTTAAAGCATTTCTGAGTTATCTACTTTTCGATCACAAATTAATGCGACGTGAGGCCTTAATTCGCGATTGGTCCGAAGGTTAATGTTTATACTCGCATGGAAAGAACATGACGATATAGCCACTCCTTGTTCTTAGATTGATTATTTCTATTGCTCAAGTTACGATAATTAGATGCTGACATTTTATACTGATTGTTTGTGAGTAAACGACATCCAATTTCAATAACATCCAAGGATTGTTTGTAAACAATGACTAGAATCGCCAAAACTCCAAATTGGGGCAATGAATATAAGAAAAAAATATGTCTTGTTTATTTCATTTTCTCTGTTTGTGGATTGTCTGCACCTGTAAAATGTTTAACCATCAGATCGCCGCGAAGATACCAAGTCGTTTTAACCCTTTACCCAACAGACGGGCCCTGTGCCAATGCATTCTCTTATATATGCGAGTCGACCATAGGTCGCCTCGCATATATAAGAGAATGCATTGGCTTAACACATTAAAAATTATAAAATTGTTAAAGAATGTAAGAAAAAATGGTAAAAAAAGATTTTTTTTAGGCCAATGCATTCTCTTATATATGCGAGGCGACCTATGGTCGACTCGCATATATAAGAGAATGCATTGGCACAGGGCATAACTGTAACTATCACAATGTGGTCAAGGAGCCGATTCCAATGATATCCATATTTGTATGGTTCTATTGAGACAGACCGAAGATATTTTAGGCTGTTGAAGCTTTATTTGGCCGGTTTTGGCCGGTTTGTTGGGTAAAGGGTTAAGTGCACTAAATATTGCATGATTGTGTGATCACAACTATGACATGGTTTGTACTGAATAATTTCACGATGATTCTCACCTTGATCGATATGTTGAAGCTAACTTCGGAAACTGTCCAGCTGTGAAATCATTGATGGAACTATAAACCTCTAGTTCACATATCAAACAACAAGCACACAATATATTCTTACACACTAATATATTATGTATATAGTTTATGTCCAGTGCTGCACGCACTTGCATGTGGGGACTATCATGCCTCTTTAGTGCCTTTTATTCATATTCTATTCTGATAGATGAGCTTGGTACATTATAGCAACCACAACGCGCCGCAGGCGCGTTGTTGCTTTTCAAGTTTATGCGTGAATGACGTCATTAATTTTTACAATACCATGAAACAGCATTTCGACGCGATAAAAATCCGGACAAGAAAAATGGGTTAAAAATCACGTGACTTCCGCTTCGCTTTCGCATAGAATCATGGGAACAATAATATCCCAAAAAGAAACGGTGACACAGAATCGGAAGTGGACCAACGGGATGGTTATAAAATTAACAACTTTAGTTTTTCTGAACAATTCCTACGTGATTTTGGCCTATAGTTTAGTTTCGTTTGACCAATTTCGTTGGTTAGCTGAATAAAATCAGCGAAGACGTCATGACATGGGTCCATGACGTCATTTGCGTCATTTGGTGTTGTGGGCTAGAATCCAGAAAAAAATTGGTCTCCACAGGAAACACTGATTTCACATCAGTATACTAGACTTGGTTGCATTTATAACCGTTTTCGCAAAAGATATATGCGAAAATAGCACAAGCAAACGTGCCTGCTTCAGAATCAAATTACCACAGTTGAATAGCCAAGGATGTACCCTTTCCAACAATGTATAGCACGACATCGTGTGTTGCGCCGATGTTTACTTATGATGTTTTGTAATAACGATCCCGCCTTAGCTGCGTGTAATTTTCCTCCGGACAAATTGCTTAGCGAAAAATCCCCCTAATAGGCGGACAACATATTCAATAAGTTCCCGTCTCGCAACGATTTGGCCTCACAGACATATCAGCGGCTTATCAATTCCTTCGAGATAAATGATTGAACCAATCTACCCTAACAAGGGGGATTTTTTCACGGTTGTATGTCGCGCGAATAGTATTGGCTGGCTGCCAGGTATTCACACTCAACATCGGAACGCGGCTTATTATTTGAAATCATTTGTGAGCAGTGGTGGCGGCAAGGAAGTCAAATTATATGTCCATCATAACATGGGTCGCCTTCGTTGGACAAGATGGAATTAAGCCTCAACCAAATTTGTTGTCAAGTTGATGTGGGGGGCTTATATGACCTTGACCTTGACCATAAAACGACCTTGACCTCTGTTGAAAGACATCTCACTTAAAGGGCCATTTTGCTAGATATGTGTTGCGATGTACGCGCTAATGTCAATATTCAGAGGCCTTTTATAGCTATCCTTTAGAAATATACCGGTATCGATGCTCCTACATACTCGAGTCTGTATCTGGCGAGCATAAACATGGGAGTACGATATCAATTTAAACTTGACCTCCATAAAGAATCTATTATATATTTGAAGAAAGTTTGTGGTCTGTGCGTGTGGGTGTGTGTGTGTGTATGTATGTATGTGTGTGTGTGTTTCCGCGATGGAATCGGAAACGGCTAACCGATTTTGATGAAACTTGGTACGGGTATGTAGTTTGACCTGAGGACTAACATGGGTATATCCGTTTGCCCGTGCGGCGTGACCTTGACCTTCAAATGACCTTGAACTCAAGTTCTCCGCTGAGCCGATTTTCACCAAATTTGGTATGTGGGGGTAGTTTCAGGCGCTGAGCAATTTCGTCACACCCGGATGCCCGTGCGGCGTGAACTTGAGATTTTAAATGACATTGAACTGTATCTGGGTATCCACTGGGCCGATTTCCACCATTTTTTGGGGGTGTTGGTGTAGATGGGGATGCCAACAAATTTCGTCTCACCCACATGCCCGTCAGACAGGTACCCAGCTAAAACCTAATGTATAGTTTGTGACTTTTGTCTGTTAGCTATGGCCGGGAAAACTTCCGGACGGATTTCGACGAAACTTGATACCTAAGTGTACGTTTGTCCGGGAAGTGTTTTGGACGGGTCAAAGTGTGATGCTTGATCTTCAAAATGGTCGATTCAAGATCAAATCGGGTAATAGTGGCAGATTTCGACGATATTCGATAGCTAGGGATACTTTTGTCCGGGCAGTGTTTTGGACGGCTTAACTCGTCACCCCGACCTGACATTGACATTCAAAACGGTAAATTCAAGGTCAAATCTGGTCAAATTTCGCATAACTAGATCCGACGAAGCACCGCGTGTGGTTGCCCCGTTACGTGTCACGTACGATCATATTAGTTCTTCGTGGAGTACAGTGGGTGGTATTTTATTACGTTAAACGGGTCTACATTTTATTGCATAAATGAACGGAGTTCAATGCGGTCACGGTAAATGATAGCGAGCAAAATCAACAAACATCAAGAACACCGAGAGGATTCATACACAATCTTAGAATTTTTAGTCAGTCAATACCAATAACAACATTGAATCCGTTGTGTATTACTTATATGTATATACTTTAACCCTTTACCCAACAAAACGGCCAAAACCAGCCAAATAAAGCTTCAACAGCCTAAAATATCTTCGGTCTGTCTCAATAGAACCATACAAATATGGATATCATTGGAACCGGCTCCTTGACCACATTGTGATAGTTACAGTTATGCCCTGTGCCAATGCATTCTCTTATATATGCGAGTCGACCATATAAGAGAATGCCTTGGCCTAAAAACAATCTTTTTTTAACACTTTTTACCATTTTTTCTTACATTCTTTAACAATTTTATAATTTTTAATGTGTTAAGCCAATGCATTCTCTTATATATGCGAGGCGACATATGGTCGACTCGCATATATAAGAGAATGCATTGGCACAGGGCCCTTCTGTTTTGGGTAAAGGGTTAACAAAGTGTTGTCACCAACGCTGTTTTTCTTGACATATAAATGTAATGAGGGTTCCAGGCCATTTTTTTGCGAAACCCGAAAGACGGTATCTTTTAGGCTATAAAGGTTTTCGTAAACGCTTATTTCATGTTTCGACGATATATATAGATTGTCAGCATTAATTATCTCCTTCCACATTATGATCCAGAAGCCCGACGATGATTATTTACGCACAATTTCGTTTTTGTCATTTACTCGCAGACGCGCGATTAACTGCATGAAACTTCCCATTAAATTAGATATCGATGTGATCCATTATATTAGATATCGATGTGATCCATTATATTAGATATCGATGTGATCCATTATATTAGATATCGATGTGATCCATTATATTTTAACATTTTCCAATATGTACGAACTGTTTATATGCGGAAACTCACCTACCACAATTTTAAACTGAATTTTCTGGAAAATGGATATGCAGACTTACAACAGTATAGTTCTCAGGCGACGCATTGTATAATACACATAACTGTATTGGAACAACTAAAACCCTAGTAACCAGAGCACTGTAATTTGCTATGGTGTTGGTGTTTCCTGCTGAATTTCTATAATATTGTTACGGCAAAAATAATTCCGTCAAGAACACGCGGAGTTCCGTCATTTTCGCTGCGTTTAGAATTCCACGTAAAACCCAACCAGTTCGTCAGCCAAAACAATTCTTTCTAAATTTCTATAATGATTTTGCTCTGATCCTTGTTTGCTTTACATAAGTCCGATTTGTGAACTGCTTTTATTCTCTAATCAAAGGATAATCAGAAATACAAGTATAAGATATATACAAAATAATGAGAATGTTTGACACCCTATAATTATAATTTCCTAAGCCAATTTTCGGGCAACGGAAACATTAAAACAATACTTGCAATAACCATCAATCGTACCACACATGTATCACGTGATCACCATCAATTGTAACACACAGATATCACGGAAATCCCCGAAGTCATCATCCATAAGTAATACGCCGAAAACGAGCACAAACGCTTACGACTGAGAACGCTCTTCATTTCTTGTGGATGACGGGACGCTATTTATGAAAGGCGACCATTGGAATTTTCGCTTGCGCGACAATATTCGAAATGTGTTAAAACTACCTTGTTTGAAACAAATCAAAACAAACTGACACGTCTGCACTGTCCATCAGATATTGTGTAGCTATCCATAGCGGGAAATCTAACTAGTGATTTGGTACTACTATTGTGCTGGTTAGAAATGGCGGAAATGTGGACAGGTAAACATAGGTAAACATGGGCGTGAGTGTGTGAATATCAATTAGGTTGTTTGTTTGGCATACAATGAATGCACATACAGTATGATTGTATCACAAACAACTTATATCATATAAATATGATATATTTATATAATTTACCCGCAACAGAAACGACCACCACAATCACCACAACAACAACGACGACCGCCAGCACCACAACAACAGCAACTAACGCAGATATGTATATGCATAACCAGATTTAAACTGTATTTAAACTGATGTAACTAAGGAATTTCCGTTGTGTCTGTGCGCTCCCAACTACATTGGTTGCCGATCGTGGACAGAATGTCGTTCAAAATCGCTACAGTTGCTTTCCGCCGTATGAATGATCCAAACTCAATTCTAGACAACTTCACGGAACTTATCTAGCATTATGTTTCATTGAATTGGAGTATTTATAGATAATGGTATGCCCAACTTACATTGTACAGTTCTATCCATTTCTTGTTGATATACGACTGGAATCCCAATGGCGATTTTTGTGGAATTTTATACCGCGTTCTGTAAAAATCAAATTTTTGAGGGTGTAGATGAGTCTGGGACCCAATTTATGGTATCTTTCATTGCTCCAATGATGAATTAACATGAATATGACTAATCAATGTCGCCAGTCTGAACCATTATCAAACAACAGGAATTGATCTTTAAGATATTAGGCAAAAATTTCAAATTTTTGAGTTTAGGACGCCATTTTGGCAGCCATCTGGGGCGAGGGGTTCCATTTTTGCTATAGATATGTGGCATAATACTTTACCTTCGCAAAAATGTTTACATTGTGTAAATATGGCAACATTTGTTCTCATTATGTCGAATTAATCTCAGTCATAATCTCTTTTGACTAAAGGCGGCCATGTTGGACGCCATCTTGGATCCTGGATTTTGCCCAAAGCGGATTTTAGCGGATTTTGGATATGTTGTAGCAGAGATTCTCCCGCGTTGAATGACACCGAGATCGCTTCTTTACCAATTTCTTCTGGGTCAACCCTTTTTTTTTTGCGTACCACGACCACACCACGACCACGTACCACGACCACGTACCACGACCACGTACCACGACCACACTAGTTCGTTCAACGTAAGTGTTAGTGATGCTACATTTTCGATTGTATCTAATCTGTATCTGATCCCCGACATCAAACGGGACATGTTTACGTACACAGCAGATAAAAGTTTGTCGGAAGCTCCAGTGAAGGAAAATATTATATTCTGTCCAAGGAGAACATCGTCGAAACACAAAGCATTATACAGTGGATGACAGTGGTAGACAGACAATTTCATGAAACAATTTAAAAAAAACAGTTGTTCGTGTTTGGTATAATGTTTTTTTTTTGCGGTAACAGTTTTGTTCAACTATGATTTTTGGCCACGAACGAAAAGAACGCGTTGTGATTTGCACAATGACTGTCGTCTTTAATTGAACGTTTCATATCTTTGGTGTGATTTAAGTTTGAAGTTCATTAACATAATTCGCTTTGCGGTTCACTAAATTGCGCATATAATTGCATTTGTAACAGTCATTTATTTCATTGTTTTTATCGAGTTTGGCAGACTTAGCTTATCGGTTCACCTTTATGAGCCCAGTGTTACAGGAAGTATTATACTGTTGCCGATTTCGAACCACAGTTTCGTTAATATAACTGGGCTTCGAGTTCAAGTTAATAGTCCTGTCCCAATCTCATTGATAATCGTGATTACAAGTTCAAATGTCCTTGTGTTTCTGTTGGACCAGGTGTTTTTGAGAGTCCAAGTTGGATATATATTTGTGTTATATTTTACCTGTTTGGTGAAGTTATTATAACATTATTCAGTTTAACGCAGGCATATACTCGAGCAACTGTATTACAATGAGCTTCCACAACACATCGATGTTATTTAGTTGGTGATTTTCAACTTTGTGGTCGGTGTTTGTGCTGCACTCTTAACATTTGATTCTCAGTCGGGGGTCAATTTGGTTCTTCTTGCCGGAGAAATAACTAATTCATTTGCACAGTTCATAAGATAGAAAAGAACAAAGAACAAAGAGAACGGCACAATACGTGCGGTGATAGTCCGTGTGTTTATTTGACTATTGTATTACAAATATCTTAAAGCATTTCTGAGTTATCTACTTTTCGATCACAAATTAATGCGACGTGAGGCCTTAATTCGCGATTGGTCCGAAGGTTAATGTTTATACTCGCATGGAAAGAACATGACGATATAGCCACTCCTTGTTCTTAGATTGATTATTTCTATTGCTCAAGTTACGATAATTAGATGCTGACATTTTATACTGATTGTTTGTGAGTAAACGACATCCAATTTCAATAACATCCAAGGATTGTTTGTAAACAATGACTAGAATCGCCAAAACTCCAAATTGGGGCAATGAATATAAGAAAAAAATATGTCTTGTTTATTTCATTTTCTCTGTTTGTGGATTGTCTGCACCTGTAAAATGTTTAACCATCAGATCGCCGCGAAGATACCAAGTCGTTTTAACCCTTTACCCAACAGACGGGCCCTGTGCCAATGCATTCTCTTATATATGCGAGTCGACCATAGGTCGCCTCGCATATATAAGAGAATGCATTGGCTTAACACATTAAAAATTATAAAATTGTTAAAGAATGTAAGAAAAAATGGTAAAAAAAGATTTTTTTTAGGCCAATGCATTCTCTTATATATGCGAGGCGACCTATGGTCGACTCGCATATATAAGAGAATGCATTGGCACAGGGCATAACTGTAACTATCACAATGTGGTCAAGGAGCCGATTCCAATGATATCCATATTTGTATGGTTCTATTGAGACAGACCGAAGATATTTTAGGCTGTTGAAGCTTTATTTGGCCGGTTTTGGCCGGTTTGTTGGGTAAAGGGTTAAGTGCACTAAATATTGCATGATTGTGTGATCACAACTATGACATGGTTTGTACTGAATAATTTCACGATGATTCTCACCTTGATCGATATGTTGAAGCTAACTTCGGAAACTGTCCAGCTGTGAAATCATTGATGGAACTATAAACCTCTAGTTCACATATCAAACAACAAGCACACAGTATATTCTTACACACTAATATATTATGTATATAGTTTATGTCCAGTGCTGCACGCACTTGCATGTGGGGACTATCATGCCTCTTTAGTGCCTTTTATTCATATTCTATTCTGATAGATGAGCTTGGTACATTATAGCAACCACAACGCGCCGCAGGCGCGTTGTTGCTTTTCAAGTTTATGCGTGAATGACGTCATTAATTTTTACAATACCATGAAACAGCATTTCGACGCGATAAAAATCCGGACAAGAAAAATGGGTTAAAAATCACGTGACTTCCGCTTCGCTTTCGCATAGAATCATGGGAACAATAATATCCCAAAAAGAAACGGTGACACAGAATCGGAAGTGGACCAACGGGATGGTTATAAAATTAACAACTTTAGTTTTTCTGAACAATTCCTACGTGATTTTGGCCTATAGTTTAGTTTCGTTTGACCAATTTCGTTGGTTAGCTGAATAAAATCAGCGAAGACGTCATGACATGGGTCCATGACGTCATTTGCGTCATTTGGTGTTGTGGGCTAGAATCCAGAAAAAAATTGGTCTCCACAGGAAACACTGATTTCACATCAGTATACTAGACTTGGTTGCATTTATAACCGTTTTCGCAAAAGATATATGCGAAAATAGCACAAGCAAACGTGCCTGCTTCAGAATCAAATTACCACAGTTGAATAGCCAAGGATGTACCCTTTCCAACAATGTATAGCACGACATCGTGTGTTGCGCCGATGTTTACTTATGATGTTTTGTAATAACGATCCCGCCTTAGCTGCGTGTAATTTTCCTCCGGACAAATTGCTTAGCGAAAAATCCCCCTAATAGGCGGACAACATATTCAATAAGTTCCCGTCTCGCAACGATTTGGCCTCACAGACATATCAGCGGCTTATCAATTCCTTCGAGATAAATGATTGAACCAATCTACCCTAACAAGGGGGATTTTTTCACGGTTGTATGTCGCGCGAATAGTATTGGCTGGCTGCCAGGTATTCACACTCAACATCGGAACGCGGCTTATTATTTGAAATCATTTGTGAGCAGTGGTGGCGGCAAGGAAGTCAAATTATATGTCCATCATAACATGGGTCGCCTTCGTTGGACAAGATGGAATTAAGCCTCAACCAAATTTGTTGTCAAGTTGATGTGGGGGGCTTATATGACCTTGACCTTGACCATAAAACGACCTTGACCTCTGTTGAAAGACATCTCACTTAAAGGGCCATTTTGCTAGATATGTGTTGCGATGTACGCGCTAATGTCAATATTCAGAGGCCTTTTATAGCTATCCTTTAGAAATATACCGGTATCGATGCTCCTACATACTCGAGTCTGTATCTGGCGAGCATAAACATGGGAGTACGATATCAATTTAAACTTGACCTCCATAAAGAATCTATTATATATTTGAAGAAAGTTTGTGGTCTGTGCGTGTGGGTGTGTGTGTGTGTGTATGTATGTATGTGTGTGTGTGTTTCCGCGATGGAATCGGAAACGGCTAACCGATTTTGATGAAACTTGGTACGGGTATGTAGTTTGACCTGAGGACTAACATGGGTATATCCGTTTGCCCGTGCGGCGTGACCTTGACCTTCAAATGACCTTGAACTCAAGTTCTCCGCTGAGCCGATTTTCACCAAATTTGGTATGTGGGGGTAGTTTCAGGCGCTGAGCAATTTCGTCACACCCGGATGCCCGTGCGGCGTGAACTTGAGATTTTAAATGACATTGAACTGTATCTGGGTATCCACTGGGCCGATTTCCACCATTTTTTGGGGGTGTTGGTGTAGATGGGGATGCCAACAAATTTCGTCTCACCCACATGCCCGTCAGACAGGTACCCAGCTAAAACCTAATGTATAGTTTGTGACTTTTGTCTGTTAGCTATGGCCGGGAAAACTTCCGGACGGATTTCGACGAAACTTGATACCTAAGTGTACGTTTGTCCGGGAAGTGTTTTGGACGGGTCAAAGTGTGATGCTTGATCTTCAAAATGGTCGATTCAAGATCAAATCGGGTAATAGTGGCAGATTTCGACGATATTCGATAGCTAGGGATACTTTTGTCCGGGCAGTGTTTTGGACGGCTTAACTCGTCACCCCGACCTGACATTGACATTCAAAACGGTAAATTCAAGGTCAAATCTGGTCAAATTTCGCATAACTAGATCCGACGAAGCACCGCGTGTGGTTGCCCCGTTACGTGTCACGTACGATCATATTAGTTCTTCGTGGAGTACAGTGGGTGGTATTTTATTACGTTAAACGGGTCTACATTTTATTGCATAAATGAACGGAGTTCAATGCGGTCACGGTAAATGATAGCGAGCAAAATCAACAAACATCAAGAACACCGAGAGGATTCATACACAATCTTAGAATTTTTAGTCAGTCAATACCAATAACAACATTGAATCCGTTGTGTATTACTTATATGTATATACTTTAACCCTTTACCCAACAAAACGGCCAAAACCAGCCAAATAAAGCTTCAACAGCCTAAAATATCTTCGGTCTGTCTCAATAGAACCATACAAATATGGATATCATTGGAACCGGCTCCTTGACCACATTGTGATAGTTACAGTTATGCCCTGTGCCAATGCATTCTCTTATATATGCGAGTCGACCATATAAGAGAATGCCTTGGCCTAAAAACAATCTTTTTTTAACACTTTTTACCATTTTTTCTTACATTCTTTAACAATTTTATAATTTTTAATGTGTTAAGCCAATGCATTCTCTTATATATGCGAGGCGACATATGGTCGACTCGCATATATAAGAGAATGCATTGGCACAGGGCCCTTCTGTTTTGGGTAAAGGGTTAACAAAGTGTTGTCACCAACGCTGTTTTTCTTGACATATAAATGTAATGAGGGTTCCAGGCCATTTTTTTGCGAAACCCGAAAGACGGTATCTTTTAGGCTATAAAGGTTTTCGTAAACGCTTATTTCATGTTTCGACGATATATATAGATTGTCAGCATTAATTATCTCCTTCCACATTATGATCCAGAAGCCCGACGATGATTATTTACGCACAATTTCGTTTTTGTCATTTACTCGCAGACGCGCGATTAACTGCATGAAACTTCCCATTAAATTAGATATCGATGTGATCCATTATATTAGATATCGATGTGATCCATTATATTAGATATCGATGTGATCCATTATATTAGATATCGATGTGATCCATTATATTTTAACATTTTCCAATATGTACGAACTGTTTATATGCGGAAACTCACCTACCACAATTTTAAACTGAATTTTCTGGAAAATGGATATGCAGACTTACAACAGTATAGTTCTCAGGCGACGCATTGTATAATACACATAACTGTATTGGAACAACTAAAACCCTAGTAACCAGAGCACTGTAATTTGCTATGGTGTTGGTGTTTCCTGCTGAATTTCTATAATATTGTTACGGCAAAAATAATTCCGTCAAGAACACGCGGAGTTCCGTCATTTTCGCTGCGTTTAGAATTCCACGTAAAACCCAACCAGTTCGTCAGCCAAAACAATTCTTTCTAAATTTCTATAATGATTTTGCTCTGATCCTTGTTTGCTTTACATAAGTCCGATTTGTGAACTGCTTTTATTCTCTAATCAAAGGATAATCAGAAATACAAGTATAAGATATATACAAAATAATGAGAATGTTTGACACCCTATAATTATAATTTCCTAAGCCAATTTTCGGGCAACGGAAACATTAAAACAATACTTGCAATAACCATCAATCGTACCACACATGTATCACGTGATCACCATCAATTGTAACACACAGATATCACGGAAATCCCCGAAGTCATCATCCATAAGTAATACGCCGAAAACGAGCACAAACGCTTACGACTGAGAACGCTCTTCATTTCTTGTGGATGACGGGACGCTATTTATGAAAGGCGACCATTGGAATTTTCGCTTGCGCGACAATATTCGAAATGTGTTAAAACTACCTTGTTTGAAACAAATCAAAACAAACTGACACGTCTGCACTGTCCATCAGATATTGTGTAGCTATCCATAGCGGGAAATCTAACTAGTGATTTGGTACTACTATTGTGCTGGTTAGAAATGGCGGAAATGTGGACAGGTAAACATAGGTAAACATGGGCGTGAGTGTGTTAATATCAATTAGGTTGTTTGTTTGGCATACAATGAATGCACATACAGTATGATTGTATCACTAACAACTTATATCATATAAATATGATATATTTATATAATTTACCCACAACAGAAACGACCACCACAATCACCACAACAACAACGACGACCGCCAGCACCACAACAACAGCAACTAACGCAGATATGTATATGCATAACCAGATTTAAACTGTATTTAAACTGATGTAACTAAGGAATTTCCGTTGTGTCTGTGCGCTCCCAACTACATTGGTTGCCGATCGTGGACAGAATGTCGTTCAAAATCGCTACAGTTGCTTTCCGCCGTATGAATGATCCAAACTCAATTCTAGACAACTTCACGGAACTTATCTAGCATTATGTTCCAGGTAGATATACTTCGTTTGTTTCGGATGCAGTTTTGCTCACATCGCAGGGTTAAAGGATTGTCACGGTTTGTGATAGAGCTTTTCGCGTCGCCTGTCGCGATCTATGGAAAGGCCTCTATACGTACGATCCATACGCATCTCGTTGACGTAAAATGACGTGCATATATATGACATATTTATACTTTTTCTGTGGTTATGTTTTCTATTTGTATATATGCTAAATTTTCGTGATTGTATTTGACATCTCGTCATTACATGGAGGAAAATAAAGATAGATACACTAAATGTTAAATATTGATTATAAAAACATTTTCGCCCATAAAAGACGGTTGAAACAAGGAACTATATTTCTTAAATAACGGACCGAAAGAGACTCACTGTCCGAATAGGATCTGTGACGTCTTGAGCAGAAGACAACTCGCCCCGTCCCCGTCCGAATAATATCGATTCATCTATAGCTCGATCGGGTTTTTCCCGAAGTGTATGTCAAGGACGAAAAAAAACATGACCAACTTTGGATGAAAATTAAACATAATTAGCAGAATTTTGGAAGAAGATAACATATATTTAGTCTCCATGTCAACCGGGACTCATGAACAGGCGATAATCAATTAGTTCAGTGAAATTTTCTTACATGAATTCTATCTGTCGGAATTGAGCCAACTATTTTTCGATTTCGATTTTTCGCAGAGTCAATGAGTCATTTTGGGTCATTGTGATTTTACCGAGAAACAAGTTTTCAGAATAATAAACTATCATGGTATTTAAGCAATTGTAAGATGATTCATTTTTCAAAATCTAATATATTTGGAAAAATTTATAGTGATTATTGGAAAAACTTGTGTCCAAACATGAATATGAGTATGATTACGACCAGTTCCTGTGATATCTCAGAAATCACAAAATGCTCTGTAACGTGTTAATTCATTTGTTTGTATTCTAACAATAAACATGTTGCTACACTACGACGGTGTTCAGAAAATTCTGCTTTTTTCTCGCGGGGACTTTGTAACATTTGTATTGAACAATAATTTGAACACCCGTCTACGAGCGGTACATCAATTTGTGGAATCTCATAAATCACATAAACCTTCGTAACACTATTTAACATATCGCAACATTGAGGCGAGTTGAAATAATATCCGCGGTTTTCTCACAGGGACTTGACATCATTTGTAACACCCACCAACGAGCGGTCTC
Organism: Siphonodentalium dalli; assembly: GCA_032622095.1. Lineage (NCBI taxonomy): Eukaryota > Metazoa > Mollusca > Scaphopoda > Gadilida > Siphonodentaliidae > Siphonodentalium > Siphonodentalium dalli. The sequence goes on from CP136067.1 coordinate 203,822,971, forward strand.
TGTGGATCTCAGACAACACGTGACGTAATGCTCCGTAACACTTCGTACCTTAAATTAGCACTACACTCAGACGAGTTGAAAAAATATACTGCAGTTTTCTTACATGGACTTTATATCACTTGTAACACCTGTCTACGAGCGGTCTCTGTGGATCTCAGAAATCATGTAACGCTTCGTAACATATCACTGCATTGAGATGGGTTCAAAAATATGCTGCGGGTTTCTTATGGGAATTTTATATAATTTGTAATACGTACCGGTAACACTTCGAAACACGTTGCAACGTATCGCTACACTGCTGCATGCTGCATGCTGCATTTTTTACGGGGACTTTGTAAGTTTGTAGGGGCAGTCTCTGTGGAATCTCAAAAGAACTTAAAGGTTTGTAACATATCGCTATACTGAGAGGAAGTGAAAAATATGCTGTGGTTATCTTACGGGAACTGGGTACAATGCTTGGGAATGTTTGTAAACAGTAATTAAAAAATTCATCCTAATTACTATAGTGATATAAATAATAGTGCCCAGAAATGTATATTAGTAAGGTACCACTTGTGATGGTCTTACCACAAGAGTTCGGAACTTGATTAATAACTGCCTTAATTAGCAATTTGTTTGGCACAGCCGTATGGCTAAACAATTGATAATTAGCCTAATTAAGCAGTTATTGATAAAGTTCCAAGCTTAGTTGTGGTCTTAAAATGTGCCTGGTGGTGGGAAAATGTAAATAACTTAAACGAAATCACAAAAAGTTGTGTAAGTTTAGCCATACATAGCTTAGTTGTGGTCTTAAAATGTGCCTGGTGGTGGGAAAATGTAAATAACTTAAACGAAATCACAAAAAGTTGTGTAAGTTTAGCCATACATTTTGTTACCAAACGTTGCAAATATAACAACATTTGTTCTTTGTAAACAACTTGGAAATGTGTAATTCATTGTATTTAGTTGGATGTTGATTTACTATTCTTTTGTCTGCTTTCGTGCCATTCGTGAAAAACATTGTGTACTGCGAAGCGAGTTTGAAGAAATTATCGTCGCTGGTTACTATGCAACGGACTACAATTATCATTGCGCGCTAGTACTTTTGGGACGTTTTCGCTCCACTGATAACATCTCCACCTAATGTAATTATCTGATTTAATTACATTAGCTTTGATAAACTCAACGGGAATTTACTATTGAGAACGAAGTGGGTGTAATTATATTAGAATAAACATACACCAATGAAGGAATATCAATAGAAACATATATATTATTATAGATCAAGTGACATACTTCCAATTCATACAAATTTCACAAGCAACACAACTCGGCGTAATAGATATATCACCTGTCCCAGAACCTGTATCAAAGGCCATATAAACGTCCACTGAAGATGCACCAGTTGCTGCCAAACAATACAGTCTATTCGTCTGGATGTTGTTTCTCCACAACTCAAATAACGCGTTACTTCGGATCAAAAATCGCCAAAGTCCCATAAACGTTTTGACTCTGCGAAAGAGAGGTTCATAATTGAACTGTCATAGTTTGACCATATGATTGATGCGATACGATTAGCTCTAAAAGACACCAAACTATAGTTATGGATTAAGGCTGTCGGCTGGGCAAGAACGACATTCTATCTCACCCGCCGGACCGTCGCCTTGACACATTGCGTCATTTTCATCTAATAGTATAAATACATAGTCAATGCAAAATATGATGTTAGAAACTACTTGAAATATTTCGATGTGCAGTCTTTGTCATGTTATTTTATTTATTGTCAAGTATTCTTGTACTAATTTTTGCGTTTTATATACTGCTCGCACACTTATTAGCTCATTGTTTTAAAATAATCTACTGTCTGATTTACCTACACAGTTGTTTCGACATGTATGGACATTTGTTCCCCAGCCGAGATAGCGTCTAGGTATGTTACCTGCTTAACAGACGTAGTGTTGACATCGTAACAGCAGATTATTACATGTTCGCGACATTTGTTAATTCTACGTTTGGAGTCAAATAAGCTGGATTATCTTTTGCCTAAATGAAGTGACAGTGTATTGTCAACTAGTAGTAACTTAGGGATGTTAACTCTTTACCCTGCTGATTTACTATCTATTTTGATTCATTTCCTTAAACTATCAACGCTGAGTCATCTGCGTACAACAATAGCTTTCAGTTTACGGCTGCTACGCATCATTCGCATACAATAAAAACAAGATGTCCAGGGATGGGGTGATTACATGTCTAAATTATTTGACTACAATACAAATTATGTCCAATTTGTGATTACAAATACAATACAAATACTTTTTTCAGTTGATTCAGTTGATTACAAATACAATACTAATATAAAAGTAATCTAGTAACATTTTGATTATATTAGATTACTTCGATATCATTTTTTGAAGACATTCATATTAAAGTTTGACATAGTGTGTTTGAATTTAAAATGATGCACACAATATATTCAATCTCAAAATTAAACTTTAAAATTGAACGCAAGCCTTGTTATATGCGGTAGATATAAGATGTACATCTTTAACCCAACTGGGCCATACGAGAGTTCTGGTATCAATGTTGGTTGCACATAGAACAGCATTCTCAAAATATCTGGCACACTAAAAAACCTCAATATGTATTAATGCTGCTGCAATTCAGATACGGTTTTCAGAACACTTAGCCAGTTTAATTAAAGGTACGGTTGGCCTTGGCGGTGGGTATCCTGTGAAAATATTTCCAACCGTCAAAAACCGCCACAAACAGAAAGAACATCAAAATGTAGACAGTCTTTGTCCGTATACAAATAAGAAATATCGCATAAACAGTATGTTATTGTCATATGGTTGACCATTGTTATGTAAACAAAAGCATAAAAAGTTACTTTTCTGATGTTTGTTTATATTATGATGGTAAACATAAAGAGCGTTCTTTGTGGGTGAATTCCTGATATGGAACTAATAAAGAGCGTTTATGCCATTTGTGTGTGATTAGCCAGTAGCATTGTGCTGTCTTCTGTAACACAATCAGGCGCTTGCTTAGGTACAATATAGTAGGTCTTTATGATAACATGCTGTTTACGCGATGGTCATGGTATATATGAACGAAACTGTATGCGTTTTACTGTTTTTTCTGTTTACGGTGATTGGAACAAATAGGAATATTTTCGACAACCAAGGCCTCACGTGCCTTTAAACGTCTGTCTTCTCTCTGTGGTCTCCGTGGCAGGTGAATTAACTTTAGTTATATCTAATCGGCTTCTCTCTGTGGTCTCCGTGGCAGGTGAATTAACTTTAGTTATATCTAATCGGCTTCTCTCTGTGGTCTCCGTGGCAGGTGAATTAACTTTAGTTATATCTAATCGGCTTCTCTCTGTGGTCTCCGTGGCAGGTGAATTAACTTTAGTTATATCTAATCGGCTTCTCTCTGTGGTCTCCGTGGCAGGTTAATTAACTTTAGTTATATCTAATCGTCTTCTCTCTGTGGTCTCCGTGGCAGGTGAATTAACTTTAGTTATATCTAATCGGCTTCTCTCTGTGGTCTCCGTGGCAGGTGAATTAACTTTAGTTATATCTAATCGGCTTCTCTATGTGGTCTCCGTGGCAGGTGAATTAACTTTAGTTATATCTAATCGTCTTCTCTCTGTGGTCTCCGTGGCAGGTGAATTAACTTTAGTTATATCTAATCGACTTCTCTCTGTGGTCTCCGTGGCAGGTGAATTAACTTTAGTTATATCTAATCGGCTTCTCTCTGTGGTCTCCGTGGCAGGTGAATTAACTTTAGTTATATCTAATCGGCTTCTCTCTGTGGTCTCCGTGGCAGGTGAATTAACTTTAGTTATATCTAATCGGCTTCTCTCTGTGGTCTCCGTGGCAGGTGAATTAACTTTAGTTATATCTAATCGGCTTCTCTCTGTGGTCTCCGTGGCAGGTTAATTAACTTTAGTTATATCTAATCGTCTCCTCTCTGTGGTCTCCGTGGCAGGTGAATTAACTTTAGTTATATCTAATCGGCTTCTCTCTGTGGTCTCCGTGGCAGGTGAATTAACTTTAGTTATATCTAATCGGCTTCTCTCTGTGGTCTCCGTGGCAGGTGAATTAACTTTAGTTATATCTAATCGGCTTCTCTCTGTGGTCTCCGTGGCAGGTTAATTAACTTTAGTTATATCTAATCGTCTTCTCTCTGTGGTCTCCGTGGCAGGTGAATTAACTTTAGTTATATCTAATCGTCTTCTCTCTGTGGTCTCCGTGGCAGGTGAATTAACTTTAGTTATATCTAATCGGCTTCTCTCTGTGGTCTCCGTGGCAGGTTAATTAACTTTAGTTATATCTAATCGTCTTCTCTCTGTGGTCTCCGTGGCAGGTGAATTAACTTTAGTTATATCTAATCGGCTTCTCTCTGTGGTATCCGTGGCAGGTGAATTAACTTTAGTTATATCTAATCGGCTTCTCTCTGTGGTCTCCGTGGCAGGTGAATTAACTTTAGTTATATCTAATCGGCTTCTCTCTGTGGTCTCCGTGGCAGGTGAATTAACTTTAGTTATATCTAATCGGCTTCTCTCTGTGGTCTCCGTGGCAGGTGAATTAACTTTAGTTATATCTAATCGGCTTCTCTCTGTGGTCTCCGTGGCAGGTGAATTAACTTTAGTTATATCTAATCGGCTTCTCTCTGTGGTCTCCGTGGCAGGTTAATTAACTTTAGTTATATCTAATCGTCTTCTCTCTGTGGTCTCCGTGGCAGGTGAATTAACTTTAGTTATATCTAATCGGCTTCTCTCTGTGGTCTACGTGGCAGGTGAATTAACTTTAGTTATATCTAATCGGCTTCTCTCTGTGGTCTCCGTGGCAGGTGAATTAACTTTAGTTATATCTAATCGGCTTCTCTCTGTGGTCTCCGTGGCAGGTGAATTAACTTTAGTTATATCTAATCGGCTTCTCTCTGTGGTCTCCGTGGCAGGTTAATTAACTTTAGTTATATCTAATCGGCTTCTCTCTGTGGTCTCCGTGGCAGGTTAATTAACTTTAGTTATATCTAATCGTCTTCTCTCTGTGGTCTCCGTGGCAGGTGAATTAACTTTAGTTATATCTAATCGGCTTCTCTCTGTGGTCTCCGTGGCAGGTGAATTAACTTTAGTTATATCTAATCGGCTTCTCTCTGTGGTCTCCGTGGCAGGTGAATTAACTTTAGTTATATCTAATCGGCTTCTCTCTGGTCTCCGTGGCAGGTGAATTAACTTTAGTTATATCTAATCGGCTTCTCTCTGGTCTCCGTGGCAGGTGAATTAACTTTAGTTATATCTAATCGGCTTCTCTGTGTGGTCTCCGTGGCAGGTGAATTAACTTTAGTTATATCTAATCGGCTTCTCTCTGTGGTCTCCCTGGCAGGTGAATTAACTTTAGTTATATCTAATCGGCTTCTCTCTGTGGTCTCCATGGCAGGTGAATTAACTTTAGTTATATCTAATCGGCTTCTCTCTGTGGTCTCCGTGGCAGGTGAATTAACTTTAGTTATATCTAATCGGCTTCTCTCTGTGGTCTCCGTGGCAGGTGAATTAACTTTAGTTATATCTAATCGGCTTCTCTCTGTGGTCTCCGTGGCAGGTGAATTAACTTTAGTTATATCTAATCGGCTTCTCTCTGGTCTCCGTGGCAGGTGAATTAACTTTAGTTATATCTAATCGGCTTCTCTCTGGTCTCCGTGGCAGGTGAATTAACTTTAGTTATATCTAATCGGCTTCTCTGTGTGGTCTCCGTGGCAGGTGAATTAACTTTAGTTATATCTAATCGGCTTCTCTCTGTGGTCTCCGTGGCAGGTGAATTAACTTTAGTTATATCTAATCGGCTTCTCTCTGTGGTCTCCGTGGCAGGTGAATTAACTTTAGTTATATCTAATCGGCTTCTCTCTGGTCTCCGTGGCAGGTGAATTAACTTTAGTTATATCTAATCGGCTTCTCTCTGGTCTCCGTGGCAGGTGAATTAACTTTAGTTATATCTAATCGGCTTCTCTGTGTGGTCTCCGTGGCAGGTGAATTAACTTTAGTTATATCTAATCGGCTTCCCTGTGTGGTCTCCGTGGCAGGTGAATTAACTTTAGTTATATCTAATCGGCTTCCCTGTGTGGTCTCCGTGGCAGGTGAATTAACTTTAGTTATATCTAATCGGCTTCTCTCTGTGGTCTCCGTGGCAGGTGAATTAACTTTAGTTATATCTAATCGGCTTCTCTGTGTGGTCTCCGTGGCAGGTGAATTAACTTTAGTTATATCTAATCGGCTTCTCTCTGTGGTCTCCGTGGCAGGTGAATTAACTTTAGTTATATCTAATCGGCTTCTCTCTGTGGTCTCCGTGGCAGGTGAATTAACTTTAGTTATATCTAATCGGCTTCTCTCTGTGGTCTCCGTGGCAGGTGAATTAACTTTAGTTATATCTAATCGGCTTCTCTCTGTGGTCTCCGTGGCAGGTGAATTAACTTTAGTTATATCTAATCGGCTTCTCTCTGTGGTCTCCGTGGCAGGTGAATTAACTTTAGTTATATCTAATCGGCTTCTCTCTGTGGTCTCCGTGGCAGGTGAATTAACTTTAGTTATATCTAATCGGCTTCTCTCTGTGGTCTCCGTGGCAGGTGAATTAACTTTAGTTATATCTAATCGGCTTCTCTCTGTGGTCTCCGTGGCAGGTGAATTAACTTTAGTTATATCTAATCGGCTTCTCTCTGTGGTCTCCGTGGCAGGTGAATTAACTTTAGTTATATCTAATCGGCTTCTCTCTGTGGTCTCCGTGGCAGGTGAATTAACTTTAGTTATATCTAATCGGCTTCTCTCTGTGGTCTCCGTGGCAGGTGAATTAACTTTAGTTATATCTAATCGGCTTCTCTCTGTGGTCTCCGTGGCAGGTGAATTAACTTTAGTTATATCTAATCGGCTTCTCTGTGTGGTCTCCGTGGCAGGTGAATTAACTTTAGTTATATCTAATCGGCTTCTCTCTGTGGTCTCCGTGGCAGGTGAATTAACTTTAGTTATATCTAATCGGCTTCTCTCTGTGGTCTCCGTGGCAGGTGAATTAACTTTAGTTATATCTAATCGGCTTCTCTCTGTGGTCTCCGTGGCAGGTGAATTAACTTTAGTTATATCTAATCGGCTTCTCTCTGTGGTCTCCGTGGCAGGTGAATTAACTTTAGTTATATCTAATCGGCTTCTCTCTGTGGTCTCCGTGGCAGGTGAATTAACTTTAGTTATATCTAATCGGCTTCTCTCTGTGGTCTCCGTGGCAGGTGAATTAACTTTAGTTATATCTAATCGGCTTCTCTCTGTGGTCTCCGTGGCAGGTGAATTAACTTTAGTTATATCTAATCGGCTTCTCTCTGTGGTCTCCGTGGCAGGTGAATTAACTTTAGTTATATCTAATCGGCTTCTCTCTGTGGTCTCCGTGGCAGGTGAATTAACTTTAGTTATATCTAATCGGCTTCTCTCTGTCGTCTCCGTGGCAGGTGAATTAACTTTAGTTATATCTAATCGGCTTCTCTCTGTGGTCTCCGTGGCAGGTGAATTAACTTTAGTTATATCTAATCGGCTTCTCTGTGTGGTCTCCGTGGCAGGTGAATTAACTTTAGTTATATCTAATCGGCTTCTCTCTGTGGTCTCCGTGGCAGGTGAATTAACTTTAGTTATATCTAATCGGCTTCTCTGTGTGGTCTCCGTGGCAGGTGAATTAACTTTAGTTATATCTAATCGGCTTCTCTCTGTGGTCTCCGTGGCAGGTGAATTAACTTTAGTTATATCTAATCGGCTTCTCTCTGTGGTCTCCGTGGCAGGTGAATTAACTTTAGTTATATCTAATCGGCTTCTCTCTGTGGTCTCCGTGGCAGGTGAATTAACTTTAGTTATATCTAATCGGCTTCTCTCTGTGGTCTCCGTGGCAGGTGAATTAACTTTAGTTATATCTAATCGGCTTCTCTCTGTGGTCTCCGTGGCAGGTGAATTAACTTTAGTTATATCTAATCGGCTTCTCTCTGTGGTCTCCGTGGCAGGTGAATTAACTTTAGTTATATCTAATCGGCTTCTCTCTGTGGTCTCCGTGGCAGGTGAATTAACTTTAGTTATATCTAATCGGCTTCTCTCTGTGGTCTCCGTGGCAGGTGAATTAACTTTAGTTATATCTAATCGGCTTCTCTCTGTGGTCTCCGTGGCAGGTGAATTAACTTTAGTTATATCTAATCGGCTTCTCTCTGTGGTCTCCGTGGCAGGTGAATTAACTTTAGTTATATCTAATCGGCTTCTCTCTGTGGTCTCCGTGGCAGGTGAATTAACTTTAGTTATATCTAATCGGCTTCTCTCTGTGGTCTCCGTGGCAGGTGAATTAACTTTAGTTATATCTAATCGGCTTCTCTCTGTGGTCTCCGTGGCAGGTGAATTAACTTTAGTTATATCTAATCGGCTTCTCTCTGTGGTCTCCGTGGCAGGTGAATTAACTTTAGTTATATCTAATCGGCTTCTCTCTGTGGTCTCCGTGGCAGGTGAATTAACTTTAGTTATATCTAATCGGCTTCTCTCTGTGGTCTCCGTGGCAGGTGAATTAACTTTAGTTATATCTAATCGGCTTCTCTCTGTGGTCTCCGTGGCAGGTGAATTAACTTTAGTTATATCTAATCGGCTTCTCTCTGTGGTCTCCGTGGCAGGTGAATTAACTTTAGTTATATCTAATCGGCTTCTCTCTGTGGTCTCCGTGGCAGGTGAATTAACTTTAGTTATATCTAATCGGCTTCTCTCTGTGGTCTCCGTGGCAGGTGAATTAACTTTAGTTATATCTAATCGGCTTCTCTCTGTGGTCTCCGTGGCAGGTGAATTAACTTTAGTTATATCTAATCGGCTTCTCTCTGTGGTCTCCGTGGCAGGTGAATTAACTTTAGTTATATCTAATCGGCTTCTCTCTGTGGTCTCCGTGGCAGGTGAATTAACTTTAGTTATATCTAATCGGCTTCTCTCTGTGGTCTCCGTGGCAGGTGAATTAACTTTAGTTATATCTAATCGGCTTCTCTCTGTGGTCTCCGTGGCAGGTGAATTAACTTTAGTTATATCTAATCGGCTTCTCTCTGTGGTCTCCGTGGCAGGTGAATTAACTTTAGTTATATCTAATCGGCTTCTCTCTGTGGTCTCCGTGGCAAGTGAATTAACTTTAGTTATATCTAATCGGCTTCTCTCTGTGGTCTCCGTGGCAGGTGAATTAACTTTAGTTATATCTAATCGGCTTCTCTCTGTGGTCTCCGTGGCAGGTGAATTAACTTTAGTTATATCTAATCGGCTTCTCTCTGTGGTCTCCGTGGCAGGTGAATTAACTTTAGTTATATCTAATCGGCTTCCAACTGCTTGTTGTTCTCATGCCACAGATACCCCTTTAGCCCTTTACCCAACAGAAGGGCCCTGTGCCAATGCATTCTCTTATATATGCGAGTCGACCATAGGTCGCCTCGCATATATAAGAGAATGCATTGGCTTAACACATTAAAAATTATAAAATTGTTAAAGAATGTAAGAAAAAATGTTTTTTTTAGGCCAATGCATTCTCTTATATATGCGAGGCGACCTATGGTCGACTCGCATATATAAGAGAATGCATTGGCACAGGGCATAACTGTAACCATCACAATGTGGTCAATGAGTCGGTTCCAATGATATCCATATTTGTATGGTTTTATTGAGACAGACCCAAGATAATTTAGGCTGTTGCAGCTTTATTTGGCCGTTTTTGGCCGGTCTGTTGGGTAAAGGGTTTGTTAGTACTTTTGGCAAATTGTGATAAATAACCTATGTAAAGTTTCGCACAAGTATCGTAGATCAACAATTGTCTATCGTAATCCCCACTCAGCTTAATATGTGTTATTGTTTTATCAATTAATGTGGTCCGAAGCCAGCTAATCTCGTGGTCAATCAGCTTAATATGTGTCATTTTTAATCAGTGAATGTTGTCTGAAGCCAGCTAAATTAATCTCGTGGTGACCAAAGACAAATCGATCTGGGTTGACTGGTTAACACAACACTATTGTGATACCAGACTCAGATATATGATGTTTTACAGATGTCAAGATGTAATATTGGGTTGTAGGAGAGGGCTGACAGCCCTTTCAAATCTTCCCAAACTCCAAAGTCCGTTTTTATTCAAGATGTAATACTATTTTTATTTTTTTTTATTTTTATTGAGATAAAAAACGCATACTCAATCAGACTTGTCATACAAAAAAATACAAACATTTGGCAAAAATTGCAGAAATTAAAGAGGATTACAATTAGATATTCAGTTTCAATTATTCTTTTTCTCCACATTTCAATGATATAATAATTAGAAATGAGAACTTCCTATAAGTTTGATTTAGGGAAGCGTCTAAGCAGGTATAGATTCTCTACTGCGGCTAACCACCCTAACAGTGTAACTTGTTGTGAATAGAGAATTTAAAAGTGTCCATCTTTCAAAGAAAGTTTTTTCCTTCCTAGTGGAGAAGCGTTTCAATGGTACCTCATCTATGTGTTATAATGCTGTATTGTTTCTATTAAGCCCTTCATTGAAGGTTCACTATTCCTGAATTTACAGGAATATATATACTTTTTATATACTAAAATACAAAGACTAATTATATTATCTAGTTCAGTCTCAATTATATTGCAACCCAAGGTTACCTATTCTGGTGAAATGTCAAAGATGTAATGCTAGTACACATTGTTTTGATATATTTTGTGTCTGCTCATTAATATGTTAACTTTAGATAAAAGCATCTAATACATGTTATTGGTGGAACAATTTGTGAATTTGTTCTTTTAAGGCATTGCCATCGGCAACGCAACCTAATAAATTGTTATCCATTGGTCCATTCAAATAGCTGCTATAATAAGAAATTGTTTTATCTCAACTCTCTACAAAAATAGTTTGATAAGATGTAAGCAACGGTAATAAACAGTATTTGAAACTACTCTCCAATGTTCATAGTATTTGATTACAAATACAATACTTTGGCTTCTAAAATTATTGATTACAAATACAATACAAATACAAAATTTGTAATTATTACAAATACAATACATATATGTAATACGATGACCCCATCCATGGAGGTGTCATAATATGTACCCTTGGTGGACGCTGCACGTGATATCCATAGTCCCCGGATGTGTGTCACGTATGCTAGTGGTGTCGGACGCATATGGTGTTAACCAGGATACTGTGGTATCACTGTCTAGAGAACTTAACTTTTCTAATAAAATATAATGGTTCACGGCGTCACACGCTAATTTGGGGTCAATAAACCCATTATAGCATGAACTTGTATCCACGTTCCCTTGAATTCAGTCAGTGAGAGTGTATCTTCAGCTGTGTAGCCTGATCTAAACCAGGTGTGATGTCATAAAATACATTAGTCTGGGTCAGGTATTATTCCAGTTTCTTATAATCTAAGTTCTCTAACATTTTGGAGGCCAGATTAAAATGAAAACAGGTCTGTAATTGCCTGGTAATTTTTTTTCATTATTTTTTGTAAATGGGAACTACTCAAGTCATTAGGAATTACCATTTGGTGTTATCAAATGTATAATTTTGATATCATGGTTATTCAGTTTGGGCACGGTGTAAAATCTATTGGCTAAGTTGAGGATAATAACATCAGCCTATTTCACAAACATCGCAGGATTTATCCAGTTTCTGATAAGTTATCAATTGTGTCTCAGACGACTGGCCCTTTCTGAATCCATGTTGTTTTTTAGATAATTTTATTCTTTTCAATGTGGTTTAGAATTTCCTTGAAAATGATATGCGCTAACAGTGTATAAACAGGTGAGATATACGTTTCGGTAATTTTCTGGAGATTTGAATACGGAGATGTTTGCCTTTAGCCAGTCATATCGTAGTATGCCCTCTGTAATCATTTGTTGAATGTGGCTGATAGAGACAGAGCTATTTCTTCAGCAGATGTTTTGAGTAACTGGTTCGGTATGAGATGAGGATCTAGGGCTTTTACCCAGGGCTTTATGGGGTTTGATGTTTTTCAGCAATGCATTACTCCGACGAGACTGATCTCATGTATGGCCACTGTTTTGGCTGATGTCTGGTTCGGTTTAATTATGGCAGTGTGGTGTTATTTTTCGTAAAGACAGACATGAATTGGTCCAATAGTATATGTGTTGTCGATTTGTAGGGAATTACCTTTCTTGAGTGGGGGATACGTCCATGTTGTCGCGTCTCTCCCAAGTCGTCCCACTGACTAGTTTTCGTTGTCTGTTTCGTTATCGATGTCATTGTCCTGTCAAGCTTGTTATGGTAGCCGCTGAACTAGTCTAATGGTCTAATTTCTATTACGAACAGATTCGTCTTTAAACAATACTATACTCTAGGACAGGTACACTGGGTGGTACTATAACACTGAATAAATGGGCATTGTCACTTTGTGACACCCAAATATAGCACGAGTTATGATAATTAGTTGTCAAATCGACGTGCTTTCATAAATTTATAAGTAATTTTTAAAGCTGGCGACACAGTTCTTTTTGGACCCTTTGACCACTCATCCAATTTTTGACAACCGCAGATGTATGCCGACTAGAGTGACCTAGATTAAAATGGTAGCTGTGATAATGATGATATGATTATAAGAGATATATATCTTAACCCTTTACCCAACAGAACGACCCTGTGCCAATGCATTCTCTTATATATGCGAGTCGACCATAGGTCGCCTCGCATATATAAGAGAATGCATTGGCTTAACACATTAAAAATTATAAAATTGTTAAAGAATGTAAGAAAAAATGGTAAAAAGTGTTAAAAAAAGATTTTTTTTAGGCCAATGCATTCTCGTATATATGCGAGGCGACCTATGGTCGACTCGCATATATAAGAGAATGCATTGGCACAGGGTATAACTGTAACTATTACAATGTGGTCAAGGAGCCGGTTGCAATGATATCCATATTTGTATGGTTCTATTGAGACAGACCGAAGATAGTTTAGGCTGTTGAAGCTTTATTTGGCCGGTTTTGGCCGATTTGTTGGGTAAAGGGTTAATATCCATAAATTGCTTCTCACAATCAACATAAGTAAACACTAAACGTTGTTTAAATATTTGACGACAGGTTGTCCGAGCCCTTATATTATTAATTCTGCTGCCGGTGGATGCATATATATTTCAACGGGTAACGACGGTCACATATCAGCCAGACAAGAATGCACGAACCTGATGTCCGGACACCTCATGCGGTTCTCAAGCAATACAGAATTAGAAGCACTCAAGCCATTGTTATGTAAGTATGGACTGATGATCCTTTAGATACCCGGCCCGATATTGGCTGCTGCCGCATGGGGAATCATTCATGGCAACGACTCATATAAGAACATACGCTTGCTGTCGGATCCGATCCATGAAATGTTGATTCATCTTATATTTTAACTAAAAAAGTTTGCCCCCTCAATGAAATATCAGTTCACCACAGCTGGCAGCTCTAAAGATGTTATGCCAGCCAGCCAGCCAACTAAACGGTAATATTGCTATTCAGTACTTTTGTTTGTTTGATATATTATCACAGTGTATAAACCGTACAAACATTTAATCGGAAGTTGCTTTCGAAAAGACGAAAAATTCGATTTTTATAACGTAAATGTGACAGAAATATCACTACAATACCACACAATCCAGGTTTCAGACCGACACACGGTTGCACTGGAGCTATAAACGTAAGTATATATTGTACATACACATTTGCCGATCGTAAGCGAGCTCCATTTGAGCGAAAGACTGTTTAATAGATACAAACGGCCTTTGATCACTTCAGAAATATTTTTTCTCGCAAAATTTCGCTCTTCAAATGTCATTTTAACACATATCCAGCATCTGTCGGAAATCCCACTATATTGCAACGGAAAGGCCGTTATGTGTGCAACATATATGGATATGCCCTTGGCTCGAGGGTATTCACAAATTGAAAGTAGAGAGTATTTATTTGGTCACCCCACTAGTCAGTCCATGTACGCCTAGTTATATACGACGTCAATACCAGTTGCGACGTTGTTCATGACTCGTATAGTAATGATGGTGTGCTTTTCGACCCACTTAAACATAAATATGTCTTCGATATGTCACGTCATTGAACTTATAGACTCTGTCTGAATCAAACAAGGTATTCCTATTAACATTTAGCGACTTTTATTCGTCTCCCCATGTAACAAAACTGTATTTGGGAGTTGAGGAAATATGTTGTATTCTGTGATGAAATTGTGTATACGTCAGGGGGGTCTGCAATATTTTTCCGAACACTATGCGGGGGTGATGGTTGGTTATGCAGCCCTGCTTATACCTTTTTCCCTGGCCCTGTACATTTTTTGCTAGAGTCATTTTTCTTAAATATAATGGGACAAGAGGTTTTAAGAATGTTTCTATTATGCAATAGGTATGCCCTTAACTCTTGGCGAGGGGTTTGAGCTAATAATGAGGGATGACACTAAGAGGTAATAAAAACGTCATGTTTTCATCAAGGATCTATCAATGCACATTGACATGGAAAGGCTCATATTTAAATAGTTTTATTAAAAAATCATTTATTCAACCTGATGTAAATGAAAACATAACACAATAATAAATTATTCAAATAAATGTAAACTCTTCACTTAAAGGTACTCAATCCGATTCGATGGTCCCCATATCATCAGATTCCAAAAACAACACTTTTATTTAAATTCCGCTTCAGTATAAGAATCTAGTAATAAAAAAAATAATGTTAATCACAGTCAACTAGAGTACAAACTTGCCCAAAACATGTTAGTTGTAAAAATATCTGACGCCAAAAAGCCACTTGATTTTAGAGTTATCCATCTTTATTTTGTCAGAGAAGTCTACTCGTGGAATATTTACTGGGCCACTTAAAATTAAAATAATAGAATTCAAACATCAATATCTGATCACTCTAAGCTTTGATGGGTGGGTTCCTCGACTCGAATCAAATATCTTTTACCGCCGATGCCAAGGAAATAGTAATTTGCGAGCGACATTTCGGATTGAGTACCTTTAACTCTTAAAATAAAAATAGAATATTCAAAAAACTGTAATAAAATAAAACAAATGTGTTAAAACAAACTCTGACCGATTTCAACGATATTCGGTATATGGGTCGAGGACCACCTCTAGATGGGAGCTGTCAAATTTGAATGATTTTTTATGAAAAATATGGCCGGTGGCAGCCATCTTGGATTTTACTCTTTGCATCACTGAATCCTTTAACACACCAAGCAGAGTTTATCCCTCGTCCGATCATCACCAACCTTTATATGGATCTTCGTTGTGGCCTCTCGATGGGTGTCTTCGATGTTTTCCCAAATTTTTAAAAAAAAATGGTGCCATTTGACCATTTTGGATTTTACTCTTTGTATGACCAAATCCTTTAGCAAACCTTACAAGTCACATTTCTTATCCAATCGTCACCAAACTTGAACTTCATATGGATCTTCGAAGTTACCTCTAGATGGGAGCCTCAATGTTTCCCTAAAATTTGTCTAAAACAAACATGGCCAGCAGCAGCCATCTTGGATTAAAAATGGCAATCCATCAGCATGCCCTACAGCCCACATTTATTGGAGAATTGTTTTGAAACTGTATAGTGTTGTCGGTAAATAAAAGTAGGAATCATGATACGGAACATTGATCGGAAAAGATTAGGAAAACTGAGTAAAATAGTCATTTGAAGCAGTTTGGAGGGGGTGGGTCCCTATCCCAGAATCGGAAAACGGATGTGGAACAATGCCTTCGTCTTGTGATTGAAGGTTAATAATGACCATCAAGAGGCCGAGTATCTCTAATATGGAAACCTAATTCATGGGTTCGTCTGTGCACACAAATCCCATCATCACAACTTGGCGTACATGTTTTTGGCAACTAGTGATCATCAACTTAAACAACTAGGCGTACATAGACTGACGAGTGGGGTGTCCAAATAAATACTCCCTACTTTAAAATTGTGAATACATTCGAGCCAAGGGCATGTCCATGTATGTTGCAAACATAACGGCGTGTCCGTTGCAATATAGTGGGATTTCCGACAGATGCTGTATATGTGTTAAAATGACATTTGAAGAGCGAATTTTTGCGAGAAAAATTATTTTCTGAAGTGATCAAAGGCCGTTTTTATCTATTAAACAGAGTCTTTCGCTCAAATGGAGACCGCTTACGATCGGCAAATTTGTATGTACAAAATATACTGACGTTTATAGCTGTGGTGCAACCGTGTGTCGGTCTGAAAAATGGATTTTGTGGTGTTGTTGTGATATTTCTGTCACATTTACGTTCTAAAAATCGAATTTTTCGTCTTTTTGAAAGCAACTTCCGATTAAATGTTTGTATGGTTTATACACTGTGATTATATAGACTGACTTAGTTTGGAAGTTGCGTTTCGGGTAACAGAACAGGTGGCAAAACTGTTATAATAGTTTTTTTTCCGTTGCACAGGTTGCCTGCTCTAGTCTTTCCAATGAACAGTTCGAAGATGTGTATCAACTATTTAAATTCCACAATATTTCTCCAAAGTAAGCCTGCCTATTTGAAAAGAAAACGCACGAACAATTATGTTCTAATATCACGCATAATGCATCTGAATTAAAAAATTTTTTAAAAGAAATGTTCAATTCATCACATATACTATCCGAACATTGCAAGGTTGTACAATAGGATTTCTGTCCATATATATAGATCCATATTGTATTCAAACAAACTGAGAAACTAAAATTCTGGTGACATGGAAGTTTTTGTTGTCTCGTGTCTGATTCAAGTTTATTATTATTAACTAAACACATATAATGGTGTTTGTAAAATAAACACCGGGTTTATGATTCGCATCACGCGGGTATATACTGTTATTTAATTATATATTTGAATTAGAGAGTTTTCTACATGTTATCTAAACTATACTTTGCAGATCAAGGAGGTATAGGAGGACACTACTTTGTTGACGGAGACGATACGTTCAGTGAAGGAAGCTGGATATACAGCGATGGCACGCCGATGTCCTTGACAGCTGGGTGGCTACCATCGGAACCAAATCAAGATACAACTCAAAACTGTGCAATGTTGTACCGCAGCGCAGCAGAAGACTATGCTATACACATGTGTTGCAAACAGCCAATTCATATGTCAGATATGACTATTGTGGCTGCTCGGTACTATTGGAATCCTATACATAGTGAACATTTAATAGCAGGAATGGGTCATGAATGGCTATTATAGCAGCAGGAGTGGGTCATGCATGGGCTATTATAGCAGCGTTAATTTATTCACTCATAGCAGAACCAATGTATAGGTATACCACGGGTGTTATATATGACGAATCGGCAAAATTAGACATAAAATCCGCCCAATTCATAACCATGTCCATTGGAAACAACTAAATCAATATCACAAATACCAATATGCACTGTCATTAACTCGCAGTCATATTGGATCCACCAGGTCCGGTTCAATGGTTTTAGTGCTACAGGACAAAGTTTTGGAGTATCATTCCATATATGCCAATCATGAATAATTCAAAATCTAGGTAATCGAGTATTAATAATGAATACTATGAAGGGGGTACGCATATAACAATTGTCATGCAGCTACATGACTGTGTTACTAGGTTTAAAATTTGCTACAGTTTTAAAATTTGTGGTAATAGTTGGAACAGTTCGACTGGGTGGGGGCAAATGAAATTTGGACTGCTCTAAATAGTGTATTAGTTGAAAATTATAAGTTGGACACCATCAAATGGAGACCCTCTAACCGCGTCACTGAAACCACAGAAATGCATCAGCTGATATCATCGTCCCACATACGTGTGAAACAATCGCTCTTTATATTTATCACATGTATGAATGTATTAATGTACGTACGATATTTGACTCATTTGGTGCATGTAACTAAGGAACGGCCTTGGCGACTAATGTTATTTCAGGGGCGTACTCATGGGGTGGTGACATCAACATTAAGAATCCGGATACCCTTAATTTTGCTAGGAATTTAATCGTGCAATATTCATCATAGTGTGCAGCTATGCGAAGTCCATAATATACCTTCTTTAACAATTTTATAATGTTTTCTTACATTTTTAAACAATTTTTATAATATTTTTCTACATTCTTTGACAATTTTATCATTTTTAATATGTGTTAAGCCAATGCATTCCCTTATATATGCGAGGCGACAAATGGTCGACTCGCATATATAAGAGAATGCATTGGCACAGGGCCGTTCTGTTGGCTAAAGGGTTAACCAAGTTCAGATCATTTATGGCCAGTAGGTGTCGTAAACATGCAAAAGTGGGACTGATAGACAGCTCCTGGAATTACGACTGGGTTGTGTTTGTCAAATTTCTGGGAGGTGAAGTAATCCGCCAAACCACACAACAGAATCTTCAAAAACTGGAAGCAAATCTCGGAACCGACAGTGTTCCATTCGCCTGGAAACTGTATACGTAACTCCCTAATGTGATTCCGGGGATGTTAACCCCGTGTTGTTTTAGTTATCTGAGCCTGTCTTGGACTGAGCCTGTCTTGGACTGAGCCTGTCTTGGACTGAACCTGGTGAAAGTTCTTCCAGGCAAATAAGACTGGGCATTCAACGCAAATTATTTTAAGACGTCCTCAAGGTTCCCAACAACTACATGTGAATTGATTTGAAATACAGAGATTTAGAGTGTCAGCACTTTTTCTCGTTATTGGAACGAGGAATTTCACCACATTAACCCCATCTTCTTTCGACAAATAATTTTAGATCCATATACATATAATCCGATTGTATTCACTGCTTCAGAATACAATCAACAAACGAGTTATCCCTTATTTGGACAATATAGAGCAAGTCTCGACTTGGATCCTTAGTATTCTTTACGCGTGGTCGACCGTAACAATAAACAACAACCATATCGCTGGTATTCTGATTGCTTTATTTTGGCATGCCTTCCTTTTAAGCCATTGTATTACGAAAGTAGCCTTCCGAAGCACATTTAATTACACAGCAAACTCCCCTTTCTGTTATGGATATCGCGATGCTTCATTAACGTTTTCAGAGATCCATGGCTATCATGTGCCCAAGTCATGAAAATGAGGTTGTAAAATTGGTCTTTATTGATAGTATGTAATACAAGTTGACGTTGGTCGATTGTAGTCGTGCCCCCCCCCCCCCCCTGGATTGAGATATGGATCGTATTTAATAAAAAACATTATCCGATTGGAATGTTACCACCGCATATGGAGTGAGATAGTGATAATTTCTTTGTTTTTTAATGGACCCCCACCGCAGACTCCATTACCTTTCAGTCTCTCTTCAACTTTCGACATTTCGTGAAGGGGGACAACGAGGGGGGCAGTGGACTCAACTAATGTGTCGCGCGTTCTGGTTATTCTTTGACGGTCGTCATTTCGAACCGACTACTGGTCATCTGGAACTCGCGACACATTACAAGGAGTGGGGAAACATATACCCATACTATTCCTGTATAAGTTACGCGTTAAAGGCACATATATCAACTCACTTGGGCATTGAACTGTCCATTATAAACATCAGTTTTTACTTGATTGATTAAAACATTTTGATAAGCATATGTATATGTATGTATGTATATGTATGTGTGTATGTGTATATGGATATGTGTGTATATTACAATTCTTGATTTATCAGCTTGTGACTTTAATATGCAATATATTTTACAAAATTAATTTGAAACATATATATGCGCTCTATTTTTTGTGGAAATTTCGGCCTGCCACTTGTGATCTATAAATTAATGCGAGATAACTCTACCAAGATCACTTCAAAATTACGTATTTTAGTTAAATGCACAAATGATGTTTGCAACTTACTGAACACAGAATTGTGTCAATTGTAATTTTATTTTCTTGAATTTCACTCATCACACAGAGAAGTTGAAGACTATTCAAAAACGGTTACAGTTCTTGCCTCGCGCATTGTGACTTCCATCTGACTGGCACACTTGAAAACTTATATAAAAACAATTTTCTAGTGGCACATGTACATGTATACTTGTCATGTTGACATCTTATAATTTAAGTGATTTATTGAATTCTCGTTTACTTTCACAATTTCTCATATCAAACATGTCACAATACTGGATTTCTCAGCATGCGACAAACATACACCTAATTATTGAACGCAAACCTAGTTTTTGTTTTTTGTTTTTTGTTCTTTTCGCGAGAACGCGTGAAATAATATATGGGTTTGAATAACAACTATCGATATTTGATAACATAATAACATACAGGCACTTCGAAATTTTGGTATTTACCCCTTAAACTTAAAAATACTCGACAGTCCATTCAATTTGCTACCTGAAATTTCACATAGAACATCGATTTCGATTTACACTTGTAAAACAAAGAGATAGAATACCGTATAAACCGGCTAGTTTACATGATATTTATTTCATAATTATGCACATTTTTGTCATCTGACTGCTGAATTGTATGTTCCACAGATACCTTCGTGATATGGACGTGGCTGTTCGCTTTGCTTGTTCCGTCCCCACCTCCTGCGACCACTACGTGTGGTGCAGACCGATGCTTGTCCTATGTGCTCCATACTACCGGGTTCGACATTTCCTCATACTTTCATATAACAATGACTGATATTATGACTCATATGGCAAGAATTGGTCTGTACCATTCGAGAGCACTCAGGGGCACCAGTGAGAGGAATTTGGATGTTTTTATCGTCTTTGGCAATTCTGACATATATACTTTTGTTGAAAAAATTTGTTCCTGAACAAATGGCTATCTTGATCCTACTTAGATTCTATGTGATCGAACACGGAAGTTTTATTCCAACTTGTCTTGTAAACAGGTGATGTGGAGATATATACTTTCACTTTGACAGGGAAACGACTTTACAATCAGCAATTAGAACAATATTGGACATAAGAAAAATCTCTAGATATAGGCAAAAATGTGGCCATACTGTTTGTAACAAAGCAAGTGTTTTGATAACAATGCTAATTCAAGAATCTATAGCCGGTTTACTGAGGGCTCTAACAGAAAAACTTAATTATAACTTGAAACAAGCATCCGACGTGCACTCAAATCCGGTCCATCCTTGTCGGACACTAAAATTGATACAAAACTGTCACTAAGGTGTCTGATCATTCAAAGTATAAGACCCAAACTTGACATTTTGTCCGCTGAGATAGGAAGCTATGATATTGCAGCTTTAACAGAAACTTGGCTCTCAGACGAAATACAAGACTCCGAAATTCTTATTCCTGGTTTCTACGCACCCGAGAGACTTAACCGTACATGTCATGGAGGTGGTATCGCTGTATATGTATTTAACTCACTATATTTTAAAAGACGCAGGGACTTAGAAATAACCGGTATAGAATTTGTATGGATTGAGGTAGTAACCCGTCCAGAACGATTTCTGCTTGGCACTTTTTATAGACCCCCGAGTCGCCAACTGCATTATGGGAAAAAATCTTTTCATCGATTGATATGTCAACGGACGACAAAAACCTATCACATGTGGTGGTCACTGGAGATTTATCTCCAATGTTATAGCAAAAGAGACAATACCGGCAAGATAAATTCCACACAAAATTGGATTAACACAAATTATCAAAGACCCGACATATTTTAACCACATCTTGTCGAATCATGGGAAGTTTTAGATCCTTTTTGTGCTATCTTGACTCGCTTTCACGGTCCCATAATAGTAAAATTAAGTTTAAATAAAGTGAAATCGAGTCGTGTCATCAAACGGAGAGTCTGGAACTACGATGCTGCAGACTTTACTGCAATGAACAACGAACTCGAACAATGGAATTATAAATTGGACCTGTCTAAAACAGACTTCACACAAATAGCAAGTGCACTTACAGCGAAATTATCGAAAATAGCTTCAAAACATATACCAAACAAAATTGCTAATATACGATACGATGAGCCCACCTGGATGACATGCCAAATTCGAAGAATTATTAGACAGAGACGTCGCCTTTCTTCAAATGCAAAAAGAAAGAAAAACGACCAGTCATGGGCAAAATATAAGACTAAGAGAAACGAGGTGACATCGTGTATAAGAAGTGCCAAGAAAAAACCCAGTCTATACAGGGAAACTGCCTTACTGAATCTTCGCTCTGGTGGAAGACACTAAACCGACTCAAGGGCCCGGAAAAAAAAGTATACCAGCACTGAAATATAATGACAACATTGTAACAGCTAACGCATCGAAAGCTGAAATATTTAACAATTATATCGCTTCGATATCATCTCTTCCCAATGAAAACATAATTGACTTACCACCCTTTGCTTATAAAACAGAATCTAGACTCGATTCATTTCTTGTTACACGTGAAGAATATACAAATCACTGAAAAGCGTAGAATCAGCGAAAGCTAGTGGGCCCGTTGAAATGAGCCCACGCATATTGAAACACTGTGCATCCTCACTGGCTGCCCCACAGGAATTTGTTTTCAATAAACTAATCGAACAAATCATTCTTCCCATCTGAATGGAAAATTGCAAATGTCTCTCCCATTTATAAGAAAGACGACCCTAGTGAACCTTCAAATTATCGCCCAGTTTCTTTACTTTGTTGCTTGTCAAAATTTTTCGAAAAGTGTATCTACTCTCACTTGAATACATACTTCAGGACCAACAACCTCCTAACAAATCTTCAGTCAGGATTGACCCCTAATGACAGCACAGTCTATCATTATATAATATCTTCATTTGATAGCGGTAAAGAAATTAGATGCCTGTTCTGCGACGTTAGCAAAGGCTTTTGATAAGGTATTGCACCGCGGTCTTATGTTTAAACTCAAAAGTATGGAATTATCGGCGCGACATACGATCTTCTGGAAAAGTACTTAGATAATAGACAGCAGCGAGTATTTGTTTCAAATTCAAATTCAAGCTTGAAGAGTGTCTCAGCTGGTGTGCTCCAGGGATCCATACTTGGCCCTCTTCTATTTTTGGTCTACATTAACGACATCGTAGAAAATGTGACGATTAATATAAGGCTTTTTGCTGACGATACGTCTCTATATCCTTCGATCGAAGACCCCATATTGGCCGCAGCAGTTATTGACAACGACATCAGGTTGTTATTCGAGTGGTCGCAAAAATGGCAAGTTAAATTCAATCCCATCAAAACAGAGTCATTTCTGATATCATGGAAGACCAACGCTATCGACCACCCACCACTTCAGATGTCTGGGCAGAATATTGAAGAAATTGAAACACATAAGCACCTAGGTCTAACTTTTAATGGGGATGGTACCTGGCATGATCATATAACTGATATCGGAAATCGAGCTGTAAGTCGACTTTATATACTGAGGAAGTATAAATTTATTTTGGACAGGAGAACCCTCGAACGTATATACTTATCTTACATCCGCCCAGTAAAGGAATATGCTTCCTCAGTATGGGATACTTGTACAGATGAGGATTCAGGCCATCTCGAAGACATCCAATACGAAGCCGCGCGATTGGTCACAGGGGCAACTAGAATCTGTAGTAAGGAATCTTTATTACGGGAAACAGACTGGGACACACTTTCGAGCAGAAGAGAAAAAGCAAAACTTATTCAATTTTTTCAAAATGATTAAGCGAGACACGCCTCCTTATTTATATACGCTTGTCCCTCGGGTATCTGGAAGCCAAACCAATTACGATTTCAGACAAAAAGGCCTCAGGTGTCCCCGTTGTTTGCGACAAGATATGAAAATTCATTCCTGCCAGCCATCGTAAATCTATGGAATAACCTTCCACCAGAAGCGAAAAGTTGTGACACAGTATCAGAATTCATGAGATATATCTCCAAAAATCACAATAGCATACCATCATATTGTTATACAACGTTTACAAGACCAAGTCAAATCTACCACTGTCGTCTGAGAACCTACTGCAGTAAATTGAAATATGATCTGTTTTGTAACCACCTAAATAATAATCCATTCTGCGATTGTGGGGAACTAGAGACCGCCGAACATTTTTTACTTCACTGTCCAATTTACAAGAAAGAGAGAGATAACTGTTTTGTGGGTCCTAGTATGACATTAAATGTGAACACTTTACTTAGTGGGTCGGTTAATTCAACGTACAGTGAAAATACAGTCGTTTTCATGTCACTCCAAAAGTTCATAGATAGAACCAAACTATTTAACTGAGTTCCATCACCAACAGATATACATATCTCATCCAAAGAGTAGCGAAAATAAATAAGAGCGCTCTCACAGTTAAATTATGTAATCCGGGGGGTCGGTCGGACCTGCGGCGATCAGCCTCGGATATGCTCGCGGGTGTCTGTGGAACGGACAATTCATCACAAGAGACCAAAATATATCATGAAGAAATTTTATATCGCGTTAATGGCCACGAATAAACCTAGGCTTACTGCCAGATCCCTTTATCTCATATGTATGTTTGTGTATATTATATATGTATTTATTTGCCTTTTTGAGAAATAAAATATTGTTTACACTAACACCCCCCCCCCCCCCCTAATTAGGTTAGTAATTTCCATTTCCACATTAATTGCTGGTTTTATGCTTTATCAATTTTTTCGTACATTCTTCAACAATTTTTTCATTTTTGTTTTTAATTTTTCTTTCATTCTTTAACAATTATTATCATTATTTATCATTATTTCTTACATTCTATAACAATTTTTTATCATCTTTTTTCATTTGTATCTTACATGTTTTAACAATTATAAAAAAAACTTTGTTAGGTCAATGCATTCTCTTATATATGCGAGGCGACCTGTTGGAGACTCGCATATATAAGAGAATGCATTGCCACAATGTTTTCGCAAATCAGGAAGCTCCATTCACGGAAGGGACAATACATCCAGGGAGAATATCATTACCATCATCATCGTCATAATCAGTGGAACAAGTTCTAAGACTCTCGTTCCAGCAACATTTACAATTTTTTTAAGAATATTGTCATTATCATGTAAGAGAGTCGTCGAAAAGTGTATCACATCATACACATGTTAGTCGATATATGTTTTGAATAGTTATGTACATCCAGCAGAAACGATGAGATGTGGTAGTGAATGAGACCCCCTCCCGAATCGTCTGAAGTTGAGTAGCATTTGAAATAATATTTGGGTCTGGTTGAGAATTTTCATTTATCTCATTTTAACATAGAGAGATATGTCACTGTACACAAAATTGCTTAAAGTTCGTATCTTATGATATTTACGTGTTCCTATAGAAATATGAAACGTTTAGAGTAAGAAATATGTCTGTAAAATGTCATTGAGAGTGTATTTCCGACACTAAAAGATTTGTTCATGCGAGTGTTGGGATAACAGGTTTTCATCTTGGCTTTCCCTAAACGGGTTTTTTTTCGGGTGGTTGTTCCTCGATCGCTGCATAGCATTGGTAGAATGGATGGGGTAATGTGAAATCATGTCTATTTACATGGCTTTGTATTGTTTCTTCTGAACAATAAACGCTGACCGACGACGGCCTATCTTGATTGCCTTAGTAGTTTGCTATCAATATGATCGTACGTGACACGTAATGGAGCAACTATTAAATGTGATCATCACGTTCAATATTACCATAATTATATGATGTTGAGTACTACCTCTACTACACCAGTCGGTATCATCACATTAAAATACCATGCTAGAATGTGGGTTGATAATTTGAGATAAGCGTACATAATCACCAATGGCTGAGTTACTACTACCTGACGTTGCCCATCTAGTGAACTATTCAAAGCCCGCATTAAATTGCTGAATACTTCTGCCCCCCACATAACTACCGTCCCAGGGTTACAAGTTATTTATAAATTAGGGGCTGGTTGATCTTGGCATAGTCTGCTATATAATATATACATGGGGCTTTGATGTACATGTATATAACAGCATTATCCCGGTTATGTTCAGTCAACAAGTTCAAACATCAGAAAATAACAGCTGAGAACCTGGTGTGAATTTCACTGTTGTGGGGTCTCAAGCTTATCTACCCCTGCACATCAGAACAAAATGTCAGTAAATGACATACATGTAAGTAATTTGAGGATGGAAGTGATCCATCAAACCGCAGTGAATTCATCCAGGTCCACATATCCTCGATGTCTGCAATCACAATACCACACGTACAGTTTAAATGTTTTTTAAATGGGTTACTTTATCATGAATGCAAACATTTTCTCATCAATACAGTGGTTGGTACAGTGTGTACATCCACATATATCGGCGGAAGTTTAATTAGAATTTTCAATGGATGGAAATGGAATGTCACTTTAATATTTAGGTCGGAAGTGTTCTGAATGTGAAGTGTTGATTTAATGAAAGATGGAATGTGTGGAAAAGAAATGTCACTTTAATATTTAAGGATGATATAGAATTCGCCTGAATTAATCGACACGTGTGAACATAAAGTGTCACTATTATGAAATGTTGAGATGGTGGAATAAACGATGAATTTGCAATTTCCTTTAATGAAGAAAACAATAATGAAATTGATTTATGTGTACCAATGTACTAGTATGTCTATGCAGGTGAAAGTTACTTTAATGAATTGGTGATGACTCTGCAATTTGCATCGAAGAGGAAAAACAATGATGAAATTGGTTTGTATCGCTTTAATAATTATGCTGATGTCAGATGAATCCGATGCCTCACTTTAACTAAGCAGAAAAATACCAAATTATCTTCGCCCAACCAACCTAACGCACATGTGCATGTAGCTCTGAATAGAGCCTGTTTGAACCAAAACCTGTAATTCAAATTTGGAATGAGGTCTTCAGCAAGTTCAACGAAATTACAGTTTTCGGGAAATTGTACAGGTACATTTAATGAATTAGGCAATATCCCTCTATACCATGAATGGTTAGATGGATGCACGAATTGAGAGGCGTAGAAATGGAAAATGTCGCTTTAATGAAATGTTGAATGTAAATGGAATGTCACTTTAATAGTTGAGTCTGATATAGATTATCTTTGCTGAAGACAGTTGATGCAATCAGCGATGTAGAAACTGAAATTGTCGCCTGAATGGAATGAAGTGTTGTGAATGTGAAGTGTCACTTTAATCAGGGTTTCCGTTAGGGGTTGCGGGAATGGTATCGCTATGACCGCTATGACCGCTGGTAGGAATATCAGTGGATCAATAAGTTACGAATATCTACAAGCAAATAGTATTTTGTAAGTCAGTCGATAACTAAAGCCAAGTTCTGAATATCAACAGTAATACATGTATACTGTACACGTATATTACTGTTGATATGAATTCAGAATTTGGCTTTAATTATGGATTGACTTACAAAATACTAATACATCATACAAATATTATTGTGTTTTATTTTTGACAACTTGAAGGTTTAAAGATACGGGCAGCCTTCGTCTTCGAAGTGGGTATCCCACTATAATTAAAGTGATTGACTTGAACAACGGGGTGATATGTCATGCTAGTACTGTGTGTGATGTAAACAACTGCCATGTTATGTAAACAAACAGTACATCAAGAGCAAATGCATGTCATAAGCAAAACAATCAACACCGAGGAGAACGCCACTATTTGAACTATTGTCAGAAATGTCAGCAAGTTGTTTACAACATACCAGTATAGCTATCACAAGTCTTCACTTCTCAAGATCTCTCTGTTGAATGGGTCACCATGAATCAATATCCTAAACAATCGCCACGGTGTTGAGTGTTTTGCTTATCGCTCACTATTTACGTGCTGCATACAGTGTTAGCGCTGGACCGAAAAATCTTGTGGCCAAAAGTTTAGCCAAATGAAAAAATTTTGTATTAGCCAAATGAAAAAAACTTTGGCCAAATGGTTTTTGGCCAAATTAAAAAATATTTGGCCTAATTAAATTCTCATTTTCTGGGCGGTTCACAATTAATGACTGAAATATTTGTTTTAAACTTTATTTGTTACTCAGAATAAAAACATAATTAAAACAACACAAAAACAACTTTAAAAACAATATTATACGAACATAGGTATCACACAAGCAGATCAATTAATAAAACATTAATATAGAATACGGTTATCGCAAACATGAATATAAAATTCGATATAATTATAATCACACAAATCCGCTAAACCAATTTTAATAACTCTATGTTGATGACACCACGACGATCGCTAACTATTGCTTATTATAGTAAGGTGATAACTGTTTAATATCTATTGTATTCAAACATTTTATGGTGTGAAGCCAGGTTATTAGACGGGACGCAGTTAATGACATTTTACGTAACCATTGAGTTAAGAACAGCTCCTCTTTATAAGGAACAAAGCAATTAGGTAATTTATCTAAATTATCTTACAGACTTCCTAATCAACACAAAATTACATAACCAATATACAGTTTAAGCGTTTTGATGATTAGGCTGGTTAAATGTTAGAGCTTACCTTTTGCTGTCTCGTGAAGTTTGATTATGTGCAGTTTCAATGTGTAATATGTTCCATTTGTACAGCCGTCACAGTTCAATCAACGCCACCGTTACGGTACGATATTTCCGCGGTACGAAATACTTTCGTTGCTTAATTTCGTTTTGAATGTCGATCTATTCAGCGTTTTTTAGTTAGATTTCCGACTCTATGCTTTCCGTCTCCATTTGGGGTAAAACAAGTTTAGCCAACATTTTAGCCGAATGAAATTTTTATTAGTCAAATTCGAAAAAGATTGGTCATTGGCTAATTTGGCTACCGACAGCGCGAACCCTGGCTGCATACAGATAAACGCTCGGCTCACACAAAATGTGTTTTGTGGATAATAACGCATTCATATGATCATTATTATCTTTTATACTCTTAGTATATTCTTTGGGAAATTTTTATAACTTGGTAACTGTTATTGCTAAATTATAATATACTAGCTGATGTACCCGACGTCGTCAGGGCTATTTAGGGATTTTGTTTTGTGATCGCCTCCGGCAGGAGAAAGAAAACAATATTGTTCGAAATATGCCTACATGTATATGAGTGTATAGGAATGAGGTCAAGGTCAAGGACACTGTCGCACGTGAAATTGGACCAGACCATATTGTTCCCGGGATCAAAGTACATGTAGGCCTACATGCCAAATTTGAGTCGGATCGGTCGAGGTCCAGAAACACGCCTTTATGAGCGCATCTGTATATGAGCGAGATCATGGTCAAAGGACACGGTCTACATACTAGTACCAAACTCGAGTCGGATCGGTCGAGGCCCAGAAATCTATAACACACATACAGACAGAAGTTCAAAAATTTATAATAGACTTGCTGATGTGCCCGACTTCGTCCGGGCTATTTGGGGAACAACAAAGTATTAGGAGAAAGAAAAAAACTGTTTTAGTAGGATTGGTCTTTCCAGAAACATGGCTGCATGGGCGAGGTCAAGGTCATGGTCGCGCGTGCAATTTGACCCGCCCATATTGTTCCACTCATCAAAGTAGGCCTACATACCAAATTTGAGTCGGATCGGTCGAGAAACATGCCTATATGAGCGTATATGAGCAAGGTCAATGACATGGTCGCATGTGAAATTAGACCCGCCCATATTGTGCCTGGTAAAAAAGTAGGCCCATATACAAAATTTGAGTCGGATCGGTCGATGTCCACAAACATGCCAATATGAGTGTATATGAGCGTATAGGAGCGAGATCAAAGGTCACGGTCGCACGTGAATCGGACCTGCCCATATTGTGCCCGGTATAAAATTAGGCCTACATACCAAATATGAGTCGGATCGGTCGAGGTCCATAAACGGTACATGCCTACATGTATATGAGCGAGGTCAAGGTCAAGGACACAGTCGCGCGTTAAATTCGACCCGCCCATGTTGTTCCCAGGATCAAAGTAGGCCCACATGTACTTACCAACTTTGAGTCTGATCGGTCAAGCAGTTTTCGAGTCTATAACACACATACATAAAGACAGAAGTTCCAAATTATATAATAGACTAGCCGATGAGCCCGACGTCCGGGCTATTCAAAAACCAAATTTCAAGTCGATAGCTCTACCCAGCCCGAAATTTCAAGTCGATAGCTCTACCCGTTTCCGAGATCTGGTCTGCGCATGCGCGAAGCTGGCGTCGCACGGGCTCGGCAACCCGATAAAATTCGTATCCAGGGCAAGATACATTCACACACCAAATTTCAAGTCGATAGCTCCACCCGTTTCCGAGATGTGGTCTGCGCATGCGCGAAGCTGGTGTCGCACGGGCTCGGCGACCCGATAAAATTCGTATCCGGGGCAAGATACATTCACATACCAAATTTCAAGTCGATAGCTCCACCCGTTTCCGAGATCTCATCTGCTCATGCGCGAAGCGGCCGCCGCACGAGCTCGCCAATACGACAACGTCCACCGCCTGGTCAAACTACACACACGTACCAAGTTTCGTCCCGATCGGTCGAGAATCGTAGATTTGTATAAATGACACTCATACAGACAGACATACAGACAAACAGACAGAGGTCTTCAAAATATATATGAGACTAGCAGGTTAGCCCGCCATTGGCGGCATTCGTCCCATGGCTTTGTTCGAAAAAGCAATTGCAACAGGTTCTGAGACACTTGTGCTGCATTTGTACCAAATTTCGTCGAAATCAGCAAGTTTTAACCGATTTGACCTTCAATTGACAATTTTGTAGGTCAAGTCAGGTCGTGGTCATGATTTGACCAGTCCAAAACACTCCCCGGACAAAAGTACAGAAATTCGCCAGTTTTACCCAACTTGACCTTGAATTGACCAGTTTGGAGGTCAATGTAACATAGGGGTCACGATTTGACCCGTCCGTGACACTTTCGGGACAAATGTACCCATAGGTAGCAAGTTTGGGCTCAATCGGTTGACCCGTCCCGACTTGACCATTTTGCTTCCATAGAATTTTTAACAGTGTATCGAAAATAATAACCCTGGGGCCCAATATGAAGCAGCTTAGAAAACACAAAGAACAGCTGAGCCCCAAAATTTATTAACACATGATTTCGCATTCTAATCGATTTATAAAACTCTTATTTTTCAAAATTTCAAGCTGAGACTTCGTGTGAGTGCGTGTAATACTTATATATTCTTAAAATGACACAGTCCAACACGTAATTATGTTTTAGATGGAAGAAATTAAATTTGTTCGATGCTAAATTATATCATAGGATTTCCCATTAAAATCGATTTATGTCGATAAAACTCTTATTTTTCAAAATTTTAAGCTGAGAATTGGTGTGTATGTGTGTAATACTTACATATTCTTAAAATGACAGAGTCCAACACATAATTATGTTTTTGATAAAAGAAATAAAAAAAATTCG
This sequence comes from Siphonodentalium dalli, assembly GCA_032622095.1. Taxonomy (NCBI): domain Eukaryota; kingdom Metazoa; phylum Mollusca; class Scaphopoda; order Gadilida; family Siphonodentaliidae; genus Siphonodentalium; species Siphonodentalium dalli. The sequence goes on from CP136067.1 coordinate 203,854,228, forward strand.
ATGCTAAATTTCGAGCGATAACGTTGCGTTGAATTGTAAACAAACGCTCTTTTATAGCGACGCGTCATTTACAAACGCTCATTAAATTATCACTTGGTTAACCACCGCAGTGCCGTTTTTTGTGACTGAGAGTGGAGAATGGGTGCTCTGAGCTTCTCCAAAACGCGACAACGACGGTGTCCGTGGGATTTTGAGTTTGAGCTCAATCCGCGCAGCCTTTTTCGATTCTATGAAGTACCCACCACATATATATGTAGTTTGAGCTCAAACCGCGCAGCCGTTTTCGATTCCATGAAGTACACACACACATATATACGTAGTTCTCAAAATATATAGTTGATAACAAAGGCCATCCATGCCTTTATGTTCCACAGATACACATAGTGTTGAAGCGGTAACCTTACCACGGTGTTGGAGGTTGACACGGTGTAATACCACAGCATCACCAGCTTGACACCAAGTTAGATGTGGTCAATTACTTTATGTATACATGTACATGTACAAAAGCTGTACCTTGATTAAGTTGATTTAGTCACAAACAAATGTCTTCATGAATTAAAGCAATTAATGGTACTCAATCTGATTCAATGGTCCCCATATCAGATTCCAACGACAACATTTTTTGACCACGTTGTAAACGGCCAAGGACAGCATTCAAATTAAATGCACTGACTTGGGAATCAATGCAATCAATTTGAGTGATCAGATATTGATTTTTTAAATCTATTATTTTTCACCACCGACAATTTATAGTGGCCCATTAAAAGGTTGACAAGAAAACGGTCTCGGACCAAATTGGGTATTAAGATGGATCTGTAATCAAATGTTTTTTTTGTGTCAGATATTTGACAAGCGGGCAAAATATAGTTGAATCAAAATGTTGATAAATAACAGGTTTTGGCCAATTTTATACTATAGTTGACTGCGGTTAGCATTATTTTGGGGCAATTAATCAACTCTGATAACCGGAGCGGCATTTAAAAAAAATGAGATTTCAAATTATTTGGGGGGGTGCAGCCATTCCAGTGCCGTACGGCTATGTATAAATTTGTATTGGTGCAAATGGACGTGGTTAGGGGGTGTTCGTTTGACAGTGACATGGCTACAGGGTCTTTGTGACATAGGGTTTCAAATACATGTATCCAACTGCACCCCATGGTCGATAGAAAAATTCCACAATGATGCAAATTTAACACGACGACTAACAACCAACAACGACATACAATAAACAACAACAAAAACAGGGCAGAATTTAACTGGATTCGCATTGCAATTTACGATGCAATTCCCAATTTATGCGACCAGTTTACAATGAAAATATATGTATTGGTAGGGAATGCTGTACAAAATGTACCAAGTCCTGCAAAACACAAATTGAACAAATCAAATTAACCCCTGAACACAATGACGACAACGATGAAGAACGACAACATACTGTATAGCAATTGAAAACAATTAACATATGTATACATTCAGATATCCAATCAAAATTACATTAACATGGCGTTATGATTTACGTTATTCAGGCACAGTAAAATGTAGTTCAGCCATGAACATATTAGTAGTGCTGGCAGTGCACACCCTTCTGCTGAAAGCAGCAATCTGCAATTTTAAGTAGTCATGTTCACGACGACAAACAGCCAAGGGTGACGACAGACGACGAAAAACACACAAACAACTGACGACAAAGGACCAACAATTGACGACAAAGAATAACGACGAACAACAAATGACCAACGACGGACAACGAATGACGACAAACGAATGAAGCAAGTGAAGGAATACAACGAATAACCGACAAAGACAAATAACCGACGACAAAACACAACGACTGACGACAAACGAGGATGACGGTGACAAAAAAAGTTCCAACAAATGACGACAAACAACCGACGAAGAAAAACGACTGACGAAAAAACGACTGACGAACAAACGATGACTGACAACGAACAAATGACTGACGACAAACACACCGACCGACGAATGACGACAAACGATTACGAAAAATGACCAACGATAAACACGATGTATAACGATCAACAACCAAAAATGACTGACGACAAACACACCGACTGACAAATGACTGACGACAAACGAATGACAGGGATGGCGACAAACAACCAACAAATGTCGTGAAATGATGACAAACGACCGACGAAGGAAAACAACAAACTAAAAAAAGACTGACGAAAAAAAAGGCCTGACGACACGACTGATGAAATAAATGACAAGGATGAAGAAAAACGACTGATGACAAGCGAACAAAGGATGAAGACAAATGACCGAAGACAAACTACCGATGACAAATACACCGACAACGAAAAACGACTGAAGACAAACACACTGACGAATGACGATCAATGAATGACGACAAATTAATATGAGCGACGAATGACGACAAACATTTAAATGAAATAATAATTAATGCTATAATTTTTAAAGCAAATAAACCTGCCTAAACTTTGATTTAGAGAACAATGCCTCCAGTCCAGGACCATGCATGTATTCACAACAACACCAAAATCCTCATCAGATATCACTTCGTTGAACTTGACTGCTTAAAGTTTAATGGACTGATCGAATCATATTTGCAGCATACATTACATACAACGCACTTGATACAAGTTGGTGATTATCGCAATACGATAGGCGAACACTACGACGTTCCTACATATTTTCGCAATGTTATCTCGTTGTGTTATTAAAAGTGCGACTAATTTCACAACATATTACCTCTTATATAAGGCTCAAGATACTTTCTTAGTTTTCTTATCTTTGACACATTTTGATATACAAATTATAAATTTCGATTATATATTCAACCTTTGGATTGAGAAACACATATTCTTATGTAAGTAATCGAATGTTGTCATTCTCAAAATATCCGTCCATTCTCAACTGAACCTACCAGTGTTTTCTTCCTGAAATATCCAATGCCTGTTATTCAATGCATGAGAGAACCGTATTGGTTTGTTTAAAAATGAGGTCAGACCATGAATAATCGAAAAAACTAATATTCTGACTTTGATTCGGCGTCGATTAGACCAATGCACGTTCATGGTATGGGAATCTCTAGATATGACATACACGTCGCATGCATGTACGTTGTCTAAATATGGAATGCACCATTCATATTCGTTATACAATTTCCAGGTATATTCCATCACAGCATGTTCAAATGACGCTGCTGGTGTTCATACATTAACCCTTTACCCAACAGAACGGCCCTGTGCCAATGCATTCTCTTATATATGCGAGTCGACCATAGGTCGCCTCGCATATATAAGAGATTGCATTGGCTTAACACATTAAAAATTATAAAATTGTTAAAGAATGTAAGAAAAAATGTTAAAAAGTGTTAAAAAAGATTTGTTTTAGGCCAATGCATTCTCTTATATATGCGAGGCGACCTATGGTCGACTCGCATATATAAGAGAATGCATTGGCACAGGGCATAACTGTAACTATCACAATGTGGTCAAGGAGCCGGTTCCAATGATATCCATATTTGTATGGTTCTATTGAGACAGACCGAAGATATTTTGGGCTGTTGAAGCTTTATTTGGCCGGTTTTGGCCGGTTTGTTTGGGTAAAGGGTTAACACAATGCAGGACAGACATACTGAGAGAGATGTCCACTATTTACATGGATCCGAATAATACAAATGTTGATATAAAGCAACAGGACAATCGAATATAGTATATCTACAGATTCAGAAAGGTAGTGTTACAGCAGCAACACATTAGCACCATTAAAGGTACGGTTGGCCTTGGCGGTGGGTATCCTGTGAAAATATTTCCAACCGTCAAAAACCGCCACAAACAGAAAGAACATCAAAATGTAGACAGTCTTTGTCCGTATACAAATAAGAAATATCGCATAAACAGTATGTTATTGTCATATGGTTGACCATTGTTATGTAAACAAAAGCATAAAAAGTTACTTTTCTGATGTTTGTTTATATTATGATGGTAAACATAAAGAGCGTTCTTTGTGGGTGAATTCCTGATATGGAACTAATAAAGAGCGTGTATGCCATTTGTGTGTGATTAGCCAGTAGCATTGTGCTGTCTTCTGTAACACAATCAGGCTCTTGCTTAGGTACAATATAGTAGGTCTTTATGATAACATGCTGTTTACGCGATGGTCATGGTATATATGAACGAAACTGTATGCGTTTTACTGTTTTTTCTGTTTACGGTGATTGGAACAAATATGAATATTTTCGACAACCAAGGCCTCATATTAATTGTCCCAGAATCAAATGGACATCTTCAGAACGCAATGGAACGAGACTAGAAGTCTCAGATGAAGAGGGTAAGCCCACTACAAAGACACTTGGCGAGAGTTCTAGTTGAGGTCGCATTCGCGTGAAGATGTATAGTGGTTGTTCAAGCAGCATTCACGGAGCTGGTTCGTCGCATCGATTCCACAGACGCATTTTAAAGTAGACCACGCGTTTGGGGAAGACGTCATTGTTTCGAAAAGCATTATGTTCAAAGATCAATACACAATATAGCTTTGTTGACATCGATTTATACTGGAAACAAAACGAAGCGCCTGCTATAAACGTGCCTCGTGGTATTTATATATTCACCACAATCGCTGTCATTTGTGCCATCGTGTGTTTGTATTTATTATCCACCAGTTTACATGTGCTGTCACATTCTATTGAAAGAAAGAAAGAAATTAAAAATCATGTTTTGTCATCACGGAGAGTTGTGTTCCTCCGAATATTACCAGGTGCCGAAACGTCCGAAGTGCCAAAACGTGCAGGTACCGAACCGCAAACACAAGTGCCGAAACGCGCATGTGCCGAAGCGTCCACCATTGGACATCATCCAACAGAAGATAGAGGCACATTTTAAAGTACCAAAATAATAAATGGTCTCACTTTCCCAATGAGTAAAATGATATGCTGGGCTACATCAGTCCGGACGTTTATGATCTTGAAAATCATTCATGTAAATTGCATGCATTGCTACTTACAAGTTCACAACTCACATTATGGAGTGGGTTGAACACATTACAATATATGTGCATGACCCATTACACGACACTTGTCAGTTTAGATTAAGCACTGTAGGCTGTGTAGTATATGGAACAACATCACTTTGTGTCATGGGGTACAAGTCGTACAATATTATACATATGTGTTAATGTTCTACGATATATAACCGTTGAATTCATATGAAGCAGCTGTTTGGCATGCCATAATAATTTGGTCATGCTTAATTTCATATAAAACAATTTGAACAAGGGCAAGGGAGAACAGTTTAATCAGACATGACAATAGCACGCCAGGCCACTGCACATGTAGTGATAATATTATCATAGGCTAGCGTACACTCACATATGAGAGTATCTGTAGCGTCTAAAACAATTCTTATCAATATCACTTTATAGATTCCAACCAAATAAGATTCACATGTATAAGGCTTATATTTCGTGTCGGTAATTATAAATAGTTATATACATGTATGTTGTCGAGGGTGGAAGTGGACCTAACCAGTATATTACTTGCCGTGCTGGGGGAGCTCTCCACGTGAGATACTCATTACACAGGCTAGATCGAGAAGCGTGTCTATTTCATAATGTTCATTTCATTCATAACATGTCGTCATGTCGATTTCAACGACAGTCGACAAACAGCGTCATCATGTAAGTTTCCACATTGACCGAATTTGAGTGGAACTGAATGTATCTTCTGCTTTGTTCATACGTATGTGATTTCATTCTATTAAAAAAAAATAGGATATATATGGATTAACAGAAGCATGTACGTACTATATTCAGACTTGTGAAAATAATGAAATCAATATTAAATATTATGTTATTTCCTTTCGGACAGTATATAGTCTCTACAGCACCATGTAGTATTGGTCAGCTGCCGTGCTTCAGTTGGAAAATAAAGCTTTGAGATACACGTAGATCGTGTTGTGGCTTTCACGGTGAGGCACCTCACAACACTTTCAGCCTCTGACGGCGAGCTATATAGGTCCGATAATTTGATCCAATAGAGTGAGCAGACCTGTTAGAAATTCATTATAGACTAGCTACTTGCCCTTATAAATAACAAAACACATAAATGACGTAATATTGTATGACGTTTATATAAATAGGAGAATATTGCACATCGACATATTTGTGTTGGCCTCTTGGAAGCTGATTACGACATCAAAGCTTCGATCCCACCGATCTACTGTGAGACATAAGTGGTTGCGAAAAAAAAACAGCAGTGTCGTATTAGATAATAAATGGTGACGTCACAAAATCAGATATAGTCTATATACGATCGAAAGCGTCAGGCTTTGGTTCGTTATAATTTATGAATGTGTTGACGATGATGGGAACATATTAAACATAACATTTCGAGAGACCACCATAGGCGGCTGAATGTCTGTTCGGAAAAAGTTAAATGAGCGTGTAATGAGCGGATCAATTATTGTTCTATCCATCAGTGATTGTATAGTTTCACGGTGATGTATCAACTCATACAATCGCAACTGTATGAAGATCGTAGAACTCTGCACCATAACAGGAAGACGAAATCGATTGACCATAACACATTGACAGTGCAGCCTATTTCCCAAAAATCAGCATTGTCGGCTTATAATATAATCTGTTTTATGTTCATAATCCATCGTGTCCTCGCACATAATCGACATATAACGTGCAAATATAGGAGTTTTTGATTGTGAATAAAGCGGTTCTAAGCAGATTATCGACCTAAAATAAATTATATTATTATCAGTTAATGTGCGGTTTTTGTAGTGAATATGCTGCATAATCGGCGCCAAATCGCCTAATTTTGAGTCCACATCGAATTGAAAATGAGTGTTTTAGTGCTCTTATCGACTCATAATAATTTTTTATACGTTCATTAGGGGCTGACAATAACACGAATAAACCAACTAACGGCCTACCACATGAACGCTCTTTTAAAATGTGTTTTCATTGTGGCACGCGCCATAACACGGAATAACGGATATAAGTCCAATAATGGCTTATTTCAAAGTCAATATGAACATATTTGTAATCCAATATGAACCTATTGGTATGTTATATGTTGATTATGAGCCTATTTGGCCGAGGTTATGTTGGAGAATGAGATAAGTTTGGTATGACACATACATATAATGATGACCAGGGTCCCAATTTGGAGAATGAGATAATTTTGGTAAGGCTAAAATCGTACCATGCGCAGTGCATACATGTATATCTTACATCGCATGCACCTGCAATAAAAATCACACAACATATAACATCATGCGCAACCTGCCAATTTTCAGATCCGGTGAAACAGTACCCACTGGACGTAAATCTATTGAAATTATATATGCAACAGTGGGATGGGACGTAAACAATTGATACATGGCATTTGCTGGGAATATCAATACATATTCATTGGATCGAAAATGGTATCAGGTTACCAATCGGAATACAGGGAGATGATCACGCGACTAACGTGGGCGATGGTGGAAAGGAACGCAGACCTTCATATTGGAATTTCATTCGTGTGGAATCACTGATCAGGATTTCCGTTGTGGAACTGTTCTTTGGATTGTTTCGTGACTGTGTTCGTTTTTATTTGGTATTGAAGGTAAGAAATCAAATAAATATATAAATGTCAAAAATCGTGAGTCACTGATTCAGTATGGGAATTGTATAGTTTCGAAGTGTGCGTGAATATAAAAAGCTTGGGAATCACGGGCATGAATGCTTTCCAAAACCGAAAATATTAATCGGGTTTGGGGTTAATAGGGTTTGTTTGTCTGTCTGCATTATGTCTGCTATACAAATTAACGGATACATCTAGATGATTCCACGGCAGTCTAACAAGGGTAACTTTTATCAGGACGATAATTTCAAATAAACAACACAAACAGTTAAAAAGTCGCACTGTCGGAGTCAGGTATTGAAAGGGTAGCTCTAAAAAAAACCGTGTGTTGCCAATTTTGACCATTTTACAGTCAACAGAGGTTTTCGTAAGAAAGAAAATTTTGCTTAAACATATTCGTCATATAGGTTTACCCATATAATATTGGTGGTGCAAAAATGTAATGGGTGTCAAGAACAAGAGTAGAGTGTCTGCAAAGTATATAAAAGAAGGGAGAATATATTAGGGCCAGGTCCCAATCACATGCGGATACTGTGTTCCGATTGTTTTTGCCAAAATATAGAGTCGGAAAGCAAGGTCCCGGTGCGACTAAAACGATTTCTGAATAGTAATTTGGAACGTAGTGTTTGTATGAAGATAATTAAAGAACCCTAAAAAATGTAAAATAAAGGAAATAAAGATATATATAAATGTATAAACTGCAAAATCCTAGTATCGAAGTGAGATAAATATATATTTTTTTAATTATTTTGCGGTGTTTGACTGTCCGCGGAGAGGGACCAGAAACCACCTGGCGTGAGAAGAATTTGAGCACTTGAAAACTCAAAATCTATGCATCTAGCTAATGCAATGCAAATTTAGGTCTCATTTTTTAATAGACTAGCAGTTTTTTATTGGCCACTGGAGAATGTCCAAGACCCTTCGGCCTGTTGGGAAAACATTTTAAAATCTGAATCTGAAAACTGCAAAATCCTAAAAACTAGACTGATCACAGTCGCTCCAGGTGTTCACAACTTCCAACCTGACTCTGGCTAAGGTTCAGGGTTGGGGCGATTACATGCCAATGTTTACGATTACAATTACTTTTGATTTACATGATTACGATTACGATTACTGATTACATTTTTTCCAAAGTAATCGACTACGATTACAATTACTTTAGTAAATGTAATCGATTACTTTTTGATTACATCTGATTACAATTGTTAGTTTCCAACCATTTTAATCGCATAGGAATAAATAATGAAATAATTCAAATTAACATATCAAATTTGATTGAATAAAGACATCACTGCATAACATGGAAACAAGAAACGACTGAAATAATAGAAAGATGAAAGCAATAAAATAAACATATAAACTTTTTTACATTTACATGTATTGGAAAGGTTTCATCATGAAGTTATGCACCAATTTATTGGGAATACATTATGTTTTATGTGTATTTATTTATGTAAATATATTTTAATATATTTTAAATTTTCTTACATGCATTCAAACTAACACATAATATTTATGAAAATATCACCAGAAACAATTATAAATTATTTGCATGTTCTGTTAGATTCAATACCCAACACAATGAAGATAACACTAAGATTTATTTGATGATCATCCATTGTTAATCCTGATGAGGATTAAATGAGGCTTAACTCCATGAGTGCAGTAAATGACACACCAGCTAATTAGGTCTACCGATGTACGTCACACCTTCTTTGTTCAGTTAATTAGCCCTATTGTACCAGTGTGACTCTACAGCCATTGTCTGCACCAGTTTCAATTCAATTTAATCATAATTGAAGTTGGCTAGCCTATTTATTCATATTGGAACATTTCATTGTCTGTATCACAAGTTTATTGCCATTCATGTTGTATTCAACAATTGTGTGTTGTTACCTGTGTCCACTGCCAGAATATACATACACATTGTACCACTAACATAACACATGACATAATTGTACTAACTTTCTAATATGTTGTTTGTATCTTTGCACACTCCACAGTATGAGACTATGAGTATCCAATAGCCATCCATATGGATATTTTAGTAAAAGTAATCAAAAAGTAATCAAAATGTAATCATGATTACAGGTACATTTGAAAGTAATCGATTACGATTACGATTACTTGTAATCAAGAAATGTCATGATTACTGATTACAGACGATTACTCCAAATTTTTTAATCGATTACTTTGATTACGATTACTGATTACGATTACCCCAACCCTGCTAAGGTTTGATAATTTCCAACTGATTTCGGTCCAAATGTTTTAACCATAAGTAGGAAAATGTTGGTTGAAAACAAGTTCCCCACTAATTACCGACTGGAAATCAAACTGTGTGAAATTTCCAACCATGGTTATGTCAGGTATGAAAATTCTATCTCTTCGATTTTTTACAAAAAGTTTGGGTGACACACCACAACCCAACACACCCTGTCCCACGTCCTTGTTTGTGAATCAAGTTTACATGTCATTTTCTTATTTTCTTATATATTATGTTGATGCTATAAGGGTCGTGAGTCCACATTTCACTAAGAACACACTGTTCGTGTGCGGGAAGGAATAGATAGATAGAGTTATAGTCTACAGACGCATGACGGACACAGTCTGAAATCACTAAATATATATATGTTTTGGATTGACATTCAAATTACGTTATTAATAACAACTTAATACCAATCATTCCTTCAATATATTGTCAGTGTGAAATTTCCAACCATTGTTATGTCAGGTATGAAAGTTCTAACTCTTCGATTTTTTACCAAAACTTTTGGGTGACACACCACAACCCAACACACCTTGTCCCCACGTCCTTGTTTGTGAATCAAGTTTACATGTCATTTTCTTATTATATAATATATGTTGTGTGTGCTATAATGGTCGTGAGTCCACATTTCACTAAGAACACAACGTTCGTTTGTGGGAAGAGAGAGTTGTATTCTACAGACGCATGACGGACACAGTGAAATCACTAAATATATTTTTTTGGATTGACATTCAAATTACGTTTCTAACAACTTAATGCCAATCATTCCTTCAAATACGATTGCTGCACAACAGTACATAATAGCCCACCAAAAGATAACATAACTCCCATTGCAAAGACATCGTGTGCGCCGTGATGTAAATACTGTTAATTCATCGCATCGTATACATTAGACGATATATACCATAAGTTCTTTCGTTCTATATGTGACTATTAGGCTACGACACTACGTTGATGTTGTTTTACCAAGAAATCAACGAATCAACTTTCGAGCGTTCAACAAAAGGCAAATATGTGCGAGTTATGCAGACGCTCGCATTATTTCCGGTTAATTGTTTAATTATACAATGCAAGCGCAACGGTCTTAACCAATACATGGAATTGTTGCAATTGACATTCGTCTTGTGAAATGGGGGGGGGGGTGGCTAACTAAGTTTTAATGACACTTGCAGAAAAACGCTTAAACACGAATAATCAGTTATTCCAACAACGTTCCTTTAATGAAGAGGTCAAGTGACCAATTTTGACAGGTCATGTTCCATGCAACAGTTAGAGTTGCAAATAATTCTGGGTGTGATTTATGCGGTAACGAAAACAATACATATTTATTTGGCGGGTATGCTCAGAAAGTTGAACGTAATCATTTTGTAATTCCAGAAGCAAATTCTCAAGAAAATATTTATAGGAAAAATTGGAAATTTACCAGGATCACCCGCCAGTTATATGTTATATCTGTTATATTCTATGGCTGCTTTAGTGCCCAGAAAACTGCTTTATATATTACTTTTGCCGTGTAGAATGCATGGAAACCCCAATCAAAATTGGTTACTTGACTTCTCCCTTAATAATACTAAATTGTTCAAACTGTGTACCCTGAAGCAGCTGTTCGGAATACATTTTATATTTTCACTACCAGATCAGTACTCAGCCCTTAATTTACCTCATCGCTTTCTTTGCATGACTCAATAGTGCCGCCCCCATGTTCAACTCTAGTAATACATAACTTATGTTTTATGCCATCTCCTACAGGTAGGTCTAAGAAATACTTGGAAATATACTTTCAAACGATACCTCATCAAGTTGGCTGAGATAATACCCGGGGTTAATATTTCCAAATTCAGAGTTATATTTGGAAATATGGCTTGGGAATAGAGTGACATTCAAGAATAATGAGTCTCATATAATCGCGAATCGTGAATCGTCTAAATTGGATAGATGATCTCACTCATGCCTTCATATTAAAAAGGGTGACGTTAGTCTATACTCGTACTCGCTTAGTAATTGAGTTAATTACTTTGAATCTAACGCCACCCTTCTTAATTCGGAGACACTCGTTGAGATGATATATAAAATACATATCATATATTTAGACATTGTCGGAAAATGCATTATAAGGAAATGACCTTCATGTGACATTCCAATGTCATTTCAGAAACGACAACCCACCTAGGTAGAACGTATAGGACAACGTATTTGTAATGACGTATACCACTTAGCGAACGCATTTTTGAGGACCTTTAATTGGAATAACTCCCTGACTATATGTGAGAGATATTGCTGTGCGATAAAGGTAGGAGTAATTTGGGACATGATTCGGAGCATTATCATGTGGATCATCGGAGTGATATGTGCTGCGCTCTGCGTGTTTGCTGCGATCGCCGAACAATGCCAGCCACCTGATTTGAAAGTCGCTCCAGCTCCCTCGTTGTCCATCGTGCATACCATGAAGTGCCTGAACGTGATGCGATGTCAGAGGGCGTGTGCTTACACATTGGGATGCCAGAAGGTTGCATACAATAAGACCAAAAATATCTGCCATTTCCTGGGAAACGGAAGCAGAGAAATTCCTATCGACAGTGCATTTGAATATGCCGATAAAACAGACATAGTAAGTGTGATATACGTCATTATTTTTTTTTTCAGTTTTAGAACTGCGCACAAATAAATATTTCAAACTGGTAGTTGAAGACAAATGCGGTATGACAGAGTCCCCAACAGAATCGATTACAGTGCATGTAATACGAGAACGAAAAAGCAAAACATTGAGTTTTATATTTCGACAATTGCTGTGCGAACGACTTTTGATATCCACGTGAAAGCATCTCTTGCCTCTCTCGGTTCAATATACAATAACAACAACACAGCATTAAACCAATAACTGAACAATAAAAAATGTTAGAATGCCTGCTTCTTCAATAGGGCTCATGAAATAAGGACTAGCTATGTAAACACCACTGCAATAAATAATAGCAATCCCTCAACTCGTTGATACTAATGCTATCAGACTAAATGCATCTCGATATAGGTGTTAAAGTTTCCTACACTTTATACTACACCACTATCACAATTTTATTGTAAGCGTTTCCTCAACTGAATTGTATTGAGTGATCAATATTTTTCAAATTTCTCGAAGAATTAAAAGGTGACTTGCCAACACGTTTATTCTGACACGTTCTGTCACACATATGACCATATCAGATTACCAGACTTACAGGCCGGATTCGTCATCTCCAGTTTAAACCTCCGAGTTTAAACCTGGTTTAAACCTACATTGGTGGTCCAGCCAAACCGGGTCTAATGGGGCGTTTTTGTCGTTCAGTGGCTAGCTTATTGACAACTGTATTCGGTGATATGAGCATGCAGTCAAACACCCCTGTTACCAATCGGACCAGAAGGCATGCCGATATTACGCTTATTGACACGCCATTAATTATCGCGAATGCGTGCACGCTCATGGGATTTATTTCAATGAGAAACAGGTATCGCTTATGAACCACTAATCCGATATCATTCTGGGTTTTAATCAATCTTGCAAATGGCATGTCTCTTAACACGAGATTCACGTGCTGTTCATCACTTTGTTTGTGATTGATTTTCTGCAAGATGGTTTACACGAAAAGACAAAATGTTGTGTATTTACATGTATATATGTTTATACAAAAGAGTATACGATCTGTCTATCCATCTGTCTGCCCGTCTGTCTGTTCGCAACTTTTCTCCCAGACCCTGGACCGATTTCAATCAAATTATGTGTGGTGACTCGGGGTAACTAGGAGGATGGTATAACAGCGTCAGGTTTTCAAAATTTTATTTTAAAAATAAGAAAAAATGTAATTAAAAAAAGAGAAGAAAATATAGTGTTGTTAAATTGAGAAAGGAGTTGAATCTAAGAAGAAACAAAATGTAAATTAATTTGTGTTTGTTTTAAATTTAATTAAATGTTGTTTTTTTTAATTAAAATTTTTAAATGATAAAAGTGTGCGCAAAGTTGTCGCAGGCTCCTAGCGCACAAAGGGGCCACATGCGCCTCTGACGTTGAATAAAGGATCCATAATCTAGTCAATCCTGCACCAAAAGGTCAGTCAAGTAAAGGCAATTTGCTTATGAGTATACACCAGGGGCCTGTTTCATGAAGCAAGGTCATAAGATTATCTTAAGATGGACTTAATCTAAGATCTAAGGCGGATCTTATGATGTAACTTTTCCGTTCCAAGAACGCGTTTCACAAAACAAGATTAAGTCCTACTTAAGTAGTAAGTTAAGTTCCCGCTCATTTAGACTGGTTATCGACAATTTTCTACAGTCCGGAACAAAAAAATGTGGGGTTGTGCAATCTTTATGTACGGCATTGAGAGGTTATCGAGAAAGAGCCGAGTCCGAGTTGACATTATTGTGTGACAGGGATGCTGGATAGCGGCTGGGGTGTGGGTGTGCGAATCAGCGCATGTATCTTAGTGTCTATAGTCAGTGGCCTTATATTCGCATATGGATCTTAGACTTGTATGAGTTCCACGATGTGAATTCGAACATGAGTACATCACGGGCTCTTAAAATGACGAGCTTTGCGTTTACTGACGAGGGCGGTGTCAGAAATAAGACAATATAATTATATGGATCGATGCATGACTGCGACCATGCATTCACGCCGAGTTAATCCACTGAGAGCCATGATCAGGCGGCGACATAACTCGTGTATTATCGACCCCACCGCTCTCTACGTGTAGCAATAATCAAACTAAATCGGCGATGTCATCAGGACACATATAGGTAATTTTTCGATTCAAAGGGAAATGAAAAATATTTGTTAGAGTAACTATTTTATTATTTTTATGCAGATGTTTTATGCGGTTGTCATACCATGGATATATATATAACTACGTGTTCATTAGCACACTCGTATTAAGGGGTGTCATCGTTACGGGTGTGTATATCATATATACAGTATGCTGTATAACGGTCATCCCACCCCTGCAAAACAAAAAAACATGACAAAAATTTGGACAGCCTTGAAAATCACGACATATGGGCGTGGGCATAAACTCAATAAAAATTATATTCTCTATAGAAAATTGTCACTATTTATAAAACATATTTTGATAAAGAGCGTTTGTGTTACCTTTCCTATATGACATATCTGCTTTGTAAACAGCCGACGGAAATTTGGAAAGAGGAAAGAATCAATACATTAATTGATCTCATTTTACCCCCTGTTCCCACACACATATGAAATAACATAGAGGAGATTGTGAGCTTTGAGCTAGGCCATAATTCTTATCAAAAGTTTAATTCGTGGGTAATACAATTTTATAATATATATTATCTATATGTCACATACACAGCTGATAATTGACTATATCCTACATTCGACGAGGCTCGGGGTGGCTAGTTGGTCTCTGTGGGGGGGGGGACATCGTGCAATTTCCAACTGCACCCGCCCCTTAATTGAACCGGGCCAAACTTCCATGTTCGCGAAATGCCATGTCCACCACACCCGTTGGATTTAAACTTTCCAATTGGTATCTCAAATATTCCAACAGTTCGAAATTTCTAACCTGATTTTCGGTTGCTGCTGTTTGTCTAAAACAACACATTCCTTTACTAGTTAGACATTCAAACAATTGAAATCTATATATAGTGTACGATTAATGTTGTTGTCAGGCATGAAATTTCCAATTGCTAAACATTTTTACCAAAAGTGTGTGCGTGTGGGGGGGGGGGGGTAGATAACACACAAATCCCATTCGCCACGTCCCTGATGATAAGCCTGTGCTCTGAATTGTTTTTACCAAACTAACCATATGGTTATACGGTGTGGGGTTTCCCTCTCCAAACTTTGGTTTTGGAAAGTTTGAGGTACCAGTTGGAATGCTTAAATCCAAAGAGAATTTGGTGTTGTTTAAGGGGGCGTAGTTGGACATTTCGAGGCGAACACCCCTTCTCACTCTGTAGCCACGACACTGTATACCAGACGACGAATTGCCCACCCAGACAATGTACAGATATCTCCGTAATTGCAAATAACATAGGGCGCCATACTTGTGATCGATATGTCACTTATCACGTGGGTCTTAACTTTAAGATTATCTTATGACACCTCACAGCAGTCTTAAAGTTAAGACCAAAGTTAAGACCATCTTAAGTTAAGACCTTGTTCGTGAAACGCACTTATGACTGAAGTTTGAACTTATGACCATCTTAAGTCCCAACTATGTCATAAGCTGCTTTCATGAAACAGGGCCCAGAAGCGGCATCTGAACTGTTGGACAGGTTTTAATACAGAAATATATTACATGCGTTGCTTTTTTCAATGTTATAATTTCTCGTCATGCAGAAAATAAAAAAACTTCCCAGGCTTTAAATGAACAGGTGGAATATTTATTATGTGAATGTATGGGCGTAACCACATGCAGTAGAGCTTTTTGGTATGATCTACACCAAAATGGGTTATCAAATTTGACCCATAAATAAATTTAATTTTAGGATTGAAAACTACACCCCGTGTACCTGGTATCACCGACCCGGAAGGTATCACCAAACCGGACCGAATGGGAAAGAATTTTCACGCATATAATATGCGAATATTGTTTTTCCCAATGAAAAACTGACAAGGAACCATACGAAGAAGGAATATTTACCCACCCGATGTCAGTCGGTTTTCCCAGATCTAACCATTTACCAATTTTTTAGCGAATTATTTCAATAGTCTTTTCTGTTTTGCTCTCTCAAATTTTCAAGAAAATCTATTCACAAACATAATCAGCGGCCTTCCACACTGCCGACAATATGTCCGTACATAATTTACTTTGTCAAAGAGGCATAGAATTGAACATATTTTTAAAAGCACGTGTCATTCTCAATATGGTGGGACCACTATCGATCCAGATAGATGTCAAAGTCGCGAATCAAGATGTCGATAACACCGGATCTTCTGTGCAGTAAATATCAATAGTACTGATAGAGTTCTGGTGAGTTTTCGCGTGTTTTCGTGTGTATCGGAGACTAATGAGTTGGACGTACCTCATCTAAATATGAATACCATTTTCGAATCATGTATACACATCTATTATAGATCGATTAATTAAATTAATTGAACATCCATCTCAGCAGTCAAATTTGCTCAAACAAATAGGCGAATGAAAGATTACGTATATATAAGGCCCTGATCACAAGAACATGCATACTGTCGGTTCGGATATCAGTTTAGTCGTATCATAATCAGGTGCGTATTGAGACCCAATATGGCGAAAAATCCCATATAGATTCAAGCTACTTCATCTTACTTGCCATGCATTAAATTTTGTCGTCAGAGACAGTGTTTCTGTTTTTTTAACTGGGGTGTCTCGCCCAACCTCATTCAAACCGTTCATCGGGGAGACAAATCTATATATCCTTGCATTTTTCGGGCTACACCCGAAGTCAATGTTCTCTTAGTCTGGTTTTTGGCTCAATTCTAGATCTGGTGTATAACTCTGGCGAATCGCGTGGAAAGCATGACCGCCTATATGAAACATTCTGTACTTCATGTATATACTATAGTATGATGCATATCAAGCAAAATGGTCGGCATGACAGACGCCATCTTGTTTGGAGTCTAAGTGGCCACAAAACGCCAGGATTGTTACACTTCAGAATGGGGTTTCTGCGGTGGTCCAAACGTGATACCAAATCGAAGGCATCAACTATTTCGTATGCGATAGTGCAATTGAAACTCTCTGGGCTCTCTGTCTATTACTCGTCGATACATTTGCGGGTTCATGGACCCATTCCCGTTTAATGTGTGTAGATAGTTTGTAACGGAGGGCGTATACACGCTCTAAACATATCACGGACATTTCTCATTATTTTCAGCATCGAAGAGTCACAAATGTCGATAACTGGCGTCGTAAATATCTCATTAAAATGTAATCATTAGCTTTCAACATCGAAAACGAAAACTATAGTGGAGTCAAGTCAGGTAGGACATCTTTAACGGTGGCTTATGGAATCATTATCTGAATAGGGGTCCGCACTAATACCATGGAATCGATGTTCAACTTCACCGGATATTGGTCATTTAATTGTATATGGACTTTATCTGTTTCAGATAGTCATACCAAGTTCTGTTCCGATTTTCTTCAGACTATATGAAACAATAAAGAGTGTGTATGTTATATATCAAAGATTGAAAAGAATTTCAAATTTGCGACCACTTTTTGCAAGACATTTCAGATTATACTAAGATTGTCGGCATTTTGTGTATTTAATCACCAATATTAAAAATCGATTAAAGTGACTGGATATGGGCGTAAAGTCTGATTTCGAGACTTCGACGTAAAACCAGCATTATCCCAACATATTACACTAGCTGGTCACGTCGGAGGAAACTTGGACAGACGGACTCACAGAAAGACCTACTCAAGTCACCGATTAGTTTGAGCCGATTTTTCTTCAGAGCAGAATAGAAGAATAAAGAGCGTTATCCCAAATTAATAACAATTAATGTCATAGCAATATAATAATTTCGCGGCTGTGTGATTGGGGGATCTATTCCTGATTTGGCAAATAAAGAGCATTTATTGTATATATCAACGATTGGAAGCAGCTGGCAAAATGATATTACTTTGGAAAGATTTTTCAGGGTATATAAATGTTTTTTTTTTCGATCAGCAATTCGTGTATTTAGCGACCCATCTTTACCTTCTTCCAAATATATGGAAGTATGAACGAGCCATGGCCACGTAATGTGCATCGGCATCTAAACACCCTGAGAACATTTCTCAAATTTCAGCATCGAAAAGTCACAATGTTCGGTATATGGCGGCGTAAATTCTCATTAAAATGTTCTCATTAGTTTTCAGGATTGAACACGAAAACTATAGTTGAGCAAAGTCAGACTGGAGATCATTACTGATGCTCCGGGAGCCATTATCTCAATAGGGGTCCGCACTAATAGTTTGGAAATCGATGTATAGATGTTGGTCAAGTCATAGATAAGTTGGGTACTGATTGTTCTCAGAGCAAAGAATAATAAGGAGCGTTCTAGTTAGTCTATTCCTGATATGGCAATACAACGAGCGTCAGATATGTAGAGGATAAACATGTTTTTCTGGTGTGATGTGGGACGATTATCGGTGGAGTTTTGAGATGGAAAAATACAGTTTTAAATACCGGCGCAGCGTGTAGCCGGTAAAACGGATATTTTGCATCGGAAAACCTACCGAAAAACGTCCCAAATCAAGCAGACAGCATGTTTATCCCCATTCTAAATCACACACATAGCAAAATCATGCTATAGACATACACATCTACCCACGAGTTGCTGCAGTGAACGGTATATAATTGATTTTGTCAAAGAACATATTTAAAAAAAAGCACATATGGTGGGATCACTTTCGATCCAGATAGATGTCAAGGGGCGGATCAAGATGTCAGTAACACCGGATCTTCTGTGCAGTAAATATCCATAGTACCTATAGAGTTATGGTGAGTTTTCGCGTGTTTCGTATGTATCTGAGACTGATGAGTTGGACTAATTATCTCATCTGAATATGAGTCCGTACCATTTTCGAATCATGTATACACATATATTATGGGTGGATTAATTAAATTAATTGAACAGTCATCTCAGCAGTCAAATTTGCTCATTCAAAAAGGCGAATGAAAATGACGTATACATAAGTCCATGTTCACACGAACATGCATGCTGTCGTTTCGGATAACAGTTTAGTCGTATCCGAATCGGGTTTGTATTAAGACCCCACATGGCGAAACAATACCATACGACTATGGTAATATAAGACGGTCATGTTGTGGACACAGTTAATACCATGTATTAGGGAGGTTATCCTGCCATATATAATAAAGCCACTTCATCTTACTTGCCATGCATTAAATTTTGTCCTCAGAGACAGGGTTTGTGTTTTTAATTTTTTACTGGGGTGATATCTCGCCCAACCTCGACCAAACCGTTCAACAAGGAGACCAATGTAGATATTAGAGTGATCAATTAAGTGAACAAAGCAATGATAAATCTGACACAAAACTTCGCAACAAAAGATAAATAATTATGCGTCCGGGGGGGGGGGGTCGGAAAAACTGTTCTGGCACGTATGCTGATTTTTTACTTTTGACCCTTGTTGGTACCACCCACCCATCGTCCAAATTTTTTTCCGTTTTCGGCAGTTTTTACCTACCATTTTTGGACACCCACCCCCTTTTAACAGTAAAACAGAGATTTGCGCACGGGGGTGGAAAGAAAGTTTTTTCCGGGCACATATGCCAGGGTGGGTGGGTGGTCGATAGGACCAACAAACAATTTTTTCCGCAACTCAAAAATATTATACAAACAGTATAGCCTGTATGGATTGAATTTTGAAATCCAAGATGGCTGCTGGCAGCCATGTCTTTTTTGACCGAATGACCCCAAAATGACTCGTTCCTATTTACATGTCAATGTTAACATCCATGACTAATATTGTGCACTGAAATTCATATACAGCTGTTTACAGTGAATTTCCCCCCGCAAATCTCTGTTTTAGTGTTAAAAGGGGGTGGGTGTCCAAAAATGATCGGAAAAAACTGCCGTCGAAAGTGTCGAAAGTCAAAAATCAGCATACGTGCCTGCAAATTTTTTTCGACTCTCCCCTGAATTGCGGGGGGGGGGGATTCACTGTAAACAGCTGTATATGAATTTCTGTGCATACTATTTGTGATGGATTGTATAGAACATTCTGTACTATACTATAGTATGGGGCATATAAACAAAATGGCCGCCATGACAGACGCCATTTTTTCTGGAGTCTGAAAGGTCACTTTTTCTAGTTAGCATCCGGAAAACAGAATCCGGCTTTTAAGTTTGTACTCTGTGACCTTTTGACCTGGTTGACCTTGATCAGATATTCACAACCACATACACCCCGTTGTATATAGAAATGCACGCCATTTCGTTTGGTATATAACATGTCCCCACTACATGTATTTAAATGCACTTCTTGTTGGGTCCATTTCAATCTAACTACCCTTAAACAAATGCGATCGAAAATAACTATGGTAACTGGGAGAAACGATTACAATTTCCATACATTACAAACATATCTCGCAGCAAATGTTTTATATGTTGTCAGGAAGAAGCCCCTACCATACGTACAGTTCCGGGCCTATATTATTGAAAATATCCTACTATATACAAAGCATGTATTAGCATGAAATTAAAACACAAACAAACATACGAATACGCCCACCCATGTGCACACCCCCCCCCCCCCGCCCACCAACACACACAACGACAAAGAAACATCTGCCATGTGAAGACCTGTCCGAAAGATAATGGTATATTCCATATAATGGGGATATTTTACTAGCTCAAGTCCTAAAGTACGTGCCATTCTACAGATTTTCTTTCGTGCAATCGAATCAGAACTGGCGGAACCAGCTTCACCAATGATTTAAGGAAATGTTAGGCGGTCTGCATCCTATATGGACCACACCGCCGTCAACAATTCATAAGTGAATAACTGACAAAATTGATAGCTTTTATAATGAAGTATGACTTAATATATATTACATAATTATTATAATAATTGAAAATCGATTCATTAGAATGCGTGACTGACATTGAGTGATTATCAGTACTAATTCACCGACAAAAACAGTCAAAATGCGAAATATATAATCCGCATCTTTGACATTCCAACTCCGGTTTGGCGACATCTTATTGCAGTGTCGATCCGCGGCTTTGACCCCCATAATTATGGTGGGTACCTACACTTGATCGCGGTTAGTGATTTTTTCTTCTTTACGAATCGCACTGTAGGGTGGAACAACTTAAGCTTACTCGAACATATATTTCTATTGATACACGCATTTTCCGCCGTTAGCGGCGGCTAATTATACATCAAACGAACTATCTAACGTCAAAAAGTGTCTAGGATTTATGATAAAAACGGATATGAGTCGGAATGTCCATTAAATGTAGCGGGGCGACAGCAAGCTATCATAATGAGGGAACATTACGCCTTACGAATTTATGTTTTAAATAGTGGATAGCAACATCAACCGGGCGATAAATACATTCATCTGAGGGAGGATATGTTCATTTATCAAAAACGGCATGGTCCGGTTTCGTGATACCTTCCGGATTGGTGATATCAGGTACACGGGTTGAACTTTGTGTATAGCATATATGGTCATGTAGTAGCATCGTTTGGTGTCATAATTAAAACGTTCAACCCTTCAAATGAATTCGTAGAAAACACCTGTATTTATGATTGCCACAATATAGTTGTAAACATTATATTGAAGGAACTTGTCCATATCTGAGCAACGCTCACGTGCGAATGAATCAACTGTGACACGATAACACCAGTCGGCAGTCGCCACGTACACACGCCCTCACTCGAGATAATTTACAGCTCCACCCTTTGATTGATTGTTTGACAATTCTAAACCGCGATGAAGAAAAGACGGATTCGTCATCTCAAGTTTAGCCTCGGTAAAGCTGGTTTAGCTGGACCGCCGAATTAGATGGTTTAGTTGCTGGTTTAAGCTTATAAAACGCAGACAAATTATCGAAATTGACAAAAACTTATCCCCGCACGCTGTATAGGTGTGAGTGCTTGTCGCTTATAAATTTCCAATCAAAATATGGTCGCTGTCTTAATTATTGATTTTCGCAATCAATAAAACGAGGCGGTCCGCATTAGGAAAGTACGATTAATTATCTCGACGATACAGAGACACTACTGCTAAACCAACGGTCTGGCTGGACCAGGTTTAAACCAAAGATGACGAATGCGTCACTTAAACCTGCGTTCGCGGGTTTAAACCACGGATGTTGCTGACTCACGGCGGTTTAAACCTAGGGGTTTACGTAGACCAGGTTTAAACCGGAGATGACGAATCGGGCCACAGTGTGTTTGTTATTTTTCGGACTCTTTCTGCATCATGCACAGTTTAAAGGGGAAGGAAACCCTCAACAAATCAGGCCTTTAATATATTTAGTATATCAACCATGTGTGATAAACAACTCTAATTTCTCAGTCATTCTCAACACAGCGCGCAATACAAAACTCCTCTCATTTCTCAGTCATTCTCAACACATCGCG
Source organism: Siphonodentalium dalli (assembly GCA_032622095.1). Classification (NCBI taxonomy): domain Eukaryota; kingdom Metazoa; phylum Mollusca; class Scaphopoda; order Gadilida; family Siphonodentaliidae; genus Siphonodentalium; species Siphonodentalium dalli. The sequence continues at coordinate 203,877,200 of CP136067.1, forward strand.
CAATGCAAAACTCCTCTCATTTCTCAGTAATTCTCAACACATCGCGCAATGCAAAACTCCGGCTCATTACGGCGCGTCCATAGTTTTAGATCACGACGCCACGGCCTCACTTTCCGTCAATTGTCCTTAATACAGATATGTATAAAGGCTATTACACTAAAATAATTTCGGCGTGTTTATTTGTTATTCTGCGCAAAATCAAAGCAATCACAGCCTATTGAATACTACATGCATGTATTATAAGCCAAGAACGATTTACGTTATAATTTTTGAACAATTAATTTACGGCCAGTTAATGGTCGCATGACATTTGAAGGTAACAAGCTAGGCCAAACACACGACCTCTTTATGTGCAGATATGACAACCAAACAATCCTTCGCGAATTAAACTATAATTTATTAACAACAGATAATCATTTATTGACTAAATGGTTGCCCATAAACGACAGTGTTGACGTTTCTGCCATATTCACCGAATTTAAGCCTGCAGGCCACTCCAGTGATATTTACTCAGCTAGATTGACACCATTTGATCACGAAAATACAAGAAAAATGAAAGGTCATGTGTTTACATTTTAAAATAAATCCCCAAGTGCATGACAGGGCTATCCCACAGCGAAATTTTATCTGGAAAAACCAAGAACTACAGCAGCTAGTGAAATACATTTCCCACTCATCCATTCCCCCATTAATTCACCAGTTTAAATTATTTAGATAATATGTACAAATCAAATAAACAAGATTTCATCCTTTAATAACGTGCCAGATGTATCAGGTGAAGGCCATTTTTCAGTTACCTTCACCTCTAGCATTCCACGGTGCACTCGCCCCCGACTCTGGAACACATTTAGCTCCCTGATTCATATATCCGATCTTGTGTTGAGATTTGCGCAGAAAGTTTACACACAAACAGAGATCAGCGTGGTTAAGGCACATGCCTTTCCCTTATGCGTTAGTTTCATTCCTCTTTAACAGTATATTCATATTCCGGGCATAACGATAAGTACTGTTACGCAAGACGATCTATCTGGCGAAAAATGTTCTTATAGGGCAACATAGTACTCTTCACGACATCTGAAAGAACTGAGCTGAATGGATCAATCAAATATACGTGTATTAGTATCCGCCTCAGATTAGTGTGTGGACATATTGTGCGCGATTGTTTATAAGTAACACAACCATGTCATACTTAGTCAATGTATATTCCAACTTAATTGTATTATATAAATATGTACATTTTCGTATATGCATCAGTGTGAATGTAGCACTTGTATGAGCACTGTGTACTATCTTGTAAATATTATTTATTAATTCTCGTGGACCAATTACTGTATACATATGCAAATAACTCGCTGACGCCTATCTTTTTATTACATCCCGCTCCATCGAACTGCTTAATAACAAGATTCGTTGGCTTTTACAAGTATGTCCTCTTTCGTCTGACAAACATGTTATGTACGAGATGAGAAGTACACGAACATTGAAGCCATATCACCAAATAATATTGCCCACCCATTTCTAACGAAGTCCCTAGTAATCAGATTCTCGATAATTTTCCATACCCCATTTTCGCCCCCTCTGATGGTACCGCCGGGGTGAGTGGTATTTTGGGCGGGCCACCCAACATGCCGTACAATTGCCGAAGTCCTTACCATTCTTGAAAATGGTCATTACTCCAGTTTCACCCCTCGGGAGGTACCCATGTCATACGGCGTAAGGGTGTGGTGTTTCTATGGAGTATTTCGGGCGGGTCACCAACCCATGCTGTCAAATTGACTGGAAAGTACATATTTGCGAACTATATTATGAAATGAGTTCCAAAAATCATGTTCGTAGAACAATGTGGATTAAAAAATATATCACGGTAACTAAATGCTTATGAACAGGCTCATGGGGAAAATTACAATATAGACAATACAAGGACCACATAGTATATATTAGTATTTTAGATACCGCCCACAGGAGCCTGTGTGTTTAGGGGGCTTAACCTTTTTGTCCGAATGATATTTACAAACGTGTAACACAGTAAGTGTTGTTTGCTGAACATTGGCCTGTTTATTGCATATGCACATAAATATAGCATAATCCGTTCAAAATAGAATAAATTTGGTTCCATTCGGACAGAAATATGAAAAATAATACAATTTGCCACAATGTTTGCACACTTTGTCCGAAAAGTGCCTGAAATCTTAAACTTAGTCACGAACAAGCGTTAGGAGTCACTTCGACTAAACCAAACCTTTCAGCGGATCACTGTAAATAAATCTGGTCTTAGTCATAGTGACTAAGTTATACGAATAATAACATATATCTCTAATTGCAACAATGTGTTAAATGTTGTTTATTCAATATTCATAGCTAAATATTCAATGTCCATTTCATCGCAATTCTGTTAGATCTCGAATTGAAAGAATGTGATGGGATGATATACTGGTATATACTAGAACTTCGCTCCCACAACAAGGCTCAATTATTTGGATAAAAGGTTCTTATGTCATAGACACCACATATATCTCGGAAAAAATGAACCAGTTAAAAAGATAACGTCGACTTATGCGTCTCAGCCACATCGACGTCACGTGACGTCGGTGTGGCTGAGACGCATAAGTCGACGTTATAACGGACTTCATCATTCTGTCGATCATTGTTAGTGACTGCTGCTGCAAAATATAATTTTAATTTACTATGATTCCACTGAAGAAGGGCGTGGCCCGAAAGCTATGGACATTGAGCTATTATTTATTAATTGTTATAATATTCGGTCCCTCAATACATGGACCATTCACAACTAGTATCTTTTTATATTTTCATAAACTTTTTACTTCAAATTGTAAAATTGTATCCCGGCTCTCAATATCTCACATACTCTCAGAAGTATTCCATAATGTCATATTTTTTAGTAATTCTGTATAGTGCGTTATTATAAAAGAAATGGCTGGTGATTCTGTAAACTTAAGAAAGTATTCACGCCTAACCGTGTGTTTCATTGTGGTCTGGGCCGTAACAAACTGGTATCCACTATATAATAAACACAACAGTTAACTGTTCTGAGTAGCATACGGGTTCTCTCATCTTATGAGGTGTCAAGATTGTTTCCACTTGGCTAGCGCATCGTAAAGATAATCCTCCGCAATACCTTGATAAACAGTTAACTAATTTCTCTAACTGATTTTCTGCCTTAGTGATTTTGACTAAGCTAAGTTAGTCATACTGAGGACAAACTTTGCACAGTATGTGCATATATATGTACTCATGCACTTACATGCACCACTGATACGCCCAAATTTCCTAAAATATATTTGTCGCCGATTTCCGGCAAATTTATAAACAATCATCTTCAATCTATACGATTATTGTAATAATTTATAAACAATCATCTTCAATCTATACGATGATTCTAATAATTTATAAACAATCATCTTCAATCTATACGATGTTCTAATAATTTTGTTTAAATAGACGCCACATTGGTGCCGTTCGATTCAGGGTGGGGAGGGAGGTGTACATGTGTTGATAAAATATAGCTACAATTGATTTCCGCCTGTCATTGATCCAGTTGGTGTCTAAACATGTCATACTTTTACTTGCAGACCATTGATCCAGTTGGTGTCTAAACATGTCATACTTTTACTTGCAGACCATTGATCCAGTTGGTGTCTAAACATGTCATACTGTTACTTGCAGACTTTCATTCCGGTATTTATCACCAACAGCGTGTGATATATATGGGACGAATTCGTTAACGTATTGTCTGTATGGACATGTAGTATTAACAATAAGACTAGAGGCAGCTTCAGCCTCATCACATATTCATAATCACATCTATCGATTGGCCAGTGTCGCCTTTTAACGATCCAGCAGGAAGGGGCCTTTGGTGTTTAATTTCAATACGTTGAATGAAGTATTCAACACGTAAAGCACAAAGGGCGTTTACTATCCACGACGTCGACATACCTGTTGTTCTGGGATACTGTATATCATTCTTATGAGACTTGCCCTTTTGTTGTCGTCGGAGATCATAAATCGGAGAGGGGTCCAAAATTAGCCTTTGATTTATCGAACATTCTATTGAAATTAACTTGCTATAGGAAAGTCAATAATGCTTATCGAAGCTCCCCATGTAAAACGGAATAATGGATTTGTCTGGAGTAGACTAGAGTATCACCCTTGATATTTGCGAAAAACAATGTCATTTAAAATTTCGAGAATGGTGTAGCTGGTAGCTGTTACGTCTTTTTGCAAAGAAACTAGTTAATATTGACAACTTTTAATCACTACTCACTAATTGGCATTGTTCTAGTGTCGGAACGAGGACTAACAACTCACGAACTCTAACATGTTTGACAAATATTGCGCTGCATGGGCATTCATGTATATACGTTCGAATGTTAGAGTCCAAGTAAAACATTAAGTAACGGACCCGGCGGTAAGCTAATGTCTGTGTATATATATATATATATATATATATATATATATATATATATGCTATCTAGAGTCTACTATGGTTGCCATTTCCCAAAGGTTTATAATTATGCTGACTAGCACACAAGAATAAATAATGCGTTCATGAGGTTGATTATCCATGATTGCCATCTACATGGGTTCGATTTTTGATACAGAACGGATCGACGTTTATATTGGAAACACAGTGGACATCCTCAACAATCGTATATGTGATATATGGAATCTAATGATGTGGTTTAAAGACACATATGTCGCGCCATCCATGTCTTTTTGAAACTCAGGTTTACGTAAACCATGGTTTGCCTTCTTATTGTCATTCAATCCTTTGTCGATCAGTTCATAATTCGAACCATGTGGTAACGTACAAGTTCTGGTAACAGAAACATATGTATTTTTTGGAAGCATTTATCTTTATGTTAACCAAATAGGAATTTTGTTTTATTGATATGCTGTGTTGAAGAAAGATTATAATTATATATGAACTGGACAAAATGTAATATAATCGATAAGTATGTGTGTTATAGGTAATAGTCTACAACTGAGACCTAGTACCCCCCTGGTCTGAGATTTTTGTATAAACCGAGACTTGAACCTGAGACGAGAATACCTTTTTTCTGTTTTCGCAGTAACGATACAGATTGGTAATTTGATTGTAATCATGCGTGCGTTTATCTGGCTTTACAGTGGAGTTTTATTTATAACATCCTTGCCGTGTTTGAAAGCATATTACCGTTAGATGGATTAAGTACGATTTTCGTGCTATTATTTCTAATATGTTATCGATGGGTTTGGTTGACACGGATAAATAGGGAATGATAGTAGTTTTGCAATCGGAACGTAATCCGCATTGGATGCGGGTGTCTTTCGTTCCGTGTTTCTGAAATTAATTGAGGTCGGAGCTAGTTTTGATAGTACTAATTCATCATTTTAGAATAAATTATTGCTGGACTGGATATACAATATAACAGCAAAAACTCTCAAAATTATATTAAGACAGAACGAAAAATTGTGGTTCAATATAAGGAAATGTCCAATTAAATTGAATTAAATTAAATTAAATGCATGGGACCCTGCTCTTGATTAATGATTTATTTGGTCCAGTTTATTAAGCCTTGACATTTCAAATTGGTTTATTTGTCATAATTTATCTTTAAACGTGGATTTGGAAAAAAATTATATGGCAATGGAAATATCTGCTATCGGGAGTGGGATACAACGCACACATCTTGATTTTTTTTCCCGATACACCCACCCCCACCCACACCACCGTTGTGACATTGTTACATTTTCTGGAAAATTATTTTCAATAACTTCAATCACGGCGATAGTTATTTAGAATCTTTCTAAATTTTCAATTTATTGCAAATTCCCAAGTCCGCGAAATTACATTACACATGTCACCCCCTCACCCCAATGAATTGTTGAAATGTTTTAACAAGTACCTCACTATTTCCAGTTGTTGGAAATTCCCACCTGATATCCCCTATAATAATGGTTCGAAATGTTTTAAAGGGATGAATTTAATTTATGTGTCATATTTTGACGCAAAGTTGAACAATATATAGTTGGTTCTTGATCTGAACAAACACTGTTTTACACTATACATTGATTGCAAAGGGCGCCGGTGGTCCCGTCGGTAGAATGCTCGGGGCATTATGCCCGCAATTTGCCATCTAGCGCTGACGAAGCTGGTTCGAATGCCGACAACCACGGATTCGCGATCCACTCTAAGTGAGAATAATCTTATTCGTGTATCTGGGCAAGTTTGTCGGTCCCTTTCCGGTGTCGGTATTTATACACACAGCGGAGTGTTTCTCTGTGAATTTAGTCTCTCCACCCGTAAAACTGACAACGTCGTGACATCAGCATAGGGGGGGTGATAAATCCGCACCACCCCTGCCCCATGATCCCTGTCGAACGGCGACAGCATACAGATACTGCTATACAACACGGATATAAGCCGCTTTCACGTGCATGCTCAGGTTTGGGGACACCAACACACCAATCTCGACGCAGCGCTCAGCACGCTTTTGTCCATAGCTTGTCATTGATTGTCGTTGATTGTACAACAATGCGCCGATCCCAGCTTGAGACCAGGTGGTTTCGCGAGACCAAGTCCTGGCATGGAACACCGTGATTATTAGGGTGGTCTAGACCTGAGACCAGAATTCAGCCGAATGTGTTTATGATGTTCCTGTCTTGATCCCAATAAAATATTTAAAAAATAACAAACAATAATTCAAACCACTTCGACTGTACAATTTAAAAAATGCTCAATTTGTAAATAAATACTTCTTTATTGGTGGGACGAATTAGTCGCGATAAACAATATGACAATCACTCCTACAACTTGTGAGCCACTTTTTATTAGCCATGTATATGATGACGGTTTGTGTACCCATTTGGATATACCATTTATGAGAATACGTGTAACACGTTGAGCACGGATACTGTCCATTTCCACAAAATATCCACATCTGACGGTTTCACACAATTTTAACCTGGGCAACGCCGGGTAACCATGCTAGTTAATGATATAACCGAAAATACACGGTGTAACATTCGTTTTTTTTTGGTTGAAGATACCTCTATATTTCTCAATATCGAGGACACTACTTTGGCTGGGACTCCCCTTCTCACTTCGTAGAAAACACAAGCTACGCCAATTTTAAGAAATTATGTACGACCAATTCAGGCAAACAATTCCAGATAAATCTTCAGGTTTTAACATATAAGACTTCCCCCAGACCACTAACTATGCTAGTATATGTATTCGAAGCTGCAATTAATGAATGAACAATATGCCGGAAACTACAAAGAGCAGCAGTGCGCTCGAAAACTTCAAAAAGGAACTCGACAGTGATCATGCACGCCCACCTGCCTATTTGTATCATAGTTAATGCCTTCAATCTCATATCCTTCATACCATGTTAAGACTGAACTACAGCCGCCTGAGTTGTGACCTGACAGATAATCTAAAATGTGTGGGGAATCTGAGACAATATTTACCACTATTTTTTTAATGTATATTTTATCAAGAGCCCAGAAGAGAGAACTATATGCCTCCCTACCTAACGTTGTCCTATCTGAGAATACTTTTTTGTGGGGATCAAGGGAGCTTAGCAAAACATTATTTAATGCAGTACAGACATATATCATGAGAACAAAGATTCCAATAATCCAGTCACTTGTACGGGTAACGAATTCCTTTAGATTCCGACCGCGTTATTTGGCAGCATGATATTCCCCATTATATTATGTAGCACTAAATGCCTTCCGATATAAATTATTTTGTATGCTATTTACTTGTTATTATCCTGTATATACGTGCACTGATTCCACGCGAAGAACGCTGCGATATTCGCTGTGAACTCCCTTGCAATAGGAATTGTCCTGTTTCGGGTTAGTGCTGTGATTATAAACACTGTAGCTGTGGGTGTGCTTGTTTACTTACTCTTTGGTGGATGTAACCAGTTAATACCCATTATCAGTGACCCCCTCCCGTGGCACCTGACGCACGACTATTACTATATACGAGCATCATTTTTACTCCCATAGCAACCAATTATTGAAAAATCCCCACCACTGTCACCATCTCTCCCATATTGTCTAGTGCCACCACCACCTCTCTTCCCACGGCCCGCCTCCTGTCATACATAACTCCAACTTCCTCATAACTCAATTTCACCTAAACCCATTATTACCAACCCTTCCCGTCTGAACTATAACCCGCGCTCACTTATTGGGGACGGCGTATGTAGCTAAAGAGGAGGACTGCATATAATGCATTATAAGCCATCTGGCTTGTTGTCTTATCCTCGTTTGCATATTATAACACTTCTATTTTGCATATATGTGACATACGTATATTATGTTATTTGTTTTTATTTGGAAATAAAATATGGTCACACTAAATGTGAATTATTCTGCCATTGGTAATTTTGGCAGGTGGCAGCGCAAACCCTCATTCACATTCCATCGTCACACACACCAGCTCAGGCAGATCACGTTTAAATGTCCATCGTCACGAACCATAAGCTCAGGGAGATCACGTTTAGCGAAATATTTTCGGTCTGAATAATACTTCAGCTGAGTAACCGGCTGTTCCGTTTCTGGTGGACGGCGTGTGTATTTCCTTTATCCCTGACAGTATTTAGACAAAAAATATAACGAGTGACCGCCGGACTTGACCTCGATGTTCAACAATTGCAATGAAAGGTTTGTACAAATAAATATCCACTATTGCCCACCCTGCATTACGATGGACGGAATTATTGCTGTGAGATAAACTATTTCATTGTCCATTGATCCATGATCAGGTCTGGCACATCATAAATTCAACTATAATATATATGTGTGGATATTGCCGATTTGTGTATTCATTACAAGAGGCATAACCCAAAATACATGACTCGGAATTGTGTATACAAGAAAATATGTGCCATATGATATTTGTAACAAATAGAAGGAAAGTGAAAGTCGACACATATTTCATGTTTCGGAGAGGATTCTGTGGGTATTCAATTGGCTTAAAGTTGTTGGCTTAAAGTTATATTACTATATAAACGCACTGATGTTATAATTTCGAGTTATAATAGTTTAATACAGCTACATGATTGGAAATTAGAATGTGTCAGACATGATCATTCCCTCTTCCAGGAACAATCACACCCATGCATCAGCTTTCCATGTGGTGAAAACTCGATATGTTCGCCGAGTTTCATCAGCGATACCGGATACCGCTGCATCCCATTCGATAGCACATGTGAGTTTATTCATAATAGTACAATAGCACTTAACTGTATTGGAACAATTAAAACCCTAGTAATGTTGTCCTGCTAATTTGATATGATGTTAATGTTTGAATGCTTTAATTGTCAATGAATGCAGAACATGGATATATACATATATACAATGTGGTCGCTTACATCATCATCGTCATCATCCTCACCATCATCAACATCCCCATCGTCATCATCGTCGTCGACATCGTCATCATCATCATCATCATCATCATCATTATTAGCATCATCATCATCGTGTTCATTAATATCATCGTCACCATTAACACCGTCAGCATCACACCATCTTCATTGTCGTCATCATCATCACCATCTTCATCATCATCGTCATCATCAATACAATCGTCATCTTCATCTTCATCGTCATCATCCGTATCGTCACCATCGTCAACATTTTTGTCTTTATACATCTTCGACCTAATCAGTCGTCATCATTATCCATCATCAGCTACGTTGTCGTTGTTATCGTCGTCAATTGTCATCATTGTCGTCGCTGTCATCTTTAACCTCATCATCACCAACATCATCATCACTTCCTGCTGAAGTTCTATAATGCTGTTACGGCAAAAATAATTCCGTCAAGAAAACGTGGAGTTCCGTCATTTTTGCTCCGTATATACCCAACCAGTTCGTCAGGAAATAAAATTGTTTTTAAATTTCTAAAATGATTTTGCTCTGATACTGGCTTGCTATATAAAAAATAATGAAAATGTTTGACAACTAATATTTATAATTTCTTAGCCAATGTTCTGGCAACAAACAAATGAAACAAATACCTGTAATCAGCATCAATAGTACCACACATGTGTTGCATGATCAGCATCAATATTACCACACAGGCGTCACGGAAATCCACAAAGTCATCCAAAAGTAATATGTCGAAATCGAGCACAAACGCTCACAATCGAGAACACTCTTTGTTGCTTTTGGACGACGGGAGACGGGACGCTCTTTATAAAAGGCGACCATGGAATTTTCGCTTGCGCGACAGAAAATAAAAATGTATTGCTTGCGCGACAAAAATTCAAATGTTTTAAAACTCACTTGCTGCAATTGGTACAATCCGATTCCGCTTTCGATGTCCGGTTCTACGGTTTGTAACCAGAAAATTTGAAGTGGCGGGTCGGTTTTCTGTTAATTACTACTAAAGCGTTTGTATCTATATCATAGCTTGTGGAATTCTCATTGTTAATCAATGAGGCTCAGAACACGAATAAAGCTGCACAAAATAAATGCTCACTCAGTGTAAAGAAATAATTAAAAACAGATGCATTTAGCCTATATCGCGCATACAATGGACAAAGTAAACATATTCTATACCAGTGTGGTCGTGGTTCGCTAAGCGATGTGTTAACCCGGAAGAAATCTGTAAGAACGGGTTTTGATGTCAAAAGATACAGGGGAGTCTTCAGTACGACATTTGGTTTCCATCATTACATAATTTCTCGAAATATGTTATTAAACGTTATGTTATATTATAGCACAGGAATTTCACTTCAAAGTTGCCGTTAGCTAGCACGTCGCATCGAAATTTGGATGTAGGGTGGTATTATTAATCGTTAAATATAGGTACACAGTGGCGCGCTCGTTTTAAATTTAAGATTTTCCGTCAGTTCTCATTGCTGTTTTTTTTTTAGATTAATTATCGCTCCGATGCCAATGGCAACTCATTGAATTATTTTGGTGCTTTAAGTGGTATGATTATTGAAAGATTGGTATGATTATTGAAAGATTGGTATGATTATTGAAAGATTGGAATGATTATTGAACGATAATCATATGTCCTGAATGTATTATTTTATAGATGATATTCAGCATTGGGTAGGTGAGACCTTGGATTGGCGGTTGTCCGAGATCGGAAAGGACCAAACTTGCGTTCTCTTTCGTTTCCGTTCATTAATGTCCATCACAGCTTCGCAAATTTCCAATAAGTTATTATTCCAAATGGTTTGTGATGTGAGTTTTATTATATAACCTATTCATCTTCTATGTACACGTTGTGTCAAAAAGGGTTTGTTACTGTTCACAATTCATCATATATTCTGAGACATAAGTTGGGAATTCCGTATAGATTTAAGTCCAGAACAGAGTTTACATTTAGAAGTAACATTTTAGAATTACATTTGAAAATAGTATTTATATAATATATTCTTTATATCACGTCATATCACTACTACAACTACAGCGACAACAACGACGACGACCACCACCACAACAACGACATGCACCACCAAAACAACGACGACCACCAAGACCACCACCACAGCAACGACCACCACTACAACAACAACGATGACCACCACAACTACGACCACAACAACTAACGCAGGTATGAATAAATTATATTTCAACTATGTGGCGCCCTTTATACTAGCTATACACACTACATTCAAAGTTGCTAAATTAACCCGAAAAGTAGTAAACTTTTACTACTTTGGGTAGTTCGTATTCATCCCACTACCTTGGGAGGTTATTTTTACTACCTGGTGGGTAGTTAAACATCCAAGTAGTTAAACTAACTACCTTGGGTAGTTAAATTAACTACCTTTGGGGCTATTTTAACTACCCAACAGTAGGCATGTTGTCCGGTCTGTTAGCTTCATTCACGACAAACATAGGTGATGGTGGCTTTTCGGTGAGGACAATTCGGACGATTTAGAAAGCTATTCACCCTTGTTTTTTCGTGGTGATAGTTCCCATACATATATATGTATAGGTTGGTACGAGGGTCACATGAGGTCCGGGCGTATCTGTAATTGACGGAACATTGCATTTGCAAGTTAAGTGTCAAAAGCGGCACGTCTATGCGGCCGCGACACCAATCCGTGTATGGGCGAGTTTCCGTGTATTTCGCCTGAGACTTTTAGCCTGAAACCAATCTCTGAAGAGTTCTTCTCCAAAGAGATATGTAAGCTAAACTCAAAAAAGGTGTTGATGGTATCTCAGCAAAAATGCTGAAAATATGTAACTCAGCAATCCACGTGCCTTTGAGTAATCTTTTTAGCCATTCTCTGTCTGTCGTTGCTTTCCCAGATAGCCTTAGAGTTGCTCAAGTGACACCTATACACAAGAAAAATGATATTTTGAGTAAGGAAAACTACAGGCCTGTTAGTATTTTACCTACTATATCAAAATTATTTGAGAAAGCGATAAATTCACAGCTACAAATGCATTTTGACTCTATGTTTAACCCCGCTCTCTCAGCTTTTAGGAAGCATCATGGATGCAGTGACGTAATGTGATGCCATTGACGACTGGCGCAGGGCACTTGACAAGCATGAAAGTGTTGCCGCTGGACATTTCAAAGGCTTTTGATTGTCTACCTCATGATCTTATATTAGAGAAACTACGTGCATATAATCTTTGTGAAAAGTCGGTATCTTATATGGGGAGCTATCTTTCTGGTCGCAGACAATGCGTTAAACTTGGCTCCAGTGTGAGTTCATGGAGGTGCATCACCAAGGGTGTACCACAGGGATTAAAACTGGGCCCAACCATGTTTAACATCTTTCCGAATGACATTTTCGGCTTTGTGAAGGACTGCTCCCTTTATAATTATGCAGACGATAACACAATTTCCTTCTCTCACAAGGACCCTGATGTTGTTCGGAGCACTCTGGAATATGATAGCCTTCATCTCATTGAGTGGTTCGCACTGAATGGCATGCAGGCAAATCCAGAGAAGCTCCAAGCAATATCATTGGGTCCCAAAAGTAAATATATAACTGGCATAAATGCTTCACATCTTATACCATGTATCGAGGAAGTGAAATTACTCGGTATAACTCTGGACTGTAAATTGACGTTTAACACTCACATTGATTTGCTTTGTTCAAAGGCATCAAGGCAGCTAAATGTCTTAAAGACACTTGGACATATGCCGACCCTCTCAGGCAAAAAATGTATCTTCAAATCTTTCATCCACTCAAATTGTAATTACTGCCCTCTTACCTGGCATTTCTGCACATCGGATTATGACTTTCTCCTAAAGCTTGCAAACTGTGAGCATATACATCTCCAAAGACTCAGACTTATGGCGCTTACAGTTTTCAAAATACTAAAGGAGGACATTAGCACTCCTTCCTATTTGGACTGCTTGGTGAAACTTAAACATAGGTCATACTCTTTTAGAAATTCTGAGACTCTGGAACTGCCATCACCTGATACCACTAGTTTCGGTTTAAGCTCGTTTAGATTCATGGCACCTAAAGTGTGGAATTCTCTTCCAGAGTCATGCAGAACCGCAGAAAGACTTTAAATGTATGTTAGAAACCTGGAATGGTTTTAAATGTAAATGCAGTGCCTGTAGGATATCCTAATTATATGTATATGTTTTGTATTTTAATCCTCACTCTCTGGTCTGGTATCTCTAATGGAAGAAAACGTGTTATCCAGGAATTAAATATGGACTCGTTGTGCACATTACTGTGCCGTATATGTATATACAAATGTGTGTCTTACGCTTTTGATCGAGTCAGGGCTAGTTGTCCTCAGTGATTTTATTCGTCTTTTACAATGTTTTAGCTAATATACATGTAATTTATTGTTCAGATAGGTTGTGTTTTATTCACGTTACTGTTTATGTACATATTCATTGTTTTACAAGTCAGTTAAGAGCTTATTGCTCATGTTTGTAATTTAAAATGGCTGACTTTATAAATAAAGCTTTTGCACTTTGAACTTGAACTTTGAACTTGACGGTGCACTATTGTCACACACAGACACTAAAGGTATGGTGCGGTCTAGTCCGGGCTGTATTTGCTCACATGTGTATATATTTCGAAAGTGACAACGTGGCAATCATAATAAACTACTCAATTATAGTAATTTAGTAATAGGCGGCCGCGTGAATTACAGGGGTGTGGGCCATTTTCCAGTCGCTTAAGTTGTGTAGCAGCTTCTTGTCAAGACATAATCGTGGTTAAAGCGTGGGCGTTATGCAAAGGATCATAAATAGGCGGGGGATATAAACAATTTTAATCAAAATACAGCAGGCAAATTGACATCAATTTCAAGATATGTATACAACAGAACTGCTACGGAATAAGTCTGTGTTTCAGGTAGATAATCTGCTTAGAATCATTCATTTTGAGTCGATAATGTACTGAACATGAGAGCGTTTTAGTTACATTATCGATTCAGAAAGAGCCGATTTTTGGTAAGTTATGTGCGGACAATGACACAAATGAGCCAACTAACGACTTTGCATGTGTACGTTCTTTAACAGGTTTTCCACTCGGTCTTTTTTTAGATTAACGCTCTTTAGGGTGTGTTTTCATTGTGGCCCGCGCCGTAACACGAAATGACGGATGTGAGTCCATTAACTGCTTATTTCATAATCAAATAATCACATTATACACCTATTTTACATTATATGTAGATCGTGCGCGTTTTTGCAGAGGATATGTTGAATTATTAAAGAGTTCCGCAGAATAATTTTCATTACAGTCGGATTGCACAGAGTTCTTGAAAACAGTCTATTCTATTATGTTAGACGCTGTTGGGCGATACGAATAAATTTAATAAGTTAAGGTTAACGTGTGGGCTATGACGGGATACTGATCAGTCATTTTATTGACAATTGGTGGGGGATAATTGCTCCATTATCACATCTCATAAGCTCGTATCAAGAGACCACAATCACTGTGGCGTGTGTGTTGCAATCCATGATTGATTTATTGACTGATTGAAGGTTTAACGTCGTTTTAGCCGTTAAGCCATACCATGACCAATAATCAGGTAATCAAAAGGAACGTAGCGAAATAACTGTTTAGATAAATCAGACAGTGGATTCGACTAAAACAATGAGCTACGAACAAGTAAAACACGCAAGAGGAAATTATTCCGCTTGGAGTCGATAATATATATATGCATAATATATATAAGCATAATATAAGACGCAAATGTTAGTATAAGAATGTATAATGGCAAATCAATTAAATAACAATACCAAGGTTGTACATCGAAATATATTATGTAGTTTCTAACATTAGATTTTTCCTTGACAAAGTATTTATGATATTTGATGAATCGTGCATGACCGTTTAGCAATGCGTCAAGCGGACGGTCGGTGGGACATGCATAATGTCATCCTTCACCCAACCGACAGCTTCAATACACAAATGCTGTTTTTGTCTTTAAGAGTTAATCGTTTTTAATCAGGCATCTTGTCGAAGAAACTCTGAAAGCTCAAGAATGTAACTCTCTTTCTGAGTTCGAGTGACTGTGACGAGTTTTAATTTGAAGCAACAGTCTTTTTTGTAACAATAGGATCAATTTTCATAGATTTCATCGCAGGAAATGTCTCAAAGCAGAACCTGTATCCAATACATGCGCCACAGGTTCTGGAACAGGAATAATATTGCCTCAACTTGTGTTGCTAGCGCTATATTTACGAGTTTGGTTTGACTCTTGAGTCTGAATGCTGGCATCGACACACTTTTTGAAGACATGGATGCTGAGTATGTGACATGTGGGATGGATCCAAGGAGCAATTATTTCGTTAGCATCTATATATAACCGATGCTTCTCAGCTTCACATTGAATCTTGAAATTGTAGTACCAAGTGGGACATGAACGATCCATTGCATCATATGGACAAGTTTAAAGAATCGTACAATCATGACCAGAAATAGAACATCGTGCGCACATTTTCTATACACGGCCATTGCCATACTCCTGAAAATTAAAACATCGCAATGGGTTTCGAACATATATGGTTAAATCCTTGTTCATATAACCATCCTTCAATGTCGGTGGATGTTCGAACCAATTGAAGGTCAGAAGATAACTATTCAAAGGATTTTTTGTGTTTGCAAGACTACGAGCATCGCTAACTACCTGTGGTGCAAACTGTGCCAATATATCGGACTCCGCATATCCATCTTTATCACGAGTTCTCAACACAGCTCTGCTATTGTACAGTACCATATGAGGAGTAATCACGACTGGAGTGTGTGCAATATCTGTTAATTAGCTAGGAGCGTCACTCGATCAGAATGGCCAATTAATGACCCAGTCCTGATCGATTTTACATATTTTAATTGTTCGGCTATTGATCCCGTTGCTGATATGTTAACAGTTGTGTCTCACACAACTGACGCTTTCTGAATCCATGTTGTTTTTGACATAATTTTATTCACATCATTGTGGTTTAGAATTTTCTTGAAAATGATATGCTCTAACCCTGTAAAATTGAACCAGGTCAGTGATACGGTTCGGTGATTTTCTGGTAGGTATATGTAGCCCAATTTGAATACGGATATATTTGCCTTTGGCCATGCATTATGGTAGTGTGCCCATCTGTACTGGTTTGTTGAGTGTGGCTGATAGAGACAGAGACAATTCGTCGGCACATATTTTGAGTAACTGGCTCGATACGCAATCCTGATCCAGGACTTTTACTCATGGTTTTATGGAGTTGGATGTTTTTTTTAGCAAAGCAGTTACACCGACGACACTGATCTCGGGTGTCACCATTGTTGTGACTGGTTGTTTTGTGCGGTTTAGTTCTGGCCCACTAGTATACGTGTTGTCTCGACGTCGTCAGTTTTAGGGAATTACCTTTCGTCAGTGGGGGTATGTCGATGTTGTTGTGTCTCTTCTACACTGCCCAAAATATTTTCTCAATTCAGGAAAAAAAAAATCTTGAAATGAGATATTATCTTGGGAGAATAGCTAGAAAAATAAGAAAAACATATTTTCTAGGTCAAGAAATGAAAGGGTGGAAAAATTTCTTGTCTGAGAAAATTTCTTTAAGAAAACACAGTAATCTTAGTAAGAAAATCCTAGTAAAAAAATCTTAGGATAGATTTTTTTTCTTAATGTAGGAAAGATTGTTTTTCTCACATAAGTTTATTTTTCTTGAAATAAGATAAGTTTAAGATACTGCGATTATCTTGGGAGAATAGCTAGAAATTTAAGAAAGCTATACAATTAATCTAGAACAAGAAATTATATTTTCTATAGTTAGAAATATCGTCAAGATATTTTTTCTTAAGTGATGCCAATTTTTTCTAGAATGAGATTTTCTCAAGCAGGAAAATAAATCTAAGTAAGGAAAACAAGTTTTCTTAACTAGGAATATTTTCCCCAATTAGGAAAGATACATTAGAAAACAATTCTTAATTAAGAAAAACATTTAATTTTAAATTAATATATAATTTCAATTGTGTTTTAAAATATACAATTGACATTTATTCTGAATATAAAAACTTCTTTGTAAATATCATTGTTAAATGTATAATAGAGACAATAAGGGGGCTTAAAGGCACGGGAGGCCTTAGTTGTCGAAAATATTCATATTTGTTTCAATCACCGTAAACAGAAAAACATTAAAACGCATAGAGTTTTGTTCATATATACCATGACCATCGCGTAAACAGCATGCTATCATAAAGACCTACTATATTTTACCTAAGCAGGAGCCTGATTGTGTTACAGAAGGCAGCACAGTGTTACTGGCTAATCACACACAAATCATATAAATGCTCTTTATTCGTTCCATATCAAAATTCAGCAACAATGAACGCTCTTTATGTTTACCATCATAATATAAACAAACACCAGGAAAGTACCTTTTTATGCTTTTGTTTACATAAGAATGGTCAAACATATGAAAATAACATACTGTTTATGCGATATTTCTTATTTGTATACGGACAAAGTCTGTCTACATTTTAATATTCTTTCTGTTTGTGGCGGTTTTTGACCGGTGGAAATATTTTCACAGCATACCCACCGCCAAGGCCTCCCGTACCTTTAAACTTTAAATATACAATCAACAATTTCTCGTTACAGTTATGGGTTTCTAAAATTGCAAGAGGCCAAACAAGATACTGTGTACATTCGCGAAATGAAACTATACAAAGTACCTGTATCTTGTTCTGCCTCTTAAAATTGTATAAACCTATATATGCAACAAAAAATATATTGATTGTAATAATTACATCCCGACACATAATTTTCAATATATTTATAGAAAGAGTTACCTCAAATCTGTCGGTTGCTAAAAAAATATATAACAATTTCTGTTATTTAAGTATCCAGTTCAAACGATAGGAAAAAAAATCATCACACATGACAAAACAAGCACTGTATGTGCCTTAATAAACATCGTAACCCTGTATTTTTAAATGCACATATTCTAGGACGGGTGATGTGTAATAAACACAGAAAGACACTTGTATTAATGGATTTGTTGATACGGCACTTGTGCCATTGAGGAAAGATAGAACTCTAGGGTGTGCTGTTCATTCCGTCATTGTGCGCTAGCACTCGTGTCATATCAACAAACCCATAAACAAAATTGTGTAATTCTGTGTATACACAGCATGGTTTCAATAGCTGTTTCATGAATCATGCAGATTGCAGGTTTACTGTTCAGGTACTAGCCCAAGTCTTTTCGGTATGCAACAGCTTGAGATATCGAATACAGTAATGCCCCCGAGTATAATCGACTCCTTAAACACAGTAGAATTATGGGTAACTTTTCAGGATTTAGTCGGAAATATGGCTTGTTGCCATTCATCGGAAAGCTCTCAGGATGAATGGCAACAAGCCTCATTTTAACAGTGATGTTTATCAGAATTGCTAGCATGCAATGCCATTCTTTCATATAAATTACTCACAAAATATCAAAAGACCAGATGTGAGTATAATATAAATTTATCACCCCATTTTATGCAGGGATACATAAAATAAACATAACATATGTTACTAGTATGCTTTAAAGTCAACATTGACAATTAAAGGTAAACAATCTCTCCATGGTCTCCATATCATCAGATTCTAAGAACAACATTTCTTAATCAATTAATTACCAAAACATAATGCTACAGTAATGGCCAAAGTAATCGACCACTTAACCACAGCTGAATTATGGGTAATTTTTCAGGATTTAGTCGGAAATATGACTTGTTGCCATTCATCGGAAAGCTCTCCCCAAGAGCTTTCCGATGAATGGCAACAAGCCATTTAATTCTGCTGTGGTTAAGTGGTCAATTACTTTGGGCATTACTGTAACTACTGTCAACTCTAGTGTAACATTTTCCAAAACGTGTTATAAATCAACATTTTGTTCATCGCAACTTGGTATCAAGATTATGTCAATCGACTCATTGAATATTTGCTAGGCCGGGAAATATTCATGGTGGTGAAAAATAACAGATTTCAAAAAATTATATTTTTTAACTCAGAACTTTAAAGGGTGTGTTCCTCAACTCGAATAAGTTATTTTTACCCCTGAAGCCAAAGAAATGGTAATTGAGGAGCGTGAACTCGGATTATCTGTCTTTAAATGTACATGTATGGTACATGTCTAAGCCACATTAAGCTCCTTGTACATATTACTTGGTGATACAGCAGGTTGACAAAGATAAAGGAACATCAGAATATTTTTATTCTGTGATGGATTTTAAGGCCTGTATGTGTGTACATGTACATGAATCTGATTATATTGACATGCTGCAATAATTTGTCACTTAAAGTGATGTGAAACACTCCAATAGGGTGATAAAATATAAATGGAGAATAATCTTGTTCAAAGTAGTACTTTTTACAAATATTATATCCAAATTAACAACACACACCATCATTCGTATACATAATTAAATGCAGTAACTATCAAAGGCGAACTCGTTTTCGTTATATTATCGCCGATAGATGCGCCCCGAATCGAGTAGTAAATATTCACAAATGAGCGTAGTTCAGACAATGTGTTCTATGGAGTGATACGGTTGATTTGCTTTCGATTTTCGGCTATGTTAGTAGAATGCTACCTTCTTCCAGTTGGCATAGCGCCTTGGTACTAACTGATCAGTTTCACGCACCAGAACAAGTGCATAATATATCTTTAAAAGTTCATATCCTTCAGACAAGCTCAGAAACAAGGCTTGAGACTGATCCATGGTACTGTTGTGCTTTGTGTAGAGATATGAAACTGGTACACCTCCAAATTCTGGTCAATGTAGTATGAAGTACGGTATAACAAAGGTTATGCATACACTGGATGCCATAGTGCACATTTTCTGAGACTCATACAGGTACATACAGAAGCATACAGGTACATGTACATGTATGTTGTAGAATTGAATTCACTAACTTCACTTGCCAAGATTTTCACCACTAAGTCTGATAAAATGTAGACGTCACTGATCGGTCTCCATCAAGGAAGGAATGGATGTGTCATTTTTGCCTTTGATGAAGACATTGGTCATCATTTGGTTATATATTAAAGCCTCCCCTTCGCTGCACACTGCACAGTACTGAATTCAGTGCATACCGTTCATTGGTATACATATGGTACATGTATATAGCCAGGACTGTCACAAAGCAACAACTCACATTATGTCATGCATGGACGAATACCGATAACATCTAGATTACATGTATCCGTTACATGTACACCGAATAACATTTGAAATCCTTCCTCATCCAGTCTTGGACAGAATTAATAATATCGGTATCAAGTGTAATCATTATCTGCAAGAAACACTCAGGAAACATGATTCTATGATTGGTTATCAGATATCAGGCCTTGAATGAAATTTGTATGTCTCAATCCAATCAGGCAGCTCCTCCTGTCTGAAAAATAAGATTTGAATGCTTGTAATGACATCAGAAAAGTGGAATGACTAATCATGTACATATTATTAAGATGTACGGTCCAAATTAATCACCCGGGGGGGGGGGGGGGGGGGGGGAGGCAGTTATAACAGTATTGTTATCCATTCAAACGCTGCATGTTGGTCAGAATCAGCTACAAATACATATATTTACATACTAAGTGTTGTCATCACTAAATCCAGCATACTGATTGGTCCGCGCCCACGTGGCTAGTTGCAGTTATTTCTCGGTGAATGCGCAACGGCTCATAACACCAAGCTCACAACACCATCCATATGTCATTGGGTTTGGAAAGACGAACGCGTAATGTTTTGGGCGCATTTGGACTCGCGCAGGATTGACTTAATACATCACCTGGTTGCAATATGAAGAGAAATTGTTCCTATTAACTTTTGCCAAGAGTGCTATTGGGTACTTTGGGCTGTTTTTGTCACGATACACTATTCAATTTAAATACATTTACAAAAGTGGCTTTTTCGCTAAATATATTTAAATATAAGGATTAACTGTCATGTAGACTATTTTAATGGAGATGTAACCGTGAGGTAAGTGGTCATAACTTGTATGTAAAGGGTTTTACACAAGTTATGTCCACTTACCTCACGGTTACATCTCCATAAAAACAGTCCACATGACAGTTAATACTTATGTACATGTACTAGTAGCATATACCGTTGTAACAGGATACCTCCCCTTAAATATCTCCCCACTCACGATACCCACATGAATGACTAAAATAAAATTTCACTGATTTGATATGCTACTTGAACAAACAAAATTAAATAAAAAACAAACGTAAATCTCATAAAACATCTTTTTCGAGCCATTTCATGGTTAAACGATATCAAAACTTCAAAAGGGTGAATTTTCTTTTAGTCATATATTGGGGGAATGTCAGGGAATTACAGTAATGCCCAAAGTAAGTGACCACTTAACCTCAGGATTGTGGGTAATTTTTCAGGATTTATTCAGAAATATGGCTTGTGTGGTCTCACACCAGAAACTTCTAACACAGCAGTACTAGAAGGTTACCGCTTCAACACTGCACAAAATCGGTTGATATTTATGTAAAATATACTAAGCAGACTAGGTGTTATGTATTGCTCCGCGTACCTATTTTTCCATGTACCTAAGAATAAGTTAAGCCCTGTTCCATGTGTGAGGTATGGCTACATGTATACTCAAAGTAATTGGTCACCTCTTAATATAGTACCCCCCCCCCCCCGTTAATACTGCAGTATTAAAGATATAAAGCACAGTAACCTCCAACACCTCATTATGGTTACTAGTACAGTTTCAACGCTGCATATACCGCAGTTACACCCCATATGCATGTTGTCATGTTACACCCTATATGCATGTTGTCATGTTACACCCCATATGCATGTTGTCATGTTACACCCCATATGCATGTTGTCATGTTTCGCATGCATGAAAATAAAATGCAGTGTTTTTCCTCATATCTGTGGAACGGATGGCCTTCGTTACATGTACATGTATATAGTACTCCAAATATAGGACATGGGAACACTGATAGAAAAATTGTATTGTATATACGGGGGTTAAATGTAGCACATAATGAACTTTGAAGTTGCCAACATTGTTTCGGCTGTCAATTTATAAACTCCACCCATCCATGTTGTCAGGCTGCATTGATTGGCATTACACAAACAAGCATGAAAATATAATTTAGTGATTCATCTTATTCATGCATATATAAGTTCATTGAACAAGATCCATGTGGCTGTTTTAATTTTCAACTTTTGGTGTGATATTTGTTGGTGTATCATAACTGCATGGTGCTCCACAACAGTAATCGACTTGATACCGTGGTGGATATCATATACTGCGATCATTACCAGGTATCCCCATCCCCCCCCCCCCCCCCCGCGCGGAAAAAAAACTGCGGGACACAACGTACCGGGGGTGGGGGGGGGGGGTACCTGGGCGTAAAAAATTTACACGTAAATTTTGTCCTTATTCATTTAGGGGGGGTTGCATGTAAAAAAAAATCCAAATATGTATTTTCAGACTCACAACTTCAATTTTCTCTCATTTTATAGAATATGGATTAACCTTAATATCCAAATCATATATACATGAGTAGTACAATCCACATAAAACAATTTTGGATAACCACTGTCTTGGTTTACATGTGATATTGACCCCATTAACCCTCTTAATAATGCCAACTATGTCAGTGTCTACCAGTCGATTGCAGAATTCTACCCTGCGATCGCTTATATGGCAAATTTTTACTGCAGAACTATCCCATGTATTAAACAATTTCTCCTCCAATGGTATCAGAAAACAGTTATATGTTGGTATCTCACTCATCTCATTTGCATCAGATTTTTCAAAGTCGAGGTAATGACTAGTTGTCATTTTTTAAAGTGCATACATAGCGTTGCGATCACCAATATACATGTTTGTACATGTCATGACATCACGAGGTACAAATCTGCGTTCTACTGGTAGACAATGACCATTTTAGTCATAATAATCTAAACTAAGTTACCAAGCACCTTCTCGTGAATTGTATGCTCAGGTGTTTTTTTCGGTTTCCGGTCAAACCGAGTTGTTGTCCGGCTGGGGTAGATTTGATTTTTCTGGGGGGTGGGCAAATGGTCAGTGGAAAAAAACTGCAGTTTTTGCTGTTTTGGGGGGGGGGGGGGGGTTACCCAAACCGAAGAAAACAGTTTTTTCCACCCTGTGTCTGCAGTTTTTTTCCGGCCCCCCTGCCCCCCCCCCATTTTTAAGGTCCATAATTTTGAGGATAGCGGTATATACATGTATTGGTGACAATGTACAAATATTCATCTGCATGGTAGCTATAGATATAAACTCACCACTGGTATTTTGGCGAACAGACTTCCAGTGATATTTCACCTGTCATTTGTTCATTGCCACGTGTCTAGCTAGACAGGACCGACGCTTAAGACTAATCATGGGCGAAATCAATCTTCATATGTTGAAGATGAGAGGGCATGATGCCGCATCCACCATGGCTATTAATGAATCTGGTATTTCTGTAATTGAAGAAAAAATACATGTACATATATATGTGATATGGATGCATGTATTTTCATAATTTGCAAACATATTCAAAAAACAAGTGTAAAGTTCATTCTTCCAACAATATTAGCATTTTCGGCGATTCAGATGTCAGAAGACCATAATTCAATCGTAAGTGGAGGAATCGGGCCTGACAAAATCATGGATAGTTTGTTACGATGTCATCGCAGATGGGTATATTTAATATCGGTGGTTAACCACGTGATTAACTATCCTATGATATTTCCATTTACTTTGTACGATTTTTACGTACACGCAAATTTCACCAAGTGGAGGTAACCAAGGATACGTCACAATTTTGCAATTCTGCATTGATATAACTCGTGATCATGTCGTGAGCATGCGCAGTCCAACTATCGGTTATTTACCCAAGATGGGAATCTGTCCACTTACAATTGAATCGTAGTCATATGAATCATGAATGTTCACTCAGTGAACGTACAGATGAAAGATACAATCTTAAGTGGAGGAACCGGGATCGACGAGATCGTGGATAGTTTGTTCACATGATTACGATGTCGTACATGATGAAATCACAGTTTTTTGTAAAGCATGTGATTGACTATCATGCGATCCTTCAGGCCACAATTTTTACATACACATGACTGATTAGTGATTACGTCGCAAATGGGGATAACCAAGGATACGCCACAATTTTGCTTTTAAATAAAACAGTGCATGATATTATTTTTTACCTACGATTTTGAGGTGAGCATGCACAGTTGAGCGGTTACTTCCTACGACAGAAATATTTCCACTTACGATTGTATCGTGGTAATCTGAACGTTCACTTAGTGTTAAATTGGCCATGGCATGACAATATTAAAGAGATTGTGGGAATTCTATCAGGTTGACATTTGTTACAATAATGGTATGAAGTACCGGTATAACTGATCATAACTGACAATTTCCTTATAAGCTACATGTATATTTTCAATAACTGGGACCTTTTAATATTCCAACTATTGTCATATTAATGTCGACCGATAATGCACTGCATTTATGGCAGAATTTGATTTTGCAGACGAAAATAGCCATTCCCGGACAGTTTTTCCTTTTATGAAGCATCAAATTTAGGCCAATTTATAATTCATTAAAAATCGTTTTTGCAGTTGGGAACACAGTTGGGAATATTGTGTAGGGCTACCTTTATATATGATTCATAAATGCCATATAATCATAGTCCGTCAGAAGTTACTATTTTGACCAAAAAAATGTTCATTTATCAATGACGGATTCCATTTTCTGAAATATTTAACGGAAACAAAATTAGGCCGATTTACTATCAAATTTCATTTGAATAAAACAGGATAAGTCGTGCATTTTTAAATGTAGTTCGATTAAGTATTTTACTAGTAACAGTCTGTTCATAATGAGAAATCACTTCAATTGATGACTAAATAGTTTCACTTACCTAAAATCCGATCAATTTGTATCCTATGAAAACGTAAGATGAACGTCCAGCCTCGATCTGCGCCGGTAGGTTAAAAAAATAGGAATCATGCCGCTGTTGTAAAGTGGAACGAAATTACACGCTTCAAGAACTTTTACCTCAAATTTGCAATAATAAAAGTTCAACGAAGCAATAGATTGATAAGGCCACCACCAACAGGAGCGTGAAGACAGGGTTATTGGGGTGTATATATCCCAAACAGTTCTAATAATTAAAAATTTCATGACTGCCACATTAGTTGTAAACTTCACACCATATAAGAGCACCCCACCCCCTGGAATACGGAATAATACCACTTAACACAGAGGGTGGAATGCGAAATACCAGTTAACAGCCATATGGATAAATTCTCTATTGCCGTACGAACGCCGGTCATCATGTCCATGTCTAAATTGATATAAATTGATGATCGACGATCTGTATGTCAAACCGTGCATTTATTGTGACAAACATCGCATTTGTATTATTCTTATGATCGTTTTATTGGAAGGTTGGTATACGAATACCGGTATTTTTGGAATACCGAATACCTCCTAACAGAGGGGCCGGAATATGGCGTACCTCATAACAGGGCATGGAATACAGCGTACGAAATGGGGGGGGGGGGGGGGGGCTCTTATACCGGATATGACATATATTACATAAAAAACACACTCACCGCGCTGTTGAAGGGGGGATGTCTGTGTAACCTTTGTTTATTAATTTAACCCTTTCATAACGGGAGTTAGGCTGGTGCAGCATTAAGGACGCTGTTTGTATTAAACATTTATCATGGTCAGTGTATGCATTTTAAAACACAGGGCAAGTTAGATTACATCATTTAATTGATATTCTAGTTAAAATAGTCTGTGAAACTACTTTAAAACCACATGTTATGCACCCTGTTTTGCCAACTAAACTATGAAATATAGATATGTTATTTGTTTTATTATCAGAGAAAAGCATTCTGCAAAGATATGGCCTTATACATGTTATAAACATGCAAATAGTGGCTTCATTTGGCCTTTCTTCCATCATTTAGAGAGTCAAATCTGAAGAAATTCCCTTAGTTTGATATTTATGATCCCATAATCCCATGAAATGGTATTTAAAACCTCAAATGTCAGTATTTCCTATCAGATGGACATATCAACTAATACATTAAACATTTCCCATGGTCATTACATGCATTTTAATATACAAGGCAATGTAGAAAACATCATTTGATGGATATTTTACTTAAAATAATCAGTGGAAACTACATAAAAGCAATATTGTATGCATCCCTGTATAGCCAAATCAAATTAAACTATGGATGTTGTATTGTTTATTTCACCTGAGACATGTATTCTGTTCAGATATAGCCTTATATATGTTATAAACATGCCAATAATGGCATAATTTAGGCTTTTTTCCCATAATTTAGAGGGTCAAAGGTGAATAAATTCCCTTATTTCAAATTTGTAAGATGCCAAGCCAGCTGAAATGGTGTATCAAACCTCAAATGGCAGTATTTCTTATCAGATGGACATCTCTACCAATAAATTAAACATTTTTCATGGTCATTGCATGCATTTTAATATACAGGACAAGGCCGAAAACATCATTTGATGGATATTTTACTTAAAATAGTCTGTGGAAACAACCTAAAAGCCATGTTGTATGCATCCCTGTATAGCCAAATCAAATTAAACTATGGATGTTGTATTGTTTATTTCACCTGAGACATGTATTCTGTTCAGATATAGCCTTATATATGTTATAAACATGCCAATAATGGCATAATTTAGGCTTTTTTCCCATAATTTAGAGGGTCAAAGCTGAATAAATTCCCTTATTTCAAATTTGTAAGATGCCAAGCCAGCTGAAATGGTGTATCAAACCTCAAATGGCAGTATTTCTTATCAGATGGACATCTCTACCAATAAATTAAACATTTTTCATGGTCATTGCATGCATTTTAATATACAGGACAAGGCAGAAAACATCATTTGATGGATATTTTACTTAAACAGTCTGGGGAAACAACCTAAAAGCCATGTTGTATGCATCCCTGTATAGCCAAAACAAATTAAACTATGGATATTTTATTGTTGATTTCATCAGAAACATGTATTCTGTTCAGATATAGCCTTATATATGTTATAAACATGCCAATAATGGCATAATTTAGGCTTTTTCCCATAATTTAGAGGGTCAAAGCTGAATAAATTCCCTTATTTCAAATTTGTAAGATGCCAAGCCAGCTGAAATGGTGTATCAAACCTCAAATGGCAGTATTTCTTATCAGATGGACATCTCTACCAATAAATTAAACATTTCTCATGGTCACTGCGTGCATTATGCTATATAGGGCAAGGTAGAAAACATTATTTGATGGATATCTTACTTAAAATAGTCTGTGGAAACTACTTAAAAGCAATATTGTATGCATCCCTCTATAGCCAAATGCAATTAAACTATGGATATTTTATGGTGTATTTTATCAGCGACATGTATTCTGTTGAGATATAGCCTTATACATGTCATTAACATGCAAATAGTGGTTTCATTTGGGCTTTCTTCCATTATTTAGAGAGTCAAATCTGAAGAAATTCCCTTAGTTTGATATTTATGATCCCATAATCCCATGAAATGGTATTTTAAACCTCAATTGTCAGTATTTCTTATCAGATGGACATATCAACTAATGAATTAAACATTTCCCATGGTCATTACATGCATTTTAATATACAAGGCTATGTAGAAAACATCAATTGATGGATATTTTACTTAAAATAGTCTGTGGAAACTACATAAAACCAATATTGTATGCATCCCTCTATAGCCAAATGCAATTGAACTATTGATATTTTATTGTGCATTTTATCAGAGACATGTATTCTGTTGAGATATAGCCTTATACATGTTACTAACATGCAAATAGTGGCTTCATTTGGGCTTTCTTCCATAATTTAGAGAGTCAAAGCTGAATAAATTCCCTTAGGTTTCAAATTTAAAAGATGCCAAGCCAGCTGAAATGGTGTATCAAACCTAAAATGTCAGTATTTCTTATCTGATTGACATCTCTACCAATAAATTAAGCATTTCTCATGGCCATTGCATGCATTTTAATATATAGGACAAGGCAGAATACATCACTTGATGGATATTTTACTTAAAATACTTTGTGGAAACTAAATAAAAGCCACATTGTATGCTTTCCTATATAGCCAAATGAAATTCAACTATGGATAAATTGGATATTTTATTGTTTGTATCATCAGAGACATGCATTCTGCTAAGATATAGTCTTTTGTGTGTTATAAACATACAATAGGTGCATGGCCTCATTGGGCTTGCTTTCATAATACAAGAGAGTCAACTCTGAAGAAATACCATCGGTTTGAAATTGGTAGCATCTTCCATCCTTATATAAGAGGGGTATATACCAGCTTGAAGTACCGGTTTAATTAATAGGTTCAATGCAAGGGGCCACCAGAGAGGTTTGTCTAGTTCGGGATGGTGTGGCAAACCACCAACTGGAGATTTCAAGGGAGGCCTCCTCAATGGCGACCCACTATATTGTGCAAACAAAATTTTATTAAAATTGTATAAAGGTCAGCATGCCCTAAGCGCATTGAGAAATAGATAAAAACACTTACTGACAGATTGCCAATAACAAAATTACAGCTGTTGAAACTATTGTTATGTAAACAAAACTGTTACAGTGATTTGTCAACAAATATATAATTCTAGCTGTATTATTAGTTCAAATATTTAACTATGAATAACATTTTCAGAATATTTAATCAACAGGTTGGACCTTTTCCAATGTTATGTAAACAAAACTGTTACAGTGAGTGACTTGTCAACAATTATATAATCCTATAGCTGTAGTATTACATGTAGTTCAAATATTTAAGTATGAATATGAATTTCAGAATATTTAATCAACAGGTTGGTCCTTTTTCAATGTTTACCACAAAATTTTGATCACAATTTTGCTATCGTTGGACTTTTACAGTTATTCTATTACAGCAGTAATTTGTACATAACAATTAATTCTTGGTTTAGAAATATTTTCTTTAAGTATTTCTTAACTTAGAAAAAAAATCTTGAAACAAGAAATATATATTTAATTTTTGAAGCCATTTTCTTAGTAAGGAAATTTTTTCTTGTTTCAAGACTAAAATCTATCTTTTTTGAGAAAACTATCTTTTGTCTGGTGGGAGTTTCTTAAATTTTCTTGATGTAGCAGACTTTGGGGGTATATTTCTCAAAATAAGATTTATTTTCCTGTTTCAGGAAATAGTTTTTCTTGTTTCAAGATATTTTATCTTATTAAGAAATTATTTTTGGCAGTGTAACTGGTCCTACTGATAATATTTCTTTGCCTGTTATGTTAGCGTTATGTTATGTTAGCGTTGTCATTGTCCTTGCATGGCATTTAGGTAGCGGCTGCACTATGGGAGCAATGTATTTGGCCCCGACTTGTCTACTGTCCAATACAAACAGATTCCTTAGAGGTCTTTAAACATGCATCTACTCTAGGACACTGGGAGGTACTATAACACTGAATATATGGGCGGTGTCACTTTGTGCCACCCAAATATAGCACGGGTGCCTTACCGTTATGATAACGAGTTATCAAATCGAGATGCTTTCATCAATTTAGAAGTCATTTTTAAAGCTGGGAAAACAATTCTGTTTGGACCTTTTGACCACGAACCCACACCCTCATACGTTCGAGGAATATGTTTTTGACAACCGCAGATGTATGCCGACCAGAGTGACGTTGATTAAAATGTTAGCTGTGATACTGATGATATGTTTATTAGATATATATATCTTAATATCCACAAATTGTTTCTAACAAACAACATAACTAAACACTAAACGTTTTTTAAATATTTAACGACAGGTTGTCCGATCCCTTATATTGGGAATTCTGCTGCCGGTGGATGTATATATATTTCAACGGGTGGCGACGCAGTTAATAATCACATTGAAGCCAGACAAGCATGCACGAACCTGATGTCTGGCCACCTCATGCGGTTCTCAAGCAATTCAGTATTAGAATCACTCAGACCATTGTTATGTGAGTATGTACTGGTGATCCTTTAGAGATACCAGGCCCGATGTTATACAGTATTAGAAGCACTCAGACCATTGTTATTTACTCCCTCCTTTGACACCTGTGACACCTGTGAAACCTGATCAACACATCCTATTGATTACATCATAGGTTACTGCTAATTACGATATGGTCTATAACACGCACATATGTTTGCTTCATTGTGTCAAATGGGCCAGTGTGTGTTTAAGGTAGCCCCCTCGATGAAATATTAGTTCACCACAACTCTAAAGATGTAATGCCATTCATGTCAATAATATTTGTAATGTTTGAGTTCATATGGAGCTAATTCGTAAGATAACATTATGTGTCGCCATGGTATTCGAGAAGAACAAATATTTATAGAAACTAAATTAAACCGGACTGTTACGAATCAGTGTGCATATTGCAAATCGGCCGACTAAACTCAGCGGTAATATTGGTATGTAGTACTTTTTTTGTTTACTATTTTATATAGATTGACTTAGCCTGTAACATATATTTTCTTCTAATTATCAGGAAGTGTAGTTTTGGGGAAAAAATGTAGCGAAAACTATTATAATAGTATATGTCCGCTTGCGTTGGTTAACTGCTCTGGTTTGTTTTCAACGAAAAGTTCGAAGACGTATATTTAACTATTTACAAGTATATCAGCTAAACCTAATTCGAGGTGTCTGTGATGGAAATTCCACAATATTTCTTCAAAGTAACCCTTTTAAAAGAGCACGCATACGATTATCATGTGCTGATATTATGCATAATGCATCTAATTTCAAAAAACATTTAAAAGACATTGTTAATTCAAAATCAAAGATACCATCCGAACATTCCAAGGTTGTACAATATTATTGTTGTCCCTATATATGTGTTAATATTGTATTTAAAGAAACTGAGGAACTAAACATGGTGACATCGAAGTGTTTGCGGCCTCGTGTCTGATTCAAGAGTATTATTGTTATTGACTAAACACATATAAAGGTTTATGGAAAATAAACGCCGGTTTGGCATTCGTTTTATTTACTCCTTGCGCATCACGCAGGTATATACTGCTATTTAATTTATATTTTTGAATTAGAGAGTTTGCCAAGTGTTAACTAAACTATACTTTGCAGACCAAGGAGCTACAGGTCACTACTTTGTTGACGGAGACGACACAGTCTTTGAAGGAAACTGGGTATACAGCGATGGCACACAGATGTCCATGACAGCTGGGTGGCTACCATCGGAACCAAATCAAGAGGCAACTAATAATTGTGCAATGTTGTACCGCAGCGCAACGGAGGACTATGCTATTATGGATTACACATGTGTTAAATACAGCCAATTCATATGTCAGATATGACTATTGTGGCTGCTCAGTACTATTGGAATCCTACATAGTTAACATTTAATTGCATTGTTTATTGGTAGAATACAAGCTCAAGGTGACATATGCATGGGCTATTGTAGCAGCAGGAAGGGGCCAGTACTTAACTTAACAAGTATACTTTTAATACCATTCTTTGTTAAATATATCTATTCCAAACTATAAATTAATTAATTATAGCTACAATGTTCTATATTGAGACTAAACACTTTAACGGATCTCAGTTCTTCGTACATTGTATATTTTGTCCCCGTGAACAATGGTGATACAAAGGGCATGCCAGATATACCGATTATATCAGTATAATTTAACAATAAGCTGTCAATCCGCACACTACTACAAGACCACTGATCGTCATGCATTTAGTAAATAGGGTTATTTCTCGATAGCCTGAATTTATGTTATAGAATTGACTGCAGTATCGAGTAATATGGACCCCACATACAGCGCGAGCCTAACATGTGCCTGAACACTATTCGATACGTCCTACGATGTACAAGGTAAGGTCGGTGTTGCATTCCTTCGGATAGGGCTGCCCTGCCGTTAACTATACCGATAATATGATTCAGTACTTAAGTACATACGTACCAAGATAAATCAAGACGTGCTAACATTTGCAAATGAAATTTGAAACCACTAGTTGGCCTGCAGCTACATATATCGCACCATCGAACACATTTAGTACCCAGATGGCTTCTCTTGCTGCAAAATTGACTCGTTGGCGACAAATCGGGAAAACCATCATACACATATCACCACAGGTCAAAAGTCACATGGAGAGGAAATTAACAATCAATGAAAATGTTCAAAGAAAAAATGAAGAGACTTTTAACCCTTTGCCCAACAGAAGGGGCCTGTGCCAATGCATTCTCTTATATATGCGAGTCGACCATAGGTCGCCTCGCATATATAAGAGAATGCATTGGCTTAACACATTAAAAATTATAGAATTGTTAAAGAATGTAAGAAAAAATGGTAAAAAGTGTTAACAAAAAGATTTTTTTTAGGCCAATGCATTCTCTTATATATGCGAGGCGACCTATGGTCGGCTCGCATATATAAGAGAATGCATTGGCACATGTTAAATGACCAAACTGAATTCTTTGAATTGAATCTGAAACGTGGAGTGATGAAAAGAAATCATTAGTATCCATAATTGATTAGCAAAAACACATTGGAAACAATAAACGGAAAATTAATGACCTGGAACAGCAAGGCCGCAAAGATATAGTGAACGTATATTCGGCATCGACGACCAAAACCATGAAACATAAGATGATTGAGAGGAAATTACTCTAAATTTTCTCAATTCAAAACTGAACCTGGACCTGAAAATGAAGCATATCGCTATTGCTCATCGAGTGGGAACGAAAATAGCATCTGGTTCCAAGACCGACCCAAGACCCAAAACTGCAATAAATCCGTGTTAAATTCGCAATGCGTAGGTGCAAGAACAATGTTATTAAAAATCGAAAATCCCTAAAGGGAACTGGATTTTCTATTGTTGAAGACGCGTCACAACGCAACAGCCAACTATTCAAAAAAGTCCATAACTCTGATAAAATTAAAAACTCTGGGATCCAAAATGGAAAGCTGTTTGTGAAGAAACTCGGAAGATGAACTTGATGCTGTAATCAAAGGACGAACATGTAATCAAAGGACGAACATGTAATCAAAGGACGAACATGTAATCAAAGCACGAACATGTAATCAAAGGACGAACATGTAATCAAAGCACGAACGTGTAATCAAAGGACGAACATGTAATCAAAGGACGAACATGTAATCAAAGGACGAACATGTAATCAAAGGACGAACATGTAATCAAAGGACGAACATGTAATCAAAGGACGAACATGTAATCAAAGGACGAACATGTAATCAAAGGACGAACATGTAATCAAAGGACGAACATGTAATCAAAGGACGAACATGTAATCAAAGGACGAACATGTAATCAAAGGACGAACATGTAATCAAAGCACGAACGTGTAATCAAAGGACGAACATGTAATCAAAGGACGAACATGTAATCAAAGCACGAACATGTAATCAAAGCACGAACATGTAATCAAAGGACGAACATGTAATCAAAGCACGAACATGTAATCAAAGGACGAACATGTAATCAAAGGACGAACATGTAATCAAAGGACGAACTTGTAATCAAAGGACGAACATGTAATCAAAGCACGAACGTGTAATCAAAGGACGAACATGTAATCAAAGGACGAACATGTAATCAAAGCACGAACATGTAATCAAAGCACGAACATGTAATCAAAGCACGAACATGTAATCAAAGCACGAACATGTAATCAAAGCACGAACATGTAATCAAAGGACGAACATGTAATCAAAGGACGAACATGTAATCAAAGGACGAACGTGTAATCAAAGCACGAACATGTAATCAAAGGACGAACATGTAATCAAAGGACGAACATGTAATCAAAGCACGAAAGTGTAATCAAAGCACGAACATGTAATCAAAGGACGAACATGTAATCAAAGCACGAACATGTAATCAAAGCACGAACATGTAATCAAAGAACGAACATGTAATCAAAGGACGAACATGTAATCAAAGGACGAACATGTAATCAAAGGACGAACATGTAATCAAAGGACGAACGTGTAATCAAAGGACGAACATGTAATCAAAGGACGAACATGTAATCAAAGCACGAACATGTAATCGAAGCACGAACATGTAATCAAAGGACGAACATGTAATCAAAGGACGAACGTGTAATCAAAGCACGAACGTGTAATCAAAGCACGAACATGTAATCAAAGGACGAACATGTAATCAAAGGACGAACATGTAATCAAAGGACGAACATGTAATCAAAGGACGAACGTGTAATCAAAGGACGAACATGTAAACAAAGGACGAACATGTAATCAAATCAAGAACATGTAATCCAGTCCAGTTGGACTAGAGGAGGCTCAAGAAGAATCCACAAGGATATCCTCGTGGCTGCTATGGATATGCCTACGCAGGCGATTTAACAACGAAAAATTACATTTTTACATTATATGGACCCAACGCACGACTTACGCTCAATTTATGAACAGCCGGACGGGCGTATGTGACTGGATTTGAGATTTCTAGATGGACTAGCGGTGGCAGAAGAAGAATCCACAAGTATAGCCTCGTGGCTGCTATGGTTATGTCTAATCAGGCGATTTAGCAACGAACAAATACATTTTTTTCATTATACTGACCCCACGCACGACTTACGCCCAATCTTTGAACTGATGTAAGGGCGAATGTGACTTGTTTTGCGATTTCTAGATGGACTTGGGGTGGCACAAGAAGAAACCACAAGGATAGCCCCGTGGCTGTTGTGGTTATCAATACATAAGGAATTTAGCAACGAAACATGTTATATTTTTACCCCACGCACGCCTGTCGCCCAATGTCTGAACAGCTGGATGGGCGTATTTGACTTATTTTGTGATTTCGAGATGGCATAATGGTGGCCCAAGAAGAATCCACAAGAACAACATCGTGTCTGCTATGTTTATGACTACACAGGCGATTTAGCAACGAAAAATTACCTTTTTTTAAATATATTCACCCCACGCACGACTTACGCCCATTTTTTTAGCAGCTGGACGGCGTATGTGACTTGATTTGTGATTTCTAGATGGACTAGTTGTGGCAAAAGAAGAATCCTGAAGGGTGGCAGAGTAGCTGCTGTGGTTATGCAAACGTAGGCGATTTAGTAACGATTATTATTATATTTTGAGAACTGGGAACTAGGAACTTGGAACTAGTAACGGAATTCATGGAGGTAGCTGTGGAATGGAATGTTACCGATTAAATTGTGTTTAGTAATGTGTTTAGTACTGAATCTTTGTCCAGGGCCGGATCTGTTTAAAGGCACAACTAGTACTCAGACATGTTTTTCGACATATTTGGAATTTACATTACTGTGCTGATAATTACAATTTTCAATTATGTTTGTGGAGTTCCCGAAAATTAAAAGTCCTCCCAAAACAGGATTCGAACTCAGTCTGTATAGTTTCCGTCGACACATAAACGCCCATAAACGAAATTCCATTTCATTTCTAGACCTTCAGCCACCTCTAAACGCCCCTCCCCCTATGCGGTGCGGAATATTGTTTGTTATGATATTGTGATAGGGCTATCTATACCCTTTAAATTCTGGTGGTTTGCTATCTGGAAATTTATCTCATTGTTGTATATATTTGCCTTTGAAGAGAGGTAACCAACTTTCGTCTCTTGGAGTATTCACTAACATTATAGCTTTCTAATGTTTGAGATTGAGCCATTTAGCTTTCTACTTACAACATTATCCACACCATATCACATATGTAATAGGAAGTCTTGAAATTAGTGTGAAAAGGCATATTTTGAAATATAACGGAAAATTAAAGGAAAATATGTAATTTTCTCCCTTCTGATCTTATTTGTCTTGGAAGCAAACATACTTTCACTGCCAAATTGTTCTCGTGTTATCAATTGCGACATAGCAAGCCATTGTACCAACTTAATGGCTGATTTAAGCAAACCCGTGATTTAAAGAGCGTTTACCAATTTTATTGGTCATTGTTGCACTTCATACGACACAATTGTCGTACTCGATACCACAAGATGCGTATCATCCATGATCTACATTAAGGCTCAGACGCACGTTTTGAAAAACATTCCTGGTATTTCAAAATGGATTTTCTCAAAATCTATTAGGAATATATGTGAAATTTAAGAACCATCGATCAATGGGATATTTTAACTCATTTCTGCACTTTTATGGCACGAAAAATATCTTTAAAATCTCTGTTTTCAGGTACCAAGAACTTCTGTAAAATATTTGTTTTTCAAAAATGCAGTACCAAGAACTTCTGTAAAATATTTTGTTTTTCAAAAGTGCAGTTCATATATCCATGATATCATATCTCAAGATCATGAGAGGAGACTTAATTATTCTTTATTTGTGAAATGTAATGATTATTTTCATTAAGAAAGGCCATAATAAATTTTCTGTATTTGAGGAGTTTCATCCCATGCCTGTTAATCAATGAACAATTGGGCTCATATTAGTTGTTGGTCATGGGTTCATAACCAAGTTAAAGCTGATCACCATATCTCTTAACACTGTTGTCTGATGCCTGTTGGTTTCTCCCTGCTTG
This sequence comes from Siphonodentalium dalli, assembly GCA_032622095.1. Classification (NCBI taxonomy): domain Eukaryota; kingdom Metazoa; phylum Mollusca; class Scaphopoda; order Gadilida; family Siphonodentaliidae; genus Siphonodentalium; species Siphonodentalium dalli. The sequence goes on from CP136067.1 coordinate 203,914,222, forward strand.
TGTGGACCACATTGTATATCAAAATTTGTTTTCATTGGGCTGGAATATTTGTGACTGCTTTAGTATTCATTATAACATATAGGGGTATGTTGCTATATTATGCAATTACAAATCTAACTCAAACTTATGGTAAAATGAAGCCTCCTCTCATAGAGCCAAGACGATAAGCTATTGGAGTATGTGCAATTATTAATTATCCTGGCAGTTCTTGGTACCGAAATGGACAGAAAATAATATAAAATGTTCAACCTCTCGAATGTATTAAAATCCATTGTTTTTTGTTTTTTTTGTCTCTTAATAATTGCTCAGATTATACATACAATGAAGATGAATATATGTGAAATTCAAGATTTTTTGGCAGATAGATCCATATAAATCTTTGTTGAAACTCTATTTGGATTTGTTCAAAACGTGCGTCCTCCCTTAATATGTAGACATCGGTAACTGTTCTCGAATAGATCGTATGTGATATTAAACCAATAGTAATAAGGATAACTTAGCATTGAGTTGAAATAAAATTCTAATTTAGAGAGCGTTTAGTGATTAATATTGTCCCCCATTATATATATATCTTTATTTCCTCCTCGTGGGAGATCATTGATACATATACAATTAAATTACACAAAGACAAATAAAACAACGGAAAAAGATATACACACATGGGACATAACGCCATATATAATTTATTTACAATGAGATAATAAGAATATATTATAGATTCAATGCAAGTAGAACATTGGCACGGTCATAATCTATTACATACACATCATTCATGCATGCACCAAGTGAGCTTATACGAACCTATAATGCATTATCTACATGTACATAGACATAAAATGTTTTTAATGCAAATGTATTCCAAGCATTATCGGGTAAATGTATCGCGCAGAGAACAAGCTCAATTGTCAGCGACCATTTTGCCAAGAGTGTGTGGCAATAACGAATAATGCCCACCCGAGCATAGCTGTTACATGTATGTATATTTCCTTTACTTATATATTGAAATATGTCAACCTTTACTGATCTGCTGGAGCTGATGTTTCTTAATTCGTCACATTCTCAGATAAAGTTATTAGGTCAACGTAGCGTTTCCATAGATCAGCAGACTTTTTAACAAAAAAATTAATTGGGTCCTCCGTATATTCAAGTGGAATCGTCATGAAATCTGATAGTCCAGAAAGAAAAATTCGAGTTTTAGATTCTGGACTCAGTTTGTCAAACTTCAGGTAGAATTCTATATCAAATATGTTCAAAATGTCGAATTCTACAAGGTTCCTCTCCGACGTTATTGACGTACATTCGCATATGGTATGTTTAACAACGTCGCTGTGTTCGTGGCTGCAGAGAGGACATACCTGTTTCTCACCAGGTAATATAGCCATAAGGCGGGCAACAAGCGTGTACGATGATTTATATTTTGGGAAGCATCGACATTTTCCCCAAAGGTGAGACATGGTTAATTCTGGTTGTATGGCAGCGAACCGAGCAAGTCTATTGTCGCCATTTATAATTGCTGTCCACTCTTCAGAACACCCGATTTTCCATTTGTCTTTCAATACATTTTTCCATGTTAGTTTATTCGGGAATTCGTGTAAATCAATAAAAGTGATCAGGTAGTCGACCATGTTATATTTCTGGAGTGTTGTAATAATGTCAGCTATGAATGTTTTATCGCTTATCTCTGAACACCCCACGACATATTGATACAAACGGGTTAAGAAAATAGCTTTAACAGTTTTGTTTAGCGACAGATTACAAAGCGAGCCAAAGAATGAGAGTTTGCGTTTATCGATCAAAGACATGAGTGGAGGAAGACCGACTAGCCCAAGTGCTATTTCTGTCTTTGTGCGTGTATGTAGACCCTGGAAAAATTTAACGCAAAATCGATGTGTTCTTTCCAGACGATCACGGTTATTCTGAGACAAATTCCAAAGTAATTCAGAACCGTACAATCCCCTCGGAAGTACCACAGACGAGTAGATAATCGAACAGCTCTTTGGGGTTATACCACCCGGATGAACACCAGCATTTGTGAGCATCATAAACGTACTTCTAGTTTTTTCGCAAATATTTTCAACGAAGGCACCGTTGAAATCGTATTTATCGAGTGGTATCCCCAAATGAGTTGTTCGCGTATCCTCCCTGATCTGAGATTCCCCTAGATTCCATGCGCGATTTTGACGAGTATAATTTACTTTTGTCTCATTAAAAACAATTATACAGCATTTATTTGGGTTATATCTGTACCTCCATGTATTGCTGTAAGATACGCATATTTCACAAAGTTTTTGTAAACCCTTTTTACTGAGAGACAGTAACGCCAGTTGCGAAGCTAAAACAAGCAATTTCTGCCATTTGTAGTTATGTTTATGAGTTAATGTATTGCTTTTAAATGGACCAAGGGAAAACAAAACATAGAAAAGTCACGTTTCTGATTAGCCAACCGTTTTTGCGAATCTGGCGGCCACCCTATAACATAAATATTACCCCCTTTTTGGTACAATGGTTTTCTGGGCCGCGAACATGCTTGTCCCGTGCATGACTGTTCGGGCTTATATGAATAGTCCAAGTGGTCTACAATAAACTAGTTCACGTGTTATTTGTCATCCGATTTTGTATTGATCCATGACTCCCTGAAAGCAGTCTGCCTCTTTAGTATGCATATCGCCTTTCTGTTCATACCCCGCATCTCAGACCAGGAACATTAGGCCAAAAAGAGCCAACGTGAGAAAAGAAATACCACTCAAGAGTTGTTTTGTGTATGCTGGCGCGAAATAACTTCACAGGCAATATACTAAAAGTCCCCGAACATCCAAGGTGAGCATTTTCAGTTATGCGACAGTTTTTGGTATCCACAAAAATTGAGACAAAAAGTAGCAAAGACTCATGGAAAATAAGCTTCCTTGTTAGTTCACACATCTAGTATTCATTGATGTTAATAATACATATGTGGATATATAAACCTGAATTTGCAAGCAGAAAAGAACCCCAGTGGTATAATAGACGAACAAATCATTAAAACTTGTATTTTCACACTGTATTTTCAAACAAACCCCTGTCATCAAAGACATGCATTCAATAAAAAATTGTTCAGCCGTTGTTTATTCTTAAAAACTACTCTGATCTCGTAGGGGATAAATCAATATAATACAGATCATACTTCGTCCAATATTTGTACCCAGAATATCCACACAACTAACCCTCTCATTCTGAATAATGCATGCCAACGGATTGGGGATTATCTGGAATGAATGAATAATGCGCGCCAACGGATTAGGGATTATCTGGGATGAAAGAATGGGTTTATGTGACCAAAACTCAATCCGCTTGTAACCTAAAATCACATTTAATTGTTACAAACGTCGGCTGCAAAAGTGAATGTTTAAATTGATATGGCTGTGGTAAGGCACGTTTACTGTTTATACATAGTTTGCCAGGATACCCAAATGCATGACCATTGGGTACAGGGGCTCAGCTTTTCATCAATGTTATAGCATATGTGTTTTCCGCCCAATCCGCTGTCTGTTGGTTTACCAGCATGTCTGTAATTCAAGCTAAGTAACATGCGACTGGCGAGTTCTTAACTGTTAAAATAGACACAGAAGTTAGTCGGAGAGCAATATATGGAGGATCTCCAACGATTTATGTTGGGATATAAGATTTTATGAAACGAGTTTGATAAATAGTATTCACGAGTCGTAATATAAAATCTTACATCCCAACATATCGAGTTGAAGATTTTGTACATGACATGAAGGCAACTAGAGTTTTGTGCCTTTTTAACAAACACAAATCCTTAAAACATGAAGAGTCAAATATATAAACAAACAAAACACACAGAATATAAACCAAGGAGTGTGGGTACTGGTGAATATATGGAACAGGTGGTCTCCAAAACACAGATAATTCAAGTTTCTTTTATTTGTCAGCTGTTTGAAGTGGTAACTCGCTGTACGATCGATACTTTTCATGCAAGTGAATGAACTATAGTCCGATGTTTGTCTGGCATTGGGATATGCAGGGAATAACGATTCTAATTTTCCAGTTACTTTTGTGTGAATGATACAAGACTTCATGCCGATTTAGTGTTTTACCCCAGTGTCTCGTGATGGCGGGTGGATTGATTGAATGGTATGTGCTGGCCATCGTCCAGATTGTGCCCCATTAATTTCGGTGTGTATATATATATATATATTAGCGATGTTTTGAGGGAAACAGACTTGCAGTAGCTAAATTTTGATTTGGTTTTATATGTTTTAATTGGTATTAACATAGCCCATTGGTTATGATGTGAGCAATTTAAAAAAAATAGTTTTTATGGGAAAAAGCCAATTCCGATCTGCAATTAGATTTTATTGAATAGCATATGTTGTTTTGTTTGTTGTCTTTGTTGTTTTGTTGTTGTTTTTGTTGTTTTTGTTATTATTATTGTTGTTGTTGTTGTAAGTGAAGCTGTGGAAATCTGCATACACTCTCGGCATCTCAGACATAACAACCATATTCGCAGGAGATAAAAATCAGGTTATTTTGTGAGGAGCATTATCATTGTTTTGGTGGTGATAGGAGTATCCTTTTTAGAAACTGTTCGCACCACCATTTATGTTCAGCAAGAACACCACAGTTACTGCATTGTTAGGACATGACAATCGAAGATGTGGTGCAATTTTAATTCAATAGACTTATTTGTAGATGTTATGAAAAACAAACGGAATGATTCCAAACATTTGTCATTACAGAACAAGCTGTAGTTGCAGATATCGTATTGCTATGACTTCTCAGTGGCAAATATACGACAAATAAATACATTTTTAATATTTTATCAATTTCTTTTGCTATTTAGTTCTGTATTTTGATACAGTTTTGTAAAGTATAATCCATTTGCTCCAAGAGTTCTTACTTAGTGTATATCACCCCTGGTTAAGTGGTACTACTAATATGCTATGGTGTTGGTGGGTCCTGTTGAATTTATGTGACGTTGGTGTGTCCTGTTGAATTGATGTGATAGGGCAAACTGGTGCTGTTCCAAAAAAATCAAGTTATTATTATCATGATCTATTATAAGCAGCTAACGTGCGGTTTATCTATTATAAGCAGCTAACGTGCGGTTTATCTATTATAAGCAGCTAACGTGCGGTTTATCTATTATAAGCAGCTAACGTGCGGTTTATCTATTATAAGCAGCTAACGTGCGGTTTATCTATTATAAGCAGCTAACGTGCGGTTTATCTATTATAAGCAGCTAACGTGCGGTTTATCTATTATAAGCAGCTAACGTGCGGTTTATCTATTATAAGCAGCTAACGTGCGGTTTATCTATTATAAGCAGCTAACGTGCGGTTTATCTATTATAAGCAGCTAACGTGCGGTTTATCTATTATAAGCAGCTAACGTGCGGTTTATCTATTATAAGCAGCTAACGTGCGGTTTATCTATTATAAGCAGCTAACGTGCGGTTTATCTATTATAAGCAGCTAACGTGCGGTTTATCTATTATAAGCAGCTAACGTGCGGTTTATCTATTATAAGCAGCTAACGTGCGGTTTATCTATTATAAGCAGCTAACGTGCGGTTTATCTATTATAAGCAGCTAACGTGCGGTTTATCTATTATAAGCAGCTAACGTGCGGTTTATCTATTATAAGCAGCTAACGTGCGGTTTATCTATTATAAGCAGCTAACGTGCGGTTTATCTATTATAAGCAGCTAACGTGCGGTTTATCTATTATAAGCAGCTAACGTGCGGTTTATCTATTATAAGCAGCTAACGTGCGGTTTATCTATTATAAGCAGCTAACGTGCGGTTTATCTATTATAAGCAGCTAACGTGCGGTTTATCTATTATAAGCAGCTAACGTGCGGTTTATCTATTATAAGCAGCTAACGTGCGGTTTATCTATTATAAGCAGCTAACGTGCGGTTTATCTATTATAAGCAGCTAACGTGCGGTTTTTGCACTAGCTCAGGCTGGTTATGCATTATGGTCATTCTTTATTCAAACGTTCCGCGGGCAGGTACCCTATACAGCATGGATAATTTAATTACGAAACCCACCTGAAAATAACTTGAATAATCACAATGTTTGCATGTTTTTGAAGATCTCTTGTTCCATTCAAAAACACGAGCAAACAATGGAATGATGGGATACACTAAAAGTAATTGGGAGGAGGTAAAACGTATGTGCTGCCAGGAATTGTGCAATTTTAATATTTATATTGGGTGGCATATGACACCACGTAATGAGGTAATCTGCTGAATGAATAATAATCCATAATGAATAGTATGTTATCGGGATGTCGTGTATTATTTATACAAGACATGCCATGACTGTTGAATCGCACATGCGACAGTAAAGATATAGTAGACTGGGACACTGAAGACAACACCAGCCAGTGCATGTCATCATCACTAAAATAAGTAGTTATTCACAGAAACGTAGCAGACGACCCTGTTGAGTAGTGGGGTGTCCACCTTGAAATTTTAAACTGCGCGACCGACCCCATACGTAGTCCAACGACTGTTCCTATCAACTGGAGAATACAAACTCATTACAAACGGAATCAAAACTACCCATGGACCCTACAAACCAAACAACGAACCATGGACCCTACACAACAACATATACATGAACCTACACAAAAAAAAACGCATACTATAACTATATACAGGGCTAAATATGACCGATGACTCTTGAAGATAAGTACTTTTAAAAACTACTACTACGGAGGAAATTTTATGTTCCTGGTCTCGCCCCAATTGAGCGGGTGGCGAATCACCAAGGAACTTTCTACAATATAAGCTAAGAATGTCAAGTTAATAGTTCTTGAGAAAACATGGTAATATTAACTATTGAGGGAAGGAGTTAGGTTACTGGTTCCGACCCATTTGACCCAGTGACCCAATGCGAACAAATCTGAATGACAGTCACCAAAGACCTTCCCAGTAACATTTATGCTGAATTGTCCTGGTGGTTCTATTTTAAGAAATACTATAGAGTGAATGTGTTATGTCCCGGCTCCACCTCTATTTGACATGGTGAACTCATTTGAGCAAATCTGAATTCACATACAACTATTAACTGAATAGGGATTATGGTTTTTGATAAGACGTCTTAAGAATTGATATGGGTATAAAAATATGTCCCTAGAGTTTTTCATGTTTTTGTACATCTATATCTATAGTTGGAAAAACAAGCAAAAATACTATTGGAAATCATAATAATCAGTGCCATCGTATTATCGCTGGAATAATTGATAATTATATTGATATCTGTTTGTTTTATAAAGCACAATTTTTTGTGCATCCACATGATGTCATGTAAAAGTAGATCAACAAATAACTTCCAAATATTAGAAATAATGGCTGCACATAATACATATATGTAAACTAATCAAGAACTTTTGACATAAGACAAAGTAAATAACTCATTAAACATTGCCATTATCTATTATATTTGTCTTCCAGTTCTGCCAGCGTGATAAAATTTTCGTCTACGTGAATTTATCGACTAAACATGGTATGTGGGTTCCATATAGTCATCATTGGTAGTATGATACATGTAGTAATGTACGCATACAATGTTATTAATATACCAATGTGTGCGCAAGGTGTGTGTGTGAGCTGTGTGCGAATGTCGATCGCCCACCATTGCCGTCTATATATCTATTCAATCGTTGTCAGATATTGTTCTATATATAAATGTATAAATTAAAAAATAGAAGAAAAAAAATATATTTATTAATGATGGTCTAATCTTCCTGAATAAGTTGTATTATAGATCCCAGGGCATAAAATAATAAACTTGTCGAATACACCTGTCCAGAAACGCTTCTATCAATTAATTTTGATTTTATAAGCCCACGTAGGGCTGGGCCGAAGGCGAGCGAGAAGGCCCAGTCCGTAGATGGCTCTTAGTGTACTGGGCGCAGACACGCGACGCTGGGAGAGCTGAATTGCCATACGTTCCTTTGAAAATTTGTTTTCTAAAAATAGATGACCTTTGACATGCCATGTTGAACTCTTGGTATCGTCTTTCCGAGTCACCCATGTAGCGATTGGATGATCGCGTTTGTCTTAACCAATCAGAATGAACGTTGCTCACAGACGATTGTTAGGCAAGTGATGCTATTCAAACAAGTGAAAAATCTCCACCTCGGATTATTATTTCCACGAGTTACCAAGTACAACACACACGGTGTGCGAGTAAAACTGCTTACATTATGTTTTACAAGGTAAGTACATGTACATGTTTAGTATCGGATGTAGGATGTACCATTGTACGCCTTGATTCACCAATTCTAGGCGAGGGGAGACTGACTCTTGACCGTTGACTCTAACTTAGATCTAACTTCTCAGTGAATCGGGTTCAAAGTCGTAATTCCAGGATTCACTCTTGCAACAAATTTCGAAATTACAATTTGAACGAATCAAGCAACTATCTCATTTGTGATTATACATGTACTTGTGAGTACCATGTACACAGCGACAAAATTAATTTATGAACACAGTTTTGTCAAAGGTGTCATTAACTGCGACCAGAAATGTTTTAGACAGAACGGAAGCTAATCGATTTATCGCATTGTTGACTTGTCGAGTGATAGAACACTAACACACGGTGATGGTAAACTGGCTTTTACGGTGATAATTGTGATGAGAATATATTTATTTCAATACCTCCATTTCTGGAGAAGAGTATTTACTGAAGTTTATTAATATAACACTCAACACTACTGTACGGTAACAGTCAGACAGTTTGTTTTGAAACTTCTCAGAGTAAACTGGTAACCATTCTGCCATTCTCTGATTCTGCAATACCAAATGGCCTCAAATTCACCATTATGCACTTCAATTTTAAGTTAATCGTGATTGCAAGGAAATACAGTAGCGGGAGTTGTCTTGGATCCAGCTATTATTTTTTGAAAGTTGCATCCTAATATTTATATTACATGTATAATGGTCTATCTCTCGTATATTATATGAACATTATTATTTTTCGATCGGTTTTAAATTTACGCAGCTACAGACACAGTTCTTAATCGATGTTGAAGATATATTTGAGAACCGGCATGCACAACATACATGTAAATGTACTGCATGCACCAAAACAGGCCAAAGCAAAATCCATGTTTTGACCGACCAAAATCCATGTTCAGGACCTCAAACCTAATTTGTTTTCCTCGACAGCGATAATTTTTTGGCGAACTTTACTATCACACACTTTTGCCTCTTCCTGTTATAAATACAAAACAAATTTACAACTATCATGTAAGCATTCTATCATGATCAGTTAGCCATGCATTTTTCGGTTTCCCCATGTAGGCATATCCATGTGTAAGCTGAGATATGAAATTGATTAACTTACTGAATGCGAAATCGCTACATGATTTGTGGTTATGTTAAAACCCAATTGGTCTGTCTTTCAATTCTTTTATTGTTTCGTCAACTAACGATCGGTGAAAGCAAGTACAATTACATTGTTCTCCTTTTGTTTCGCACAAGGATAACTTTTCTAAAAGTAAATTTGTCTTCTCATGCACATGGTCAGTGGCTCAGTGGACACTGATCCACAGTGACAATGCACTGTTCATCGGAGTTACCATGGAAACGTACATGTTATAACTCAACCATTTTAAGTATCATGTACCACTGCAAACTTAATTAGCATGACAGATAAATGTATTATTAGCATTGTAGAGAACACATGACCAACGCTGATAATTCTCAAGCATATTAGGTCAAAATATTAGGTCAAATAATAATACCTGTGGGATTCTGGGATAGACATGTGTCCAGTTAAACTTTTCACTTGCCCATTATTTAACTGAGATGCGAAAGGTTATAGACATACCTTTGAACATTTCAATATTTAATCAACTATTACAGTGACTATGAACATTTTGTGCAAATTTTGGCACCTGCGAATAAAATATTGGCAGTTATTATCGGTGTGGGAGCAATCGCTCCCTTTTCCTGTGAAGGACTTGGCCAATAATGCATTCTCTTTTATACTAGTATGCGAGGCGCCATATTGGCGACTCGCATATATAAGAGAATGCATTGGCACAGAGTTTTTGCAAAATTTCTGGAAGCTCCAGTCAGGAAAGGGTTAATAAATAGCATCAGCTTAGAAGCAGTATCAGCTTAGAAGATAATGAATATATGTAGAAAATTAATACACAGGGGTATTGTAACGTGATCCAGGGATTGCCGTGGGATAGGTGCTGTGTTTCTAAGATGATTTTAAAGTGGCTCTAATAATTAGCAATAAAGAGTGTTTATAATCAGCTTAGAATATATGTAGGGTGAACTTTCCCACGTGTCTCATGGAATAGGTGCAGTTTACCCCAGATAAATCAAAGATTCACCAATAATTAGCTTGGATGACTTGTAGGCACAATAATTATTTAAACATCATTAATGCAAACTCCTGGTATCCCAGCTAGTAGTTACTACTGTTTATTTTTAATGTTGACAACAATGCATTTAAATTGGATGTCAGCAAATATTCACATGGATGTACATGGTAGTTATACCCCCTTTTAAAAAAGGGGGGTATACTGTTTTGCACCTGTCTGTTCGTGCGTCCGTCCGATGGGTCTGTTCATGTCATAACTTGAACAGTAGTGCTTAGATCTCAATGAAAAACAGTTGTGCTGGGATCTCAATGAAATTTGGTAAGGATGTTCACTACTAGGAGGATATTAAAAAGCGGGTTCCATGGTTTTGTTCGGATTATCCATTCTAGAGTTATTCATCTTTGTTGATCTAATGGAAATGTTGGATTTTTGGTCTGCATGGTGTCTGTTCTTGTTATAGCTTGAACATTAGTGCTCTGATCTCAATGGAAATTTGTATAGATGTTTACTACTATGCGAGCATTTATTAAAGGGTTACATCGTTTTGTTCGGATTTTCATCCTATAGTTTTTCATCTTTGTTTATCTGGAAATGTTGGATTTTTGGTCCGTCTGGTGTCTGTTCACGTTCTAACTTGAAAAGTGGTGCTCGGATATCAATGACATTTTGTTATGGATGTCTACTACTATGAGATCATTTATTAAAGTGTTACATCGTGTTGTTTGGATTTTCCATTCTAGAGTTATTCATCTTTGTTTATCTGGAAAAGTTGGGCTCTGTTCATATCGTAACTTCAACAGTTGTGCTCGGATCTCAATAAATTTGGTATGGATGTTCACTACTATGAGGACATTCAATAGAGTGTTCCATAGTTCTGTACCGCTTTTCCATTCTAGAGTTATTCATCTTTGTTTATCTGGAAATGTTGGCTGTTTGGTCCATCCGATGTCGGTTCAGCTCATAACTTGAACAGTAATGCTCGGATCTCAATTAAATTTTGTAAGGGTGCTCACCACTATGAGGACATTTAATGGCACATTCAAGTGTTTGTTTTGTTTTTATTGTTCTATAGTTATTCATTGAAACTACTCGGCATAAAAAAGAACCGTTAGTCGTTCCTTTTATTTAACAGTTCAAACTCCCTGAAAAGAAGCCATAGTACTTACAATGCAGCATACACTTGATCAATTGATTAGTTGTGCAACCACACTTGTTAAAATCATGTATGTATTGTGTTTGTATTATTGTATACTTAAAGTGTTTTATTTTCTATTTTCAGGGATATTTTGGATCTACATCCTGCTTATCACATATCAACTATATCAACTATCAAAAGTTCAACTCTGTTATCTGACATTTACTGGTTCTAAATATATTTTGAAAAGGCATCAGACAATTTCCTTGGACAGTTGTAAAATTAAAATTCACAATCAGAGATTAAATGGAACTGTTGTACCGTGACTTTGATGACAAAAATGTAAAATCAATATTTTCTGTGGGCTCTCCTGGTGGAATGTTCTTCACACCCAAAGGCAATATCAACATCAAGGACACAAACTTTAATAACTTGTAATTTCAGCTTCCTTATAATACTAGTAGTAGAAGGAAATGATGAGAAAACAGGATAACAGAAAATACATCATCTATTCTAAATTATATTGGAGGTAGCCAAGTGTGCAATGGATACTTTTGGGTTGGAGGCATCCATGTGTAATATGTGTACACGGTATACTGATTCTTGACATGAGTTCACAAAGGAATTCACTCCAGGAAGCTGATGTGTATTTATTTATCCAGTGCAAAACATCTTATGAAACTACAGGGTATTGATCCACTTGTTCTAAGGAAAATATACACTGCTTCAATTCTGGAGAATGTAAATCTTGTTCTATTGCGTTTGAAAAGTGCCACTATTTACTGTTGAACGTGCCTGTGCATGTATGTCTAACAGAAAGTGTAATTAAAAGACATGAAGACTCCTGGGTGATGTGATTGCCTTCTGATTAATAAAATATTGGTGCCAACAATATGATTATATTATTTTGAACTAAATCCAAATTCAATAACAAGCAATATTGTTATTAGAATAAGATACCGCCATCATACCGGTTGGTATTTTTTCATTCTTGCCACATTTGTCACGTTCCAGTTGTCGGCGTGTGCAATAAAGAGATGATCTACAACGAGTCCCCAGTTTATAGTGGAATTTACAAACCGTGTCCAGAAGATAGGGTTTTTGTCAATTGATAACGGCATATTTCGTCGTAAAAGTACCACCAAGAAATATATCGAACTTTATGGTTGTTAATTGACCAAACATCTCGTGTATATAATATAGACCTACCTACTGCAACATTGGGTAAAACTTCTCATCAAAAACTTGTTCCCGCGTATAAACGTTAAGGATCGTCAGAAAATTTACTATATAGTTCAGAAATGATAATGGGGATGATAATGTTATTATGTGGTTCAAATCATGATACTACCCTGTGTGATGTTTTTACTATTAAGCGCGCCCGTTTCACAGTGAAATAAAAACTCGTGTGTACCAATTGTTCATAATCACATACCGTTTTTGAATATACGTATGGGTATTTCTGTAATCAGACCGCATACGTATTATTATTCGATTTTTAGAGTGTATTGTATGTATGTTCAAAGAATATGATGTTTTTCACCATTATTGTGGATCTGCGTTTGGTGCCAGATATATTACCCGCTGACAGAACAATACGAGTACACCATATAAATTGTTCGAATTCAAAAACAATACACAAAGAAATCTCCCAAACAGCATTGATAGTGGCGAAGATAAACCCGCCATTATAGAGTCGGGGCTTCCATTACAAACGTCGACGTATGACCTTTCAAAAACTTCAAAGGTATCGAATTTGAGCCGAAAAAATAAACTGGGAAGTTGATGTAAAGACTGAAAAGAATTTTTTAGAGTCAGAAAGGTATTTAAAGGTCTATTATATACAGTTTGGTAAGAATATAGAAGATGCATTAGACATTCGTGTTGTAACAATATAGTGCCCGAGATAACGAGTATGTGTCTCCGATTGAAACTTTTCCGTCATACATCACCAAAGACACATCAACTGTTCGGGCTTCTTTGTGCACGCAAGTCGACTCTGGTCTTTCTAAAGCTTCAACCATCACACTGGCGTATCACTTCTACTCAGAGCAAACACAAAGATGTACATCATGGCTATTGCCGAGCCGTTGCTCCAATCGCTCACACCAACGTCGGACCTTTCAAAACACTTTACGGTCAATCTTTGTTGAGAGCCCGATTTGTTACCAGTGGTTGAACAAAGGGGGTCCGGGAACATTAATTTGTTCTGTTATGTATTATAAGAAGGGCCCGGGTCGATTTTCGGGGAAATCACACCAAGGGTGGGAAATGGCTTAAAAATCACATTTTCATTTTCAAACTACCGATTTTGTTGACAGGATTATACCCTTCAGTAGACTCTGTTCTTTAAAACTAACATCCACAATATGATAAATCAAAATTCAAAATCTTAAAACTATTTCTAGGAACAACTAAGTGTCGTGTCTGGTAATTTATACGACACCATGCACGTTAGGATTCTCGAACGAACTTCATAAATATATCTAGCGCAACTTAAATTGTCAAGAACAAATACAGGTTATGGCAACTCCAATGTAGGAACATATTCCGAATTTATATATTTCACCAAGCCGATTTCGGTCACAAATTATCCATCAAGTTTCATTTTGAAATAAAATTCACACAATCGTAGCTTAATGTTTTGGCGCAAATGACTTTCGATTTCGCAGCCAACCGCATTTTCTCTCATTATCTTCTCTTGTGGGCATCTCATTGTAAACAGGATTAATTCAGATGGGCTTAAACAATTGACGAACCTCAGATTATTGAGACAGCGGTAACTGACCAATCGCGTTGCAGCGAACGAAGTTCAAGGACGTTCCCTTGCCAAACAAAAGAAGCTCTCGGTGATGCATTTTCACTCGTTATAAAACGCTGTTTAACACGATAATATAACTTCTTACGACATTTTAAAGATGCCTAATTGTGCGTATGCATCTTGCAATAGTGACAGTCGTTATATAAAAAATTTGGAGCCAGATTCTAACGGTAAATCAACGGTGATATTTTGGCCATTTCCGAAGCCGAAATCTAACAAGGAACGATGTTTACGTTGGATCAGACTGTGCAACAGAAGTCACGAAAACTTCAATATCGACAGGATTACAAAGAATACATATGTTTGCTCAAAGGTATGTTAATATAGTTTACATATATTTCGGATTTTTAACTGATATAATTTACTTACATAACGTCAGAATAGCGACATTGCCGACATAGATTTCAAGTCACCTAACTTCGATATTCAACAACGGTTAAATTAATTTATGCAGTCAACAAAGCAAACCAGTTTTAATGATAATTGATATAATCCACCGTAATACATCGTTGAGTCGAAACATATTTGGCATTATGTTTTGTTATTGTTTACATATCTTTTGTAAGTTTTTTGCCTGACTGACCATGACCCATGCATATAATAATTTACCACAAAATGTGATAACGCGTATGAGCCATGATGCCAGTTGTTTTCCATAATTGTTTGGATATTTTTATTGCCAATGATTTATATTTGGCCAATACTATTTGAGAATTACCCAGCAATAGGTCACACCCATAGATACGGTACATGTATGGCTTATATTTGATATTTCTGTCTTGTTCTTGTAGCATTTTGTTGACAAGAAAGGGCCGACCGTGGAGTTCCCAGATCCGTTGCCAGCAGACCCACATACCCCAAAGCCACACAAATAAAGAAAGATGCCACTGGATAGACATAATTCACACAGCAACCCGCCGAAAAAGAAAAGAAGGAATCTGCCAGGGGTTCTCCGGTGAAACAATCGAACAGGTAAATATTAATATCATTTAATTGAAAGTAACAAGCAACATTATTAACAGTAAAACAAGATGTTATACACTTGCTTCAAATAGGCTGAGAAATACATTTAACATACAT
Source organism: Siphonodentalium dalli (assembly GCA_032622095.1). Classification (NCBI taxonomy): domain Eukaryota; kingdom Metazoa; phylum Mollusca; class Scaphopoda; order Gadilida; family Siphonodentaliidae; genus Siphonodentalium; species Siphonodentalium dalli. Next base: position 203,929,610 of record CP136067.1, read on the forward strand.
TTAACATAATAATGTATATACAGGGACTTTCTAGCCCGTGAAGTATATGACCAACTGATAAAAAGTATGGTCTTAAAGGGGGACTGTACCCCAAATCTGACCATTTATGCGACCATCTCATTTTATAATGAAAATGAATTCATGATTCAAATCATTGAAATTTGTATTAATTATTATTGATTGTGTGAAGTAGAGATCACACTGTTATCTAAACAAGTTTTTAATATATTGAGTGCTACATGTCAAAGTAATCATATATAACATATAACTACTACATTGTATATTCATTTATATACAGTTCATTCTCAATCTGTTCTCAACTATTTGATATAGCTGAGGGAGAACTGGAAGAAAACTGTCCGGCACCAGGTGAGTTGATACTTTTCTATAAATTAACGATTAATGTCTTAACATTTCGAGCTATATATCATCCAATGCAGGTTTGAGGTGGTTATGTTAGAATGTTGACAATTTTCCCAGTAATGTGGGGAAAAGATCAGTGTCTGGTTTAATACGTTGCACTAGCAGATCTTTTTTTGTGTATACAACAAAATCACAGAACTGTACACCTGTCACCATCAGTTGTCCCTGCACTTGGTAGTAATAGTCATGGTTATGCTTCAGCTGCAGTTCAGAGTTCTCAGTCACTTCGAGACAAAACGATGGTGTTTCAGCAGCTTCTTCCAATGTAGTATCCCTCTTAGTACTGGGACATTTAACTTCCACAATTCCTGTTATGCCACTTTCACAAACTTTAGCATCAGGGGTTGCTCCCAAATAAGAGAACTTGGGATTTACGACGAGTCCACAGTCATGTACATGGTTGCCTGTTTTTGTAACATACTTCTGCATGGCTACATTTTCATGAGATCTTCCATATTCGCAGTGTTCCGATGAGAATCCTTTTGGTTTTATTAACTGTCTCAGAAATGCTTCTGTTATTTCTTTCTTACGTTTCACAACGTTTCCAAAATTTGAGGCTGTGAGACGGGACTTTCTCTCCTGGGTCCATTTAGGATTGGCTACTTGGCCTCTGGTGTCCTTCGCGATCCCCCAGCACATTTGTACAGTGTCTTTGTCGGTGAAATCTGTCTGTGGGAGGCAAAGATTTCCACATATGTTGGTCTCTTTGAGTATTGTTGACGACTCAATTTAATCATAGTACGTTGCCTGGAAGTAAAATATTAAATGAATTGTATTAATCTTATGACTGATTTCTATTTTCAGATACACATGGACTAGATGTGCTGTCAGTGGTGATAGAAAATGAAGCACTCAAAAATGATCTCGCAAAGGCATACCTGCGAACTGATGAACTCAATCGTGAACAAGTTTCTTTCAAAGAGAAACAAAAACAGAACAATGATGCAAAACAATCACCCCAGTTCTTTTCCTTTTCCGTCAACAGCGTCTCAAAGAAATCCAAACTTCTACAATATTACACCGGATTTAGTAATGATCGTTTCGAGGCGCTATACAAGTTTCTTGTTCCAAGTGATTCTACTAATCCTGTGTCACATGTAAAAGGTGTAAAGAAATCAGACACGGGAAAGTTAGATTTGAAGGAACAGTTGTTTCTGCTGACATTATGTAAATTAAGACAAAACTTCGACTTCAAAGATTTGGCTTATCGATTTGGAATAACTGCATATTCTGCCGGAGCATTGTTCAAATCTTGGATAAACTTTATGTTTGCCCGGTGTGGTGAAATATCTATATGGCCCTCAAGAGATGTGATTATCAAACACATGCCAGCAGATTACAAATGTTAATTCCCGACTACCATGTGTATAATAGACTGTACTGAAATTAGACTGCAGAAACCAACATCGTTGAAAGTGCCAAGTCAAACTTACAGTGACTATAAATCTTCAAACACATTGAAGTCACTTGTATGCATTGACCCTCGAGGTTCAGTTATGTTTTCGTCGATGTTGTATTCTGGGAGCATTTCTGACAAGGAACTTCTTACGAAATGCGGGTTCAAGACATTATTAGAAGAACTTGTAGCTAATGGACATCTGGTCAAGGGAGATGGTGTAATGGCCGACAAAGGATTTAATATACATTCGGAAATAGAGGAGTTCGGGTTAACTTTAAATATACAGCCTTTTGCGAAGTCTGGTGTCCAGATGAGCAAACATGACGCTCAGCTGACATCCCTTATCGCCAAACACCGTGTGCATGTAGAAAGAGCAATAGCTAGAATCAAATCTTTTAAAATTGTTAGGAACAGGGTACATAACACGTTGGTGCCTTCGATAAACCAAATATGGTTTATATGTTAATTTCTAACCAACTTCATGCCACCATGCATTAAATATTGAACTTTTGAGTGTTACTTGGTAGTTTTGTCTAGCCAATACTATAAATGCATAATTCACCTAGATTATAGTTTTAACAGAAAGTATTACTCATATGTATTACTCCTTACCTGGTTAGCAAGGCCGCTGCCTAATGGAACATCACCCAAGTGTGTTGTTTTGTGTTGTGTAGGCTGATTGCATAAATAGCTTATCGGACTATTCTCTAAAGATTGCAAATGATCTATATCTGCTTGGGATACTTTTTTATCACATAATTTGGCCATAAAAGCAGTTTCATAATTATCGGTAATAGACACGTTTAATATCAGCGCGTGCGATGACGTCACGGCGTTCTTCAAATAACTTGCGATCGCTGTAGTTTATGATTGTTGTTTTCGATGAATATTTCGCGTTGCTTCGGGTTTATTTGATCATGTGATAAAAGGTATCTCACACTCGTCCTATTTTATACGTAATTTATCAACATCGTCCTCTAAATTCTATTTGAGCGTCGGTAAACCTCGGCTCAAATCGAATTTAGTGAACTCGGTTGATAAATTCCGTATAAAATAGAAACTCATATGAGATCCTCTATATCTTCCTGAAAATACATAATTTTCTCGTTTAATAAAGTTACATAAATAACGGCAAACATATTGTCACTTTGTATATATGTATATATGTTTATGCATGTAATATGTTAAATCATTTCAAGCAATAAAGCATACCATACAACTATTCGATGCATGGATGGACGTAGTTGGTTAAGCCCCTGTCACACTCAGGCCGGCGCTCTCATTGCGCTGCAAAAGTATCAAAGCGCCCACCTAAACGCACTAAGGTCTCCAAGAACCGATTGGTGACGCAGTGGACACTGGCTACAACGGGCGAGGATCTCCATGGTCGCCCATAGGTGCCAGAGCGCCAAGCTTGTTTTATGCATACACAAAACAAGCGCAGAGGCTCAGCGTTCTGACCAGGACGTATTACTGTCGCCGTGACAGCGCAAAGCAAAGCGCCAAGCGAGCGACGTGAGCGTTATGTGGACGTAGCAAGAGCGCATATTAGCTTCTCGTGGTCGCAGCAAGGACTTAATCTTGTCTTTTGCGACTACAGTAAGCTTAAGCAAATTCTCACTACGCACGCGAAACGAGAAACTCCCCCACCAGTTATACATGCGGCGCGCGTGACAAGCTATGCTCCTATCCCGCTTATCACGTTTTCATCGCGCTCTTTGTACGACCCATTGCGTTCCTGCTTTGTCACGTCAAGTCTCACGCTCCCACGCGCTCCCACGCGCTATCACTGCGTTTCCTCCACGCCCCGTAAACGCTCTTGATGCGTTCATGTCGTTGTCATTGCGTTGTTAGTACGCTTTGCGCTGTCATGGCGACGGTACTACGCCTGGTCAGAACGCCGAACCTCTGCGCTTGTTTTGTGCATGCACAAAACAAGCGCGGCGCTCTGGCGCTCTGGGGCGATCACGGAGACCCTCCCTCGTCCTAGCCAGTGTCCACTGCGTCACCAATACGTTCTTGGATACCTTACTGCGCTTTGCTTGGCGCTTTGATTATTTTTCAGCGCAATACAAGCGCCGGCCTGATCGCAGCGGAGTGTGACAGTAGTTTAATCGGACAGCTAATCTATTGCGGAGTGTTGGGTTATTTCCACACAACATACAAACTGACTATGACTGGAGAACGCAGGAGGCGCTATCTATACTCTCCGCGCCCGCGCAGAGAACGTTTTGCGAACTTATTGAGAACGTACTAGCATCACAATGACAGCGACTTGAACGCACTAAGAGCGTGAGACTTGACAAAGTAGGAACGCAATAGGAGCATACTTTGTTTTTAAAGTTTGACAATTTTCGACAGTTTTCGGCGCTCCTCCTGCGTGTTACTCATATGTTGGTACTTTTGCAGCGCAGTGAGAGCGCCGGCCTGAGTGTGACAGGGGTTTCAGAAGTACTAGTGGTTTAAACAATATTTATTTGTTCTCACATGTATATAACTTTATTACTTCCGTTTTTAAAGCTCATTTTGTTGTGTTATGCAACAATTAAATCTATTTATTTCTCTATTGTCGATTACCAATGCCTTCGCGGATCAAACGTGTGAAAATCGAATGAAATGCAACCCCGTTTCCTGTATGTTAATCCGACACACCAAACATAGGTCGTGACACCCCTTATTTTACAACTTCATATCGGATTGAATAACATGTGTGCTTGTCCTGGCGATTTTAAATTACCTTCGGCTTACTATTACACTCAAAACCAAACACGATATACTTAAAGAACAGTTTGTTTTGGTTTCCTTTGTGTGACATCACACCCGGTACATCAAAGATAAAAGCCGACGCATCACCCTTTATTCATGTTATGGTTGCTTTTGAGAAACTGACATATCTGGCTGGATAGGGCCTGTTACTTTCTAAATAGAGTGTGTGAAAATAAAAAGTTTGACAGAGGGTTACACGGAACGAGGCTTTTTTCTAAACATGTTTACCTACATTCGAAGTAGACATTTTGTATCGGTTTTCTTTTCCTCGACATTTTTGGGTTAACAAAAACCATATATGTTACCGCTGTTGGTACCGCTGTATTGGACATGTAGTGTGTGTGTGGCTTTTCACTCTTCCGTTGGCTCCGACAGCACTTTGCCGAAATAAACAGTGATTGCTCTGTTGTTGTCATTTTTACATCGTGTAGATAGACTTCCATATAATAATTATAACCAAGTTTTTTACTTCGCAAAGAAACATCTGATCGCTAAAAAAATCAAATGAAAATGAAGGCGACAGAGCGGACAGGTCAGCACAACTTCGGTTTGCCATGGTAATGATGTCCCGCATTCATAACCGGCATGTTTATATAATATACCACATTAGCCCATGTAAATACTTCTTCTCACTTCATAATCATTGCTTGCTCCCGACGAGCGTTATCGTGTGAATTTCACTCACACCCAATAAAAAGAAGTCACTTAGGACGAAATTATTTCTCATAATTTTTGTCTGGCACATTATTAATTTTTATTGTGTGCAGACGTGTCATGTAACATGCATTGAGTCAGTCTTAAATCATATAAAAACATTATATTGTTTCCCTCCTTTATATATTGTTTTTTTATTTTATGCCCAAACAATTCTGGCAATTAGCATCATGCACTCGCTGTAGCTCACATCCTCATAAATCGCCCTGCCGCCAGCGCTTGTAAGGCGTAGCGACAGTATCTAGGAAGTAATTACGGAGGCGTGGTTAAATCGTAAACGAGGTTCGCCAATTATTTATTGTTTGTGAAGCCTATTCTTACAAATTAAACGTAAAGCTTAATATATGTGAGTTGTATTCACCACTATTCCCAGTTTGGTAACGCGATTTGGGGGAATGCGTATTATTTGATGATAATTTTATAGAATTCGACTGGCAGGATATTGACATTTTAGACACCGTTGTCAAATCTATCAGGGTTTGAATATGCGTCTGGTTTCTCTAAAACTTGTATATCGCTTTATCATATTTCATGCATGCTAATTTCAAAGAATAATGTCTAACGAAGGTGTATAGAGCTGTTGCCAATTGAAAAAAGTGCATTTGGATAAATTTGCCTCAGACTGCGTGTGATTTCCTCGGCAATCGACATGTGACTATTTTTTAAACATCTTTGTGTCGCAGAACGATCCGCGAACACAAAATGTGTAATTCTATAATGCGTTATTTTCACACGGAATTGTTTCAATAGAATAGCGGTGGTTTGCTTCCTGTTAACACGTTAGTATAAAAGCATTGGTGTACCCATAGATTCGATGTCGATGACAATATTGAACGAAATATGAAGATTCAGAAAGGCAAATAAGAGCTGTATAGTCTGATACGAGCATTATATTCTGTGGATGAGTAAGACTTTTGTTAATATTAGGACGTGTTCTTTATGCAGGATCGTGATCATGTACGGCGGTTTAGACTTTTCTGTCAGACTTCCATTTATTTTCCAGCTGTAAAGGTGTATAACGTAACACTGGAACCTCATTTCTATTGACGGTAAAATACAAAGACGCGTCAACGTCATTGTTGAGAGTTCTTTTCTTCAAATGATTCAACCGTCGTAAAACACAAAGAATATAGGATACAATTTAAGATCAAGAAATGTTATTTGGACATCTGTTAAAAGTCTCTTTGTACATTATTTCAACATCTCGTTTTTTGTGAAACTATTATAACGCCGTCGGATGATTAAAGTTAGCACCAAAGGTCGTCCAGTGCAGGCTTTCAACAATCTGATGACTACTGGCCTTAAAACCGGTTTAACCATAGTTATTCCGCCGTTGTCTGATTGCATACGGCTATAGTGTATTGATAGTACCCATAGTTTGTTGATTCCAGCGGTGACAGTGCACAACCAATATGCTGTGTACTGTCATAGCTATAACTAGGGTTTTGCCATGTCCACCTGTATACAGTCCAATTAGTGGCTTGTCTATATTCCCGCCTAATTGTAACTGTATTTCGAGTTCTGCAAAGTTTTCAGACACATGCGAATTTCGGATGCCTGTGTAGATGAAATTTTCAGAAAAACATCATATATATTGTACAGTACTGTGCATGACTACAAATGGATAAATGTTCTGCTAACAATAATATATATATTATTAATGCTGCAGATAATAATAGTAGCTATATCATTTATGACACAATTTTTCCAGTTCCTCAAAACCTGTTGTAAACAATACGACATCTGGAACTAGAAATATATTGGTCGAAATTTGGCTCCGTTTGAATGCCTAGCGGCGGATTTTTATCAATATTTTAATGGCAACTTTTTGCATGTTGCAAGATAAACCTTTTACCTATTCGTGAAAACCAAATTTATTACGATTGGACGTCGGTAACATGAGGTACTAATTGAAATAATCTTGAGGGGTATGAACCTCAAATAACCCCAATATAGACATATTTCGAAAGGCAGTTTATTGTCGGGGTTTATCATTGCACACTATAAGCGTTTAAGTGACTTTTGTGGGTTTTCTATAAATATTTTGGCGACAAATTTGTGCATGTTGCAAGTTCAGTTGATTCATGGTTATGAAATTTATTACGATCGGACATTTGGGAACTTTTCATATTAATCGATATAAACACAAACTGTAGAGTAAGGCACCAATCCATTATCTTTGTTCAAGGGACGTGCATTGTACATGTAGACTATCTATCGATAGCGATGGACCCCAATCCCTATACCACATCTTTATTCAAGGGATTTCTATTGTACGTATAACATATATGTCGGTCTAACTCATCGATGGTGAAGACTGGAACTTGAAGTAATATCGACCCCGATCGAGTAAACCAAATTCCATAGGTCATGACTTAAAGGCCACGACCTGTTAGGAATGCAACACCTTAACACAAAGGAGCAAGGCTGTTGTAACATTTATCAGGTCAGACATGGGTCAGCACACAAAGACATAGTGTTAATTTACCACCAGTCATTAGTGGATATATAAACCAACTACGAATCCTTATCAATCGGTGTCGGCCCATCACTCTAATTGACAACTGCCGCGCGGTTCCGCTCATTAACAAGTGGCACCTCTAGACTTTACCATCATGTCTAAGATCGACACTCATCATTGGTTATTGTTGCCCAATTAAATAGTAGAGTTTTACTTCGTAAACCATTTGGGATTTAGAATCGGGAACTTTTCATATTAATCGATATAAACCCAAACTAGAAATATATTGGTCGAAAGTTTGGCTGTGTTTGAATGTCTATTGTCGGATTTCTATAAATATTTTTACGGCAACCTTTTGCATATTGAAAGTTCAGTCTTTTCGTGGATACCAACCCTGTTAAAAATCACCGTCGGTTCGACGGAGTCTCACCGTCATAATCAACGGCCCCACCGTCATAATCGACGGCCCACACCGTTCCATCGGTTTGACGGCCCCACACCGTTATTGTATGTGCCCATGATATTTGTCTAAATTACATATTTTCGTGATTCAAAGTTATGGCCTGTAAATTCAATAGTATATTTATCGGCGACCATATTATATACGGCAATTACTCCATAAAGTAGGACTGAATCCTACTCTGCTGATATTTAAAAGATATTATATGTTGCTATAACCCACGATTTACTCTTTTCTTGAAGAGGTGCCTCGAAAAGTCAACGGGGGAATTTCATAACAAGACAAGACAAGGTTAAGTTACTCGTTTTAGCACATCTCATTTATAGTTTATACTCCACCATTGTGTGTCAAATTGTGATTCGCAATGCGTATTTTGTTGTTTTTGTAAACTTGTTACCTTTTCGACTGTGGACAGTTGTTAAGACGGTCCGATTTCGGTTCGTTTGGTAACCGGACAAGTTTATATTCTGCGAAAATCGACTTAATCATTGACAATTTCCACTAAATTAGAGAGATGCCAATCGATTCATGGCGTGATCCGGGGTCCAGCATTCCATGGTGACGGTCTGACTTCATTCAGACTTTAGTGCTGTGTGGTGACTTAGTATCAAAACACTGGCACATTTACTGACAAATGGAGATACAGGTACAATTAACACGAGCTTCGATGTCAACCAATAGTGACAATAATAACAACAGCAACTCAACGAGTTTCAGAATGTTGAAAATGCAGTTGACAGTGTTCAGAATCTGATTCAGTGATTGTTTCAAAGCACACACATGTACATTTAAAAGAGTAATTATACATGTACTGCGTGCACCAGGGTAATTTACAAGAGCTTCGTGTCAACAACACCGTAAACAATGAACTGACGCCGCGCAGTGAATGGATGATGGGTGATCACATATCTACAATTCCAACTTTACAATTACACAGACCATCTCGTGTTCATCAATTTTCATTGAAACGTGTGGATATGAGACATTGTAACTATTCGCCATGTTATTGCCAAGTTACCGATAATACGACATTTAACAGAGTACAAGTGGATGGATGTTCTTTAATATCAAACCATCTTTGGCTGACTCACTGATGTTTCATGGAAAACGTGCGACTACAGGAGAACATTATCGCCAAGTCGTTGTGGGATCTGCTGTTGTCTTGAAGGTTCCTACCCCAGCTAGCTGCTATCGATACCGGTATATACAGTACCAGTCACAAGAAGTGGTATATTAAGCGCGCTATTTTCTTGCTCAATATCGCAATTATATTGCAAGTGGAAACGCTTATAAGCATGCCGCTTGTGATATTATTGCAATATTTTGCACTTAATATCTCAATAATTTGCACTTAATATAGAGACATCTTGCTCTCAAAATTGTGACATTTAAATCAAATTATTGCTTCTTCTATATTGTTTATTGTATAAATAGAGAAGATATTTTAGATATGTACATAATTATAGTTGTAAATGCTATATGTACACTATATGCAAATTATATATCTACTAGTAATATTATGATATGATCATGTACGTAAACGTAATTTGCGCCCACTTGTTACTGTTCATGGGATTATCGGCTGAATTGTTATCTTTATAGAAGGAGTTGATGATAAACCCTAAGGGTGGATACACACATGCATGTAATCTTTGTAATTACGTGTATTTGGTGTTTTACATGGATCATACAGACGATGTAATAATTATGTGTCCACTGACAACCCAGTCATTGCCTACGTGTTGAACGCACTGAGTTCTAGTTCCAATTAAGTCGGAATCTAGATAATCCGTTATCTTGGACCAAGTCGCCAGGCCACTTAAAATAATTGTTCGTGGGATAACCCATATGGTAGACTTTCTATTTAAATAATTACCAGTCCTCTCTTATTTATAGCAGCTAGCGGTGGATCAGGATTTCCCCGACGCATGCAGGGGCTATATATGACCCAGAAAGCTATCAGGCGGGGTGGCTAACTCTGAGCTATTCAAGTAAAACATATCATATTGTACCTTCTTGCCCAGATTATTCCGACCGATACACTCAACTAAGTCCCTTAGCGATTTGAAGCTTTCGATACCCAAACAAGCATCATGGTCGAAAATGTTCTACATCAAGCCTGTATATGCCAGATGTGTGGCTTCTGGTGTTCGTGCATTAATAAAATGCCAGATATCACACAGACTTGACTAATGTCCGCGTCCGTAAGAGAAGACATGTTTTGGACTGGCCTTAAATGTACTGATAGAAGACAATTTGACTTCGCTTAGCACTACTCACTTGTCTGGCCTAACGGGAACATGTCTCTATTCCGAAGGTTCGCTATTCCGAAGGTTCGCTATTCAGAAGGTTCTCTATTCCGAAGGTTCGCTATTCGGAAGATTTTTTTTTTTAAAGGTTAATTCTATATTCAAGTACTGATAGGGTTCTTTATTACGAAGACTCTTTTTTGTGAAGGAAATAACTTAAAACATTGAAACAATAAATGTTATTTTTTATTTTTTCGCGGGTTTCCTTGAGATTTAATGTCATTACGTATGACGTTATTTTCCAATACATATTCACGTCAGGCAGTCCGCACAATTGCTCTTTCCATGCGATTTAATGTCATCGCGTATGGCGTTCTATCTCAATAATCTTACAGGCAACAATACGCCAGCTAAAGGCGGGATTAAAACAGCGGGACTATAACTCTTAATGAATACCGTGAAGCAGAATGTCGTTGAATAGACGGGTATGAGTTGAACCTAACTGCAATTGTGAATTTGTATTGAATTGTAAGGCCCAATTAATTTTCGAGTCATCGGTTATTTTTTATAGTGCCTTGATATCAGGTTTTAAACACAATCTGTGCCATAAAATATGATTAAAACATTATATATAGTTCATCACCATTCCAAACGTCTGTATCAGAAGATGCCCCTAGAGAAATAGAAAACATCTTAAATCATAAAAAGATTCCGCCGTTATATGTCATGGCTCTCAGAATGCAACATAATTCAACCTAATGTATTTTCAATTGAAGGAGAATAACATTATCTTTAAAATATAGAGTTACCCCCCTCCATTGAAAATAATACAATTTTTACTTTGCGCAACAAAACCAGATGAACCTTAAGCACAAAAGCAAGTCGTTAACCCTGCGTTTACTCAACAAAAACAACATGTTCACAGTTTATTACACCGGATAAGCTGATAATACAGTGTTAGAGAGCTTCATATTTCAATTGGTATATATAGTGGCATATATTTTATATATGTGATCTGGGGGTTCGAAAATTAAGTGGGCCTTGAATGTTGATGTTTTTTTTTCAAATACAGATTGCCAGTTCCGAAAAACTATATCTCTTACATGTAGTTTATTTCAGTCATCGTGTTTTTAACTTTCCATAATGAACGATAAACTGATACTCTTTTCTTGCTATTAATAACCGATATCTAGGACAATTTGTGAATTAGAAGTGGCTGTATAAATGTACTATATATGAATACTAGCGTAATCGTATTTTTCATTCCTCGTGTGGTTTTTGTGGTGGGGTGCAAATTTTGATTCATTCCTGGTTAAATACGCCCAGAATAGAAAACCTTCGGAATAGCGAACCTTCGGAAGAATGAACCTTCGGAATAGGGAACCTTCGGAATAATAAACCTTCGGAATAGCGAACCTTCGGAATAATGAACCTTCGGAATAGAGAACCCTACCCCCTGTTAACAATGAACCGCTCGCGCGCAGGTGATTAATGTTGTCAATTATTGGTGTGGCCATGTAAAATACATGTATTTAACATACAGAAATTACATGCATGTGTGTATCCACCATTATAATGGGACACAAGAAAATGATATATACAATGTATGTAAATAATCACATAGATAACGTAAATGTGGATATTTAGCTGCCATGTAATACGAGTCTCGGCTGTCTGGCCATCGACGCAGTCCTGTCTGGAATTTTGCGCGCCGGTGTAGGTAGTGACGTCATGATGTACGTCTTGATGTCATGACGCCTTTACTGGTTTTCCAAGAAGCAATCTTAAAATGACTCTGCGATTTTTCAATCGGAACTTAAAGTTTCCGTTTGTCGGCCTTGAACTTTGAGAATATTTCATCAATCTTTTAGGCGGAAATACCGTTAGAAAATTGAAGATAATATGTAAACGACCAGCATGGTAGCTAGATTCCTCTTTCGGGGTAAATATTAAAAAAAAAATTATGAAATATGTAAACAAAACTTTTTCATGCAATTTAACTTTTTTGTTAACCAGAGCTTTTGTTCAATTTACATTAACTTTATGAAAATATATTTGGCTTTAGGAGCATGATGTTCCTACGTATGATGAAGTATAGCTAACAGTTGCTAGATCAAAGTTTTTTATTTTTGCCCTGGAGCATTTTGCCCAATTACACATTTCGAGGTGGCATTAATCAATACAAAATGGCGGCCGTTGCCAACAATAGAATTTCAATTTAATTTTAGATTGGGCCGAAAAAGTGGATTAGTATATCTCATATTCGCAAACGTATACCCTGGTCGCTTCGCTTCCGCGGCTTCGCCGCGGGAGAGCGGGCGCTATAAATATAACACTATCGGGCCTGAATGAAATTTAGCGCGCTTAGTATCACAATATTTTGCGTTCACGCCTTATTATATGTCACCAAAAAGTATGCCATTATGATATTTTACTTTTACATGCACATAAACTTGAGTTTTAACTGTGAAACATGTAGCTTTATTCTTGTTTTGGCTTAAACGGGCATGCGATTCATGTTTTAGGATGATCGATATTGGTATACTCATAACTGAATAGTGATTGGTTTGCTTATCAGATATTACTAGTATCGTTTTTTTATTTACAGCCATATTTATACAGTAGTTAGTGAAAGGCGAACATCACGCACGCGCAGCCTTTTCCGGATTAAATTATATGAGGCAGATAACACGCTTGATCCTCTGCACATTTCATCTAAACTATGATCATAACATAAGAACTAAAATGTGTTTGTCAGTTACGAATAATGCTAGTTTCGACCATTCATAAACATATGAATCGTTATTCCTATCGGGAAATCATATTGTCACCCGTGACCATGGGAACCTGGCTAATCCTATGGTAAATTAGCAAATGAAGAGCAAAACATTGGTGTCGACCCATGAAAAATACCATTGATCTGACCTTTATTAGTTACCGTCTTGATATTAATTAAAGGGTGCTGAACCGTAAAAAATACCACGGTCTGACAGTTACTGGTTACGGTATGCCAGTTACTTTCACGGTTTTACACCGCATAACATGCTACGGCCTGACCGTATGTTTAACGGTCAAATGTTGGCAGCGATGTTGCGCGGTCTCAGACCGTTAAAGTGACGGTATTATACCGTGGAAACATGCTACGGTCTGACCGTATGTTTAACAGTCAAAAGTTGGCAGCGATGTTGCGCGGTCTCCGACCGTTGAAACGACGGAATTTTTTTAACAGTGAAAGTTATTAGCAACCACCCCAGTGGGCGTTTATACCTAAGGCGCATGTGAATGGTGACGTCATATAATTTTTCCTACATGTTCTATACCATGAGACAAAATTCAGGTAGCGTGTATGCTTTTTTTGAGCCATATGGAAAGACTATTTCCGTAAATTCCATCTTAATTCGACATCGACTGTGTTTCAAATTATACAAAGGACGATCGTCTTCGTGACAGTGACAATTCACATTAGTATTAATGTGTCAAATGTGTGCGCGGTACCAACTATATACTGAATCTTCCCGTTCCCATATTACTTATTCGTCAATCTTTGTCGTGAGAGCAGCGTGCTCCGAACACAACGGAGGAATTTACATACAACAACAAATTAACCACGATTACCGATGATCACTTTTTAATTGTCCTCACCGAGTCACCCAGAGACTCAACCAAATAACAGATTAATCGAGGATTAATCACAGCCTTTCTAGTCTGATAACATGGCATTCGATGAAATATTACCGTGGCACAGTACCAGTATGTGATTAGCCATCTCGGTTGTAAACAAAACTAAAATAAAAAATTAAACTAAATTAAAACAACAAATCAAATGTACATGTACGACCTGTAATGAAGCATCCATGTCCCACCCGGACACACATACATGTACATGTACCAAATCGCATTCACATCCACTGAGAAACAACGAAGAAACGCGTCATTAGACTTTTATTTAGAGCCGGCATCGGCGTCGACAAATACTTTTTAGTGTGTACCACGATTTCTCCACTACAAGGTCAAGGCCTAAATGGCATGGCATTGAAAAATCCAATAATGATTTATTTGAAATTTGCAACAATGAATGTTGTTGGAATGTTTTTTTGAGGATTTTATGGATCATTGTGTATCACAGGTACATGGACCAGTCAATTCAATGTTAAGTGTATTCAATTTCATGACAGCATGTGTATAAACTGTGTTTGTGACATGATAATCGCACTGTGGACTGTAGACATTGTTGAATTTGTTCTCTAATAAAAAGTTGCACAGGTATTTGTTTATCATTAATTTAATCCTTATTTGATTTGATTCCAACGTTAACGTTATTACTTAATATTTTTATCACTTCAGAGGGCGTTCTCTTGTAAATTAACATTATTTACCGGCACGTTAAGATTCCATAATTTTAAGGTGATGTTGAACAGAAGCTTTGTGTTTTCGGTTAAGTCGCCGATCACATGGTCACACGAGGACGGTGTGGTAATAATAGTAATAACATGATTGTGTCGGGCACCTTGGTTTATTAACAGCCCTCCAGGAATGATTAGCTCCGTCTCTCTGGCTGTTAGTCATTCATGTCGGGTCTCTAATCAACCATAACGCCCTACAAATCATGTTATTGGTATATTAATAAATCAGATTATAGTACAGTGCCTGTACCAGGTCCAATTTATCATGTGATGTGTCCTTGACCTTGACCTCGCTCATATACGGCGATATAGACATGTGTGTGGACCTCGACCAATCCGACTCAAATTTGGTATTTAGGCCTAGTTTGATCCCGGGAACAATATGGGTGTGGGTCCAATTTCATGTGCGACCATGTACTTGACCATGACCTTGCTCATATACGCTCATATACATGTAGGCATGTTTCAGGACCTCGACTGATCCGAAGTCGGTAGTCGAGAGGTAGCGTACTGGTCTCTCGTGCTAGCATACCGGGTGTCTCAACCTGGTCAGGGTATTCTGACAAAAATCAGAACTCTGTCAGATACCAAGTTTGTCAGGCTGAAAAGTCTCATTCGAGATCACTGAACAAAGATCCGGACGCAAAAATGCCGACTTCCCCCCATTAGAACATTTGTCCAGGTATGTTGTTGTGGTGCAGTACGCTGTATGATCGGGTGCCGACATTGATAGCTGACCCGTGTACACGTCTCGGTGTGTGCACGTTAAAGAACATTACTGGAGTCCCCACATGGCTATAAAGTTAGTCGACCGTGGTAGCACCTGGACCGGCTAATAATTGTCAGTAAATGACAGCGAGCTGTACTATGAAGAAGAAAACTCAAATTTGGTATTTACATGTAGGTCTACTTTGATCCCGGGAACAATATGGGCGTGTCAAATTGCATGTGTCCTTGACCTTGACCTCGCTCATGTATGCTCTTATATGCATGTTTCTGGACTGATCAAACAATAGTTTTTTTTCTTTATCCTAAATAGTTTCAACGTTGTTCCCTAAATAGCCGGGACGAAGTCGGGCACATCAGCTACATGTAGTAAGTAGTAATTTAGAAATGACAGTTACCAAATTATGAATATTTCCCCAAAAATACATGTATATCAATAGTATAGAATAACGATCATATTATGAATGCATTTTTATCCACAAAGCACAATTTGTGTGAGCCGAGTGTTTGTTTATACAAGTATACAGCACGTAAATAGAAAACGATAAGCAAACACTCAACACTGGCGATTGATTAGGTTGAGAGTGATTCATGGTGACTGTGGTATTATAACCAAATGGTACTGTAACTCCACCGCATTGGCCGTTTTGATATCGCTTAGTACCCGACCGTACCAGTAATACCGTGGTCATTACCGGGGTATCACCCTGTTTTTCAAGTCAATTACTTTGATTATAGTGGTATATATTTTGGAAACTTCTGACTGTCTGTGTGTGTGTATGGACTAACAAACTGCCTAACTGACGTGACACCATTTTGGTATGTCGGCCTAATTTGATCCAGGAACAATATTGGCAGGTCCAATTTCACATGTGACCGTGGCCTTTACCTCGCTCATATACATGTACGCTGATATAGGCATGTGTCTGGGACCTCGACCGATCCGACTCAAATTTGGTATGTACTAGTGGGCCTACATGTACTTTGATCCCGGGAACAATATGGGCGGGTCCTTGACCTCGCTCATGTATGCTGTTATAGGCATGTTTTTAGACTGATCGGACAATAGTTTAGTGTCTTCACTCCCACTCGCTACTGGGTAAACAAACACCAACTAAGAGCATTAGGCTTTCAGTGCTACGCTAGGCGGTCGGACCTAGATAGCGTTTATTGCGAAATAATAAACTTGCTCTGATGAATATATGTGCGCTTATATATTCATGCAGACTATCTCGATATATATGAATGGATGAAAATGAATAAAAACTATGCGGATTGAAAAAAATATAATATGCATTATAGCGCACATTCTATCTTGGCTCAACGGAATCAGTCACCCTTCTCAGACTGGGAAGGAAGCCTTACAGGAAAAACCAGACCCCTCACTTTATCATTATATCTTTTTATGTGTTGGCCTGGAAACCTGTATCCAAAAAATGCTCAATATACCGGTCTCAGGGATACAAACGTCGGATTCGTTTTCTTAGTCGTCATCCGATGAACAAACAAGATAGTATCTCACGTTTTTTTTAAATAACTACTTTCTTAAGAAAACTAAACAAACAGGTACAGAAAACCGTGTCCGACCGCGACGACAGCTGACACTAGATTGACCATTCACGCTTTCTGCGCATACCTGGTCACTCAATGACAATCATACTTCACACCAGCGACTGAGTACCAATCACACATACCGATAATCACTGACCAGACAAATACACGCGACAAAGCGTTATTTACCCATTAACTCTGCATGTGCCGTGTATACAGTTATTTTCCTCTATATTCCGTAACGCGGAAAATATTATTTCTTTCTCATAATACTTTTCAACGTTATTTCCTAAATAGCCGGGACGGTCGGGCACATCAGCTACATGTAGTAAGTAATAATTTAGAAATAATAGTTACCAATATTATAAAAAAATTCCCCAAGAATATACTAATAGTATAGACAAATGATCATATTATGAATGCATTTTTATCCAAAAAGCACACTGTGTGAGCCGAGCGTTTGTTTATACAAGTATGCACCACGTAAATAGTGAGCGATAAGCAAAACACTCAACACCGTGGCGATTGATTAGGTTGAGAGTGATTCATGGTGACCCATTCAAAACACCGGCATCTTGAGATTTGGCTATACCAGTATGTTGTAAACAACTTGGTGGCATTTCTAAAAAAAAGTTGAATTAATGGGGGGTCTCCTCGGTGTTGGTATAAGAACAATGTTTGTCTATAAGGTAGTATTATTTCTGTTTATGGTGGTTTAAATGGATGTGACTATTTTAACACCAATATTACCCACTGCCAATGCTAACCGGATCTTTATTCAACGAACGGTAGTTACCATAACTCCACCGCAGTGACCCCTTCCATACTGCTGTCATCGCCTTATTCATGTCCGACTCAAATATTAAAGTGACATTCCATTTCAATTCAATTCAAATTCTAATTTAACTTTCGCTGATATATATATACATGTACATACTGTATCTACTACTTTATTTCTACATTCATAAAACAACTGCTCTTGTCGTAGCATGATTTCAGACATCGAGCACCTGGGGGCCTGGTTGAATTATTTGCGGTAAGATGGTTCCCTACCATCCTCAAGCTACTTATGCTATTTAATGTCATTTTGTTCTGATTTTCAGGGGTAGATATGCTTGAGACCCCACCGCAGTTCAATTCATACCAGGTTCCCAGCTGTTATTTTCTGATAGTCGAACTTAGTCATTTGTGTGGTCTGAACATAACCGGGATAATTATATTATATACATGTACATCATGTACATGTATAAAAAATTAAATCCTATTGTGTTTTACGTGAATCCCATAGTATTTCATTCGTCACCAGTAGTGGAATTAATTATCAATTTTCAACTTGCAACATCTGCCGCTCATTAAAAATATATATTTCCACTGCTAGTCACTCACGAAATAAATGTGGTGTTTACTCAAAAACCACATATATCTTCTATCTATTTTGGTCTCAAAACAACACATTTCTCCATAAATATTGGTGGAATATCAAACTACCAGGACATTTCACCATAATTTTGTCTGAAATTTATAAATAATTTGTAACTTAGGGTTGGTAGTTTGATCGTGGGTGGCAGAAGTATTCAGCAATTTAATGCTGGGTTTGAATAGTTTACAAGATGGGCAATGTCAGGTACTAGTAACACAGCTGTTGGTGACTATACCGTTATCTCAACACACGTTCTAACGTGGTATTTTAATGGGATGACATAGACATCTCTCCGAGTAATTGTAGTATTGTAATATCCAACTTGATATAAATCACATTTATGGTTGTTCCGTTACGTGTCACGTACGATCATATTATGATTGGACGTCGGAAACATGTAAGAATTGAAATAATATCATTGCGCAGTATATGATGGGCTGCGTTTAGGTTACTTTTGTGGGTTTTCTATAAATATCTTTAAGGACAATTTTTTGCATGTTACATGTATAGTCGCTGGCTGATTCGTGGTTATCAATTTTATATGATTGGACATCGGGAACTTGAGAATTAAGTGGGAACAAAATTTCCATTGAATATCAAATACCTCGCGCAAAAATTTAATAAAGACTCAAAACACATTAAAATAATAATATAATGCATGCACAAATTATCACACGGCGTTGTAGTGGATTCCATTAACGAACAAACCCGTCGTTGACAACAGAATCCACGCGGCAGTTAGTGTAATTAGCTTGAAACTTCTAGTGGGGCTTGTACCCCTCCAGCGCTATATACAGAGGGGTATCGTGTTTTAACACAACGTTCGCGTCGTGAGTTAGTGTCGGCGGTAGGCTATTGACTACACTGTATTATTAGTACCGGCCCGGGGTTCGTTTTTCTAACTGAGTTCCGGTGAATCTACTGAACGTCAGACATTCGCCATCTTCCGGATATACCGGTACTCCTTCAATTCCACACTCAATGCACAATTTTCATATCAAAGACAGCATGTTTTACTTATGTTCGAACCCAACTGGCAAATTAAAATACCATATCAGCACCCATTCCCAAAGATGTTAGAGCGTTCGACTCTCGACTCTAGACCCCGCTACCTGCACTTCCACGACAGAATCAACATTAATTTAGTTACTTATATTCACACTCAACCTGAACTGACAAATTAATTTAGCGCCTATTTCCAACAACGCTTCGGTAGAGCGCATGGAAGTTTCGTCTACAATAGCAAATCAAGTGTGGGTTTGCGTGCGACGTCACATGACATCATTTGGACAAACGTCAAAATATTGTCTATACTTGCGGGCAAATACTGCATTTGGGGACCATGTTAGATGTCAGGTTTGCTTTGACCAATCGGCGTGAAATTTGGTGAGTCATCTTTTAAGACATAATATAGGCCATGGTAAAAATTTGGGCTGAACAGTTATAAACGCACCAAAAGCGTGAATGAGTGTAGGACACACAGATACACACAGACGACGGGTTATATATATATATATATATTTCTGGAATCGAAGGGAAACACATAATTATGAACGAAGCAGAAGATACATTCATGCAGGTTCAGGCGAACTCGGTCAATGGGGAAAATTGCACGATAACGTTGTTCGTCGATTTTCGTTGAACTCGACACGGTGATATCTTGTGAATGAAATTAACAGCTATGAAATGGACACGCTTCTTCATATAGTATATAAGCCGCAGCGCCCACCCAGCATCAAGAAATATATTGCTTAAATTCAATAAACATGTCACCGTGCCCCTCTCGACATATAACTATTTATCACTTTGTGTTAGTAGTCTATGTCATGTGTAGTCTAGCTGTCGAATAAAGACTATCAGAAAGTGCGAATGGCCCAATTTACACTCGAAATTACGATTGGGGTCCATTCTTTCGGTGAACCGTTGTGTACGGATTGTAATTAGTGATAATCACTACAGGAAACATATGCTTCTGTGAATCTTATTTGTTGGGAATACCAGGGAATCAATAAACTGATTTTGATCCCCAAAAAATTAAAAGCCGCAGCTACCCTCGTGTGAGTGGTTTAGCTTTGGTTCGTTATTGCTCTAGCGTATGGTCATATTAATGAAAATGAATACATGGCTGCAGTCCAAATTAACATTCATTGTAATAAACAGGATGTTTGCATCGTTCATAGGGCACACACGTGTATTTTGCACTAATCCATGGCTCATTCATCCATTTGTTGCAATATATTCTGATGAATATAAAAGGAGATGGTCGATAAATGGCCGGATGCAGTGTACAGAACCCATTTAAAGGCACGGGCGGCGTTCGTTGCAAAAATATTCATACTTCTTCAAATCGCCATCAACAAAAGAAATATTTAAATATATAGTTTTGTTCATATGCCAAACATAATCAGCGCGTACATGGTATATTTTCGTCAAGACTTACGATGGTGTACGTGAACAAGTGACTGTTCTTGTTACAAAAGTTGTGTTTCTGTTTACATAACACAGCGCAATTATATTGGTTAATTGCACACACATGATATAAACGATATAAATTATAAGGAAAGCAGTAACAAATAACGCTTTTTATGTTTACCGTATCCGGATATGAACAAAAACCAGGTAACGTAACGAGTTCTGCGTTTGTTTACATAACAAACTAGAATGCACCACTGGAGCTGCCTATACTTGCGCCCATCGCACATTTGGTATGTTTTGTGGTCATTCTGAACTCCTGGACCTGTGACCTCTGGGGCCAAGCTGAAACGGTGACGGAATCTGACGAGGTTTGCCGAATGGTTTTGTGGTGTCGTACCAAAAACAGTTTGAACCACGAGTGCTGGCCCCTCGTATGAGAGATCGATAACAAAAATCTAGATATCAAATCTCAGTTCATCCATCGCTGACATAGTTGTGTGTACCGACAGATTATCTCTGTTATCTCAAGTTGATATATTACACTAATGGTAGTCTCAGTATAATACGTACGAGTTGTTTGACATTTTAATAGAACAACATAGACATCGTGCATATAACGAATGTGAAGACGATTGTTGCCGATGATGCTATGTTATATACAAATTGGGTTAAATTACTAATTTGATTAGAATGATATCAACTTTGTATGCCATCGCACTTCAGTGGCAAAAAAACATAAAAGTAAATTACAAATACCGACGCAATTAAATAAATGACACGCGACCATTGGCTAATCTTTGATTAACAGTGTGTCAATGAGAACATGCCGTTAGTGACTGATCTGTATAGTCTTCGGGAACATAACATCGGGTAGTCTACAATCTTAAACGTTTTTTAAAGTACCAAAATTGGTTTTGAACTTTTGTCCCATATATGTAACCATTAGGTTTTGATCAAAACCAAATACCAAGCGCCAACTGGTTTTGATCAAAACCAAAATTGGTATTGAGCTTTTGTCCCATATATGTAACCAAATTAGGTTTTGATCAAAACCAAATACCAAGCGCCAACTGGTTTTGATCAAAACCCAAACTGGTTTTATATATGTAACCAATTTTGGTTTTGATCAAAACCAATTTTGGTTTTGACAAAAAAGTTCCTTTTTTGCACAATTTATTGATAAATGTGCCATACAACATACTTATGCAACCTTTAAGGGTACTGTACACTAAATCCACCCATTTATTGTACCATATCCATAGTCAACACAATATATGCAACACATGAATGAATTTGGTTTTCCAAGTTTGACATGTAAATTATAATGAAAATTAATTTATGACTCAAGTCATAAATTGATTTTCATTATAATTACCAATCCATTGATATATTAAAGGGCTAATTAGAAAAAGACTTTAGACAGTCTGAAACAGATGCCACCAGATTCCATTTCCAGAAAAACAATTCAGCTGATCACTTGCATACTACAGGCTATCAAATTTCTATATTATGGCTTTCATACCTTCCCACAAACATACATGTACATGTATATGGGTTCTTTTTGCCAATTGGTCAAATCTTAAATTATACGAAAACCCATTATTTTTGATGGTCTCTACCATAATAATGTTGGTTGCCAAGTAAACAGAAAATAAACGGTGACCATGTAATTCTTTTGTTTACGGTCATCACTTATTTACTGCTTACACAGTCCTGAAATTATTATTATAGTTGGTACGCAAACAGTTAAGTGTTTCTCACATAATTTTGTGATTAATTTTTCAAGTGTGCATGCTCGCATAGAACTAAATTCCACAAGATGCTGCAAGATGTGGCAAATTACATGTAAAATTTCCTGAAATCACAAACCTCTTAGGACTATTCTACCATTTAATTGCTATCAGTAACCTTAAATTGAGGCATGTAGTTTGCCTGCTCATGTTAGGGCCATCCCATTCATGAATCATATCATAAGCAACCAAAATTAAAAGTCGAAGATGAAGTAAATTGTCCAAATGACATAATTGGTTGCATCAATGTTGAATGAAGTTTTAAGATAAACATCAATGAAGACACAGTGAGATTTTGGAAATTAAACTTTTTTTCAAACATATCCAGGGGGAATAATTGTCATCCTAGCCATTCTTCCACAGCAGTGTATATTCCTGATGTCTGTGCACACCTCACCATCGCAACAATTGCAATGAATTAACACTTAATATATAGTTCATCACACCCTTCTTATATTGAACATTCCCAAGAATGACAGCTCATCTGTTTTACACCTGTCATGCAGTAGAAATTTAAAGATCAGCAAACGCCTTTATATTGGCATCTGATGAATATAGCAGCACTTGACAGCATAGCATGTTTCTAACTTCCCACAGGCTGCACCACACTTGCTTGTATATTGTGGTGCAATATTTATGAATGAAAAGTTGACGAATAACATATTGTATCTGCACATATAACACACATGCCTCCTATGTATGCTGTGCACATTCTGATACTAAGGTTTCCAATGCCAGTGAACGAACATACACTGAAAAGAAATGCATAAAATACTATGTTTAGGAAAAGTCAGATTTAAAGACATATATTGCAGACTTATTTCATTGAATACTAAAAGCATTGTTAGGGCATCGCAAAATATGCCCATGGCAATTCCAACAAAAGGCCTTTAACTCTGGTGAAATTGACGTGCTGAACCAAAACTCAAACTGGACCTGTATTTTGTACATTAAAACACACACATTTCAAATTTCATTCAACTCAGTTGAGACTATCTAAAGTTACCATCTGACATCTGGAATCCAAAAGCGAACTAACAGACAGACATGCAGCATAAACAGGCATATATGAGTGCATATACACAATCAGTTAGTGTCCAAACACTATCCCCACTGGAATTATGTAGCAAAAACCTGAGATTAAGAACTAAAATTCCAACCATATCCACTGTAGCATTTCAGAGAATACAACGGTTGAACCACGCACAAATGTAAACATTTACTACTTTATTCAGGGCACCTTATTGAGTATAAACATTACTGAAATGATTGTCGCAATACTATTATACTAGTCACTGAGTTTAATTTGTTTATAACAATGTTGTTTTGTGACTATTTGGATAACTAATTTTGATTGTTTATTATTCCATCAGCAGGTCCGGGAACACCTCACTGGATTGTTTCACATCACTTTAATGTCTTTAAATGCACATCAGGTTATTGGATATTTACCAGGCCATTTATAAGGCTATCATGGCTATGGTTTATGTAGTGTCATCAGTATTCTGTGAATTAATGTGCAAAATGCGGTGATTATTCACCCCCCCCAATTGCCCATGTTTTTTTAATCTCCAGTTACCCTTCACAGGTATTATTTTATTTAGTCTTATTCCATACCATGACACTTAGAAGTACACAATCTGCTAGACATTATTTGTTTGGACTGTTTTCCATAGGTAGGGAATTTAGACATAAATTCAACAAACATACAACATAATGCTTTTTGTTAAAGGTGCACAATCTGATCTGATTGTCCCCGGATCATCCAGTTACAACATGAACAACAACGGAAATTTACACCGAAAGCCAATAGTCATCCAACATTACTTTTCATCATGTTATCTTCCGAAATTGATTTGCGATGACCTTGCGAGACCTCTCAATATCTTGTATATCTGCATATTTCTAGAAGAAGTCAGTGGAATGTTTGGTAGGCTGACAAATAATCGAGGTGGATAAAATTAACAGATTTGATAACTCAGAGCTTTGAGGGATAGGATCCTCAACTCAAATAAAATATTATTGAAACCCGAAGCTGAAGAAATAGTAATTTAGGGGGCTTCAAATCAGATTATACATCTTCTAAGTGATGCGTATTTATATAAAAACTTACAGTTGTAAATTGAATACATCCAAGTTCCAACTTTGGTCCAGTGTATGTCTTCCAGTCAATTTACTTCCACAGCAAGACTTCTAGCTGACCGTCCTCTATAAAATATAACATACAGGTCTTATAAAATGATACCAACAAGCCTTGAAACAGTGTGTCTGTCATTTGCAGAATGAGGTCCCCAGAGGAAGAATTTAGTTATGGTACCCCACATAGTGGGCTAGCATCACCAAATTCACCCTCTGTGAACCTCTCCAGAGGGTGTATTTGGTGATGCTAGCCCACTGTGGGGTACCATCAATAAATTCACCCTCTGGGAACCTCATTCTGATAATGACAGGCACACTCCATTTCAAGGCTTGGACATGTATATGAAATGACATGTACATCTATAGATTTACTTAAAATATCACATATTGTTCTGGATATGAATCTTTTCAATGTACTGGCCACGACATATAGGATTTCAAACAAAGAAAACATTATTGCGGGCATGTCATACATGTAGCATGGTTTGATGACAGGTGAAATACCCATCATGGGTGGGGTTGTGAGTAATCACATTCTTCATGACTTCGGGCGGGCGGCCTTCATTTAGGTTATAGTTTAGAAATAACATTTATCAAATTATGATAATTTCCTCAAGAAGATACTATTATATAGTATAGCATAATTATTATATGAATGTGATATTATTCTCAAAACACGCTTTGTGTCAGAGAAAATGCAAGTCGAGCAAAAAGAGCAGTGAATTGTTTATAAGCAGAGTCACGATAATGCCTCGTTTCCTTATATTTAGATTTGTGTTTGGTACATCTACAACTTACAACTCACAATACTATCATAGTAAATTCCTTATTTGGTCTGTACTACCATATTTTGGTTAAGAGCGAATCCTAACTGGATAAGGGGGGAGCTCGGAAAATAATTCAGGCACGTATGCTGATTTTTACTTTTCGACCCTAGTTGGGACTCACTCACCCCCACATCCAAATTGTTGTTCTGTTTTCGGCAGTTTTTTGACCATATTTGGACACCCAACCCCCCTTTTATCACTAAAACAGAGATTTGCGAGGGTGGGGGAGGGAATTCACTGTAAACAGCTGTATACGAAATTTCTGTACATTCATGGATGTTAACATAACATGTAAATAGGAATGTGTCATTTTGGGTTCAATCGGCTAAAAAAAACATGGCTACCAGCGGCCATCTTGGATTTCAAAATTTTCAACAAAATACAAAACGATAAATGCCTGCAGCCAGTTTAGCAGTTAGAATTACATTCTTTCTCTTCTTCTAATGTGTTTAAAGGTACTCAATCCGATCAGACGCTCCTAAATTAGTATTTCTTTGGCTTCGGGGTTAAAACATATTTGAATCGAGTCAAGGAACATACCTGTCAAAGCTCAGCGTGATCAGATATAGATATAGTAAATTATTACCGCTCGAGTTTTCTGTTTAAACTACTTAATAACCCCGAAGCCAAAGAAAACGTAATTTATGAATGTCTGATCCGATTGAGTACCTTTAAGCCAAACTCATTGCAAAAGCAGTCAAAAAACATGCAGGAAAACAAATTTTGAGTTGCGGAAATTATTTTTTGGTCCCATCGACAACACACCCACCCCGGCATTCATGCCCTGAAAACATCCCCCCACCAAGAGAAATATCAACTCTTTGCAAGAACAATTACATTATTTTTGTCTGATGATTTCCCAATCATGACGTAATGTGGATTAGCTGGATTATGAACTGACAGCGTGTAGAGTGGGTCGATTACAATATTACAATAAAATTTGGTGTAATTTCAATGTCAACTCAACAGGCTCAGCTGCCCCCAATTGAATTTCAACAATTGCGGCAGCCCTCTACTCCTTGCCCGATATGTGGTATAGGCCTGCACTCCCTGTCGCACCACATCTCCACCAATGTGGTCTCATTTTTGTAAGTGCAAGAAGTTTGTAAACTTTGCGCCATTTTTGAATGTTTTCTTTTCGTGGTATTTACAACATGACCAGTGCTACAGTGGTCATGTGACAGCTACGATCGCGCACATTGCCAAGGTCATTCCACGATTTTCCTGGTAAAATCAAACAGCGCTTGATTGCTACGATTTGGCTACGATATTGTCGTGGGCATGCGCATTGGATGCTTCCTCCTGCGATATTCCCCACTTACGATTTTAATCGCAGCGTGTGCGGTGGCACTTAGACGGCCCAACCCGGTCTGCCGGGTGCCTCGGTCCTCTGTGCTTTGAACTCTTTCTCACTAAAATAATGGTGTGCTATTACATGAGCCGGGGCAACTCGGCAAACCGAGTTGTCCCATCCTGCCTAACCGGGACAACTTGGTTAGCGGGAACAGCGAGTCATCCCAACTAGCTGGGATGAAAGTCTGGAACACAACACCACTTATTGTAACTTGATGTGACGTTAGCCAATAAAATGCTCGCATCGTGTGAGTGACGTTTAATCACTACCAAAGCCACTCAGTTGTGGGCGTGCTGACATTATGTCGTGACGCGTGATTCAAAGACAGCTAGAGCTGAACACTGAAATTGGATACATCAACCGTGAAAGATTACCCAAGATTAGTCAAGACCAGGTCTTCAGCACAAAACACAAAGGCAGGATTAGGAAGAAAATCGAGTATCGGAATACTACAGTATACGGAGTATACGGGTGAGATAGGGATTGCTCTGCCTCCCCGTACAAAGATATAATAAGCTATAAACCAGAAGACGGAACAAAATGGTCCGGGGAAAGAAAGATACGGATAATAGTACAGTATTAGCCAAGTGCGGAAGCTGTAATAAGCCAGTTGCTGAAGATGGGAAGGATCATGGTCTAGGATGCCATATCTGTGACTTGTGGTTTCACGCCAAATGTCAACAGGTGCCGAAAGAAGTGCTGGCTTTCCTAGAAAGCCAAAGCTCAGAAGAAAATTCCACTATCCATTGGTATTGCAAGAGCTGTAACGAAGGAACACAGAAGATATTAGGAAGAATGATTAAAATGGAAAAAAGACAAGACGTTATTGAAGAAGATATGTCAGATATACAGCAAAGAATGAGCAGGATAGAAGAAAAAGAAAATGACAGAGAAAAAGCTGGAGAAGTACAAGATGGAGCAAAAGCTGCTAAAACTACCTCAACAGAAACTATTAGGAAGGAAATAAATGAGGCAATTAAAGAACATAGGAAGTTCGAAGCAGACAACCAGTTGAGGAAGAAGAATATAATCGACTTCAATATTGAAGAATCTGAAGCCGAGGATAGTACAAGAGCAAGAGAGGAGGATTTGGTGAAATACAGTGATCTCTGCGAACGAATAGAAGTAGAGGCACACACAGTGGATGATATAAAACAGATTATCCGACTGGGAAAGAAAAGCCAAGAAAAGGAAAATCCACGCCCACTCAGAGTGACATACAAAGAGCAAACAGTGAAAGATAGAGCACTGAAAGCTGGAGCAAAGTTGAAGGAGAAGAAGGGAGGGCAACATTCACAAATGATCTGTGCAAAGCAGATAGAGAAGAAAGGAAAAAGTGTATCGAGGAGGCCAAGAAAAGAACATCGGAATCACCAGAATGGTTGTTCCAAGTCCGGGGCCCTCCATGGACACTGAAAAAAGTGAAGAAGAAGGAATCGGAGTGAAGCCACAGAGAAGACAAAATGTAAATACGTTATTGCAAAGCACAAAGCACAAAATGCACAAGGTGGAGGGACTGAAGATTTTACTCTTAAATGCAGACAGTGTTCTCAACAAACTAAATGAGCTGCGACACATAATTGAGGAAGAAAAGTACGACATAATTAGCATCACCGAAGCAAAGCCAAAAAATCTCAAAGAGATCTTACCGGTTGCACTTTACTCAGTAGATGGCTATCAGATGTTCCACATGAATCTTACTTCAAAGGAAGGGAGAGGAGTGATTATATATATAAAAGAAGAAATCAAAGCAGAGGAGTTATCAAATATAGAAGAATACAGTGAGACAGTATGGGTTGAAGTTCCACTACAAAATAAAGACAAACTTGTCATTGGCACAGTATACAGAAGCCCAAATAATAGCACAGAGGAAAAGGACAAAATACTAAAAAGGGTGCTGAAGAAGATATGCAATGATAAGAAGAACACCCATATACTGATAATGGGAGACCTAAACCACCCAACTATCAACTGGGAAAAACATACGTCATCAGACAAGAAAGGAGAAGTATTCCTGAAGACAGTTGACAAATGCTACCTAACACAACACGTAAAGGAGGCAACAAGATATAGACATGGACAGAAAGCAAATGTACTGGATCTAGTCCTAACCAACGAAGCAAATATGGTTCAAAATCTGCAGATTGGGAACCCCCTAGGGAAGAGTGATCACTGCTCCATTAGTTTCTACTATAAATGCTATAGCGTAAAAAAAACAAGGAATGAAGAAGAAACAATATGCTGCAGGAAACTATGACAAAATGAGGGAAGAAGTTGGGAAGATAGATTGGAAAGGAGTATTTGAGGACTGTAATAACGACATCAACATCCAGTGGAAGAGATTCTGCCTAGTACTCGAAGAAGCTACAGACAAACACATACCAGAAAGAAATACATCCAGCAAAAAAAATAGAATGCCGCTAGATGCAAAAACAAGGGAGGTGGTGAGGAAGAAGCATAGAGCTTGAACTCGCTATATGGAAAACAGGACACAACAAAACTAACATATATACAAAATATAGGAACCAAGTGAGAAATTTGACAAGGAAGAAGCAGAAAAATCACGAACGAGATATTGCTGACCAAGCTAAAGATAACCCCAACAATTCTGGGACTATGTATCGAGAGGTACGAAGACGAAGACAGGGATAGCAAACCTAGAGAAAGCAGATGGAAGTGTAACAACAAGCGATAAGGAGAAAGCAGAAGTGTTAGCAGATTTCTTCTCCGAAATATTCACACGGGAACCTAAAGGAAACATCCCAGATATAGATATGAAGACAATAAAGCATGAGATGGAAGACCTTGAAGTGACTGCGGAGGGAGTAGAGATATGGCTATCAAAACTCAAACCATGCAAGTCCCAGGGTCCTGACAATATACACCTTAAAATCCTAAAAGAGCTAGCGAAGGAACTAAGCATACCAATATCACAAGTCTTCAATAACAGCCTACGACTAGGAATATTACCAAATGAATGGAAAACAGCAAACATATCTGCTATATACAAAAAGGGGGAAAAATCTAAACCAAACAACTATCGCCCAGTCAGCCTAACCAGTATAGTAGGCAAAGCTCTGGAGGCAAGAATAAGGGATAAAATAATGGACCATATGAGAAATAACCACCTATTTAGTAAGAAGCAATTTGGGTTCATCAAGGGACGATCTACAACATTACAGCTACTGCACTCATTGGAAAAGTGGACCAAGACCATAAATGAAGGATATGCAACACATGTAATTTATATGGACTTCCAGAAAGCATTTGATACTGTTCCACATCAAAGACTACTGCATAAAGCAAGAAGCTACGGAATAAATGGGAATATATTGGAATGGATAGAGAATTTTTTACAGGGAAGACAACAAAGAGTGATGATAAATGGCGAAGCGTCAACAACATGAGAAGTAATAAGTGGAATACCCCAAGGAAGCGTGCTCGGACCCATATTATTTGTCATATATATAAATGACCTCCCATCCAACGTCAAATCGGATGTCATGTTTGCAGACGACACTAAAATTTACAGGGAAATACAGGGTATATCAGATGTGGATGCATTACAGAATGACTTAGATGAACTCCAGACATGGTCAGACAAGTGGCTTTTGAAATTTCACCCAGATAAATGTGTGACAATGAACATTGGCACGAAAACAGAAGAGCCAATCTATCACATGAAGAACAAAGATGGACAATATGTACAACTAAAGGAGGTAAATGAAGAGAAAGATATAGGAGTCACAACTGATAACAAACTGAAATTTGACCAACATATAAATGAGAAAATACAGAAAGCAAATGCAGTCACTGGAGCTATACGCAGAGCATTTACGCACATGGACACCAAAACAATGCTGAAACTATACAAAAGTCTGGTGAAACCACATCTAGAATATGCCCAACCGCCCTGGAGTCCACATTTAAAGAAAGACATTGAAATGCTCGAGAAAGTCCAAAAAAGATTCACAAAACTAATACCAGAATTAAAAGAACTACCATATGAAGAAAGACTAAAGAAGCTAAATGTACCAACAGTTAACTACAAAAGAATAAGAGGAGATATGATAGAATGCTTCAAGATATTTAACACCTATGATCCGGAAGTGAATGACATATTAAGAAGAAGCACCGAACTCAGAACCAGAGGACATAATTATAAATTATTTCTGGAAGGAGCAAACAGGGACGTGAGGAAATACTCATTCAGCCTAAGAGTGGTGGAGCCATGGAATCATCTAGCAGAAAAAGTCGTCTATGCAGAAGACATGAATTCATTCAAAAACAATCTCGATTACCATTGGCAGGACCAAGAAATTAAAGTAAATTTCAAGGCTGAATTGAGGCTGACAGACCCTGATACGATCAGTCAAACAAAAAATCAAAAATTCAGGAGAGTTCGGAGAAATAGAAGATGAAGAATCAGAGGTGGATATAGTGGCATCTATAGAAGCCAGCGTCCACTAACAACATAAGGTTACATAAGGTTAGATGATTAACTAGTTGCGTGAACGTCAACCGAGTTGTCCCAGCTAACCGAGTTAGAAAACAAGTGAGGGTTTTGATTTGGTTGAGGGTGGCCGGAGAATATGGTAGCCTGATTTTGATGCAGCAAATTAGCACTTCTGGTTTATTATAAAAAAACAGCCGGTTTGAGAGTATAATATATAGCTGAATACAGCTAGGTTAGCTGAATACAGCTATTGTAGCTGTATTCTCACATTTGCCAGACCTGTTTGTATGCCGTAATTTTCTGCATATATGACCTTACCTGTTTGGGTCGAGCTCAGTGGGCTTGCAGCATGTGCTAATTTCATAATTTTCAATAATTCTAAAATACGAATACATGTAATATTTTTTGTTTTGCAATTCGTTGCATGATTAAAATAGGTCGTAAATATCGGGTCCATTCATTGAACGATGCAGTTATGTTGATATACATATTGCATCATACAGCTGATGTTACCATCAAGTTATTATATTTAAAACAATAAATATTCAGTGGGTGGGGGTGGTATAAGTAACCCCTTAGCCTTAGTAAGCCCATCTTTTTGTTATGTCTATGTTGTGACATAATTATCTTCATTTTGATTAAATGATTAATTATACAAGACCCCAACTGTCTAAACATTATCTACCACGTATCCGGGCCTAATTCAGGGGACTCACCCCACCCCGTATTGAGAGCCCATTGTTTCCTAAGTTTGTTGGGATTGAGAGAGACTCAGTGGTGTTTTTGCGGAGATGGCCACATGTTTAATAATTTAAACGATTACAGAGGTTGAATGAGGGCCTGCCGGTCCGGATGGTCTTCCATGCGACGTGAGGCTCGATGGGATTCGACTCGAGCAGCAGATGCCGGTGGTGTGTCGGCCCAGGCATCTGGGTAGATGGACGTGATGAGCCCGATGGGAGTCGACTCGAGCAGATGTGAATGGTGAATGGCGGCGATGTGCTCGATGGGACACGGCTCGAGCGACAGATACTGGTGGTATGTCGGCCCAGCATCCAGTGGAATGAATGTGATGTATGGATGTGGTTCACGGGTTAGATCCGGACCAGCAGGCCCCGCCATATGACGAAGTCACGCCATCGACGAGAAATCGGGGGCCAGGCCAGAGGGGAGAAAGGAGAGGGCCCGGTACACACAGGGCACCCAAGGGAGGCGCGTCCGTGGCGAGGACAACAGTGGAGCAGAATAACGACGTTATGGTGCGGTAGCGAGATGAATAGCGGTGGATGGACGATGGAGATGCGACAGCCGAGCGGAAGTGGCTAGTCAAAGTAGAACTGGCCGTCGAACCGGAACCCAAGTTGGTCGAAAGCGGACGGTGGATGGAAAGGGCGCGGTAGGCGGAGAAAATGTCTCCCTTTTCGAGAAGGGCCACACGACCGAGGTGCTGAACGATGTGAACCGCGTCATCAAACCGCGAGTAGGAGACCGACGTGAATTCCGGGTAATGAAGTCTATGCGCGAGGAACCAGATGGGTAGGAAATATTGTGGAGAAGGCGGAAATCGCCGGGCGAGGAATGAGGCGCCAAGCCAAGAGGGGAGACCCGGAGCGGAGGCAGGGGCGGGACGGGAAGGGACCCGCCACGCGACCCAAAGCTATCGCTTTAGCGAGTGATGCACGGACGACATTGGGGCGACCGAGGCAGACAGGAGGGATCGAGCATTGGATGGGGAGCGGGGGCCAGTGTGTTGTAGGTGGAAACCGTGGGGGGGGAACCAAGCCACAAGAGCGATTGCGCGGCGGGGATACAAGTCGAGCCAAAGCTTAAGCGGGAGGAGTTCGCGCGGCGAGAGAGCCAGACCGAAAGGGCCGAGGGGTAGCGGGCGGTGGCTGGTGGGGGTGGAGTTTAGAAATAGCTGGAGCGTCACACAAGGAGCAAGCATGGCGGAAGCGGTGCGATGGTCGAGAGCGCGCTCAGGCATTGAAATCAAAACAGACTGGCGTACGTCGGTTGCCGGGTTGACGAGGCTGATCTCGAGGAGCAGACGAGGGCGCTGGTGGTACAGTGGGGAAGGGTTGGCGAGAGACACATGAGCCAGCTATTGTCGATGTTGGCCCACGACAGCGATGGGCGAAGCGCGCGCTTGTTCCGGAGGTGTTCGTCGGAACGCGCCAGCCTAACCCCCCGAGATCCCACGCGGCCCAGCGGAACACTTGCATGTACTGTAAAGAGCGAGAACGTTCGCCGACGGGTGGTACTGAAGGTGGAGCGAGCTGAAAGTGAAGAACGTGTCCGCCCACTGATCGATGTCCGCAATCGACGAAGCCGATGCGCGGGATCGGATGCCCAGTTGACCAGACGGAAGCAGACGAAATGGCTGTGCGGCTATGAGCGAACCCCCGGGCGGCGGTAGGAGCGCAGCTAGGGGGACGTATTCGCCGCGAGCACTGCGGTGGCGAATCGTCTGAGGCACATGCGAGCCGAAATCGTCTTTGGTCGAAACTGGCGGGGGCGGGCCCAAGCGCCCGGCCAGCTATGATCGAAATTGACGTCATTAAATAGTTCATTACCTCCAGTGAACGCTGGCCGGACCCCGCCCCCAGGCAGAGATCGCACGTTTGTCGGTGGCATCCGGGCGGCGGCACGTCGCTGAAGGCTGGTAATGGCATGGAAGGACGACTGCATGAAGAAGGCGCCGACTGATGCGGCGGAGGCGGTACAAGGCGATCGGTTCTAGTGCGGCTGCGATGTGAGCTGTCCGATGAAGGGCACTCGGACACCTAGTGAAGCGGGCTGCCGTCAAAGTCTGAGACGATCCGAAACCCGGCCGCCGGGGGGTCCCCCGGGGCGGCGACGGCGGTCACCGCGAGGCGCAGTCTGAGGCAGAGCGGCATGTGGGTGCCCGTGACATTACCTAGGAAATGAAAAGAAAGTGAATTGGTTAGCGTACGAAGGTGACAATGGCTGGGAGTGCCAGAGCGGAGCCAGGGACCACCTAGATGTCACAAAAGGGGTCTAGTATGGGTAACTTTTTACGGGAAAGATAATGGCGAGGGTTAGAATTTTCTAAAGTGACGCTGTTGTTTTCAGGGACAGAAAAGGGGGAAGGGGCAAGACAAAAAATTGTCGCCGATTGCCACCAAACTTATATATAATCATCCCCATAATATGACGAATCTAATGGTGCGGTTTAAATATGTCAAAAGTCGTGCCGTTCGCATCAGGGATGCCCGGAAGGGGAGAGGGGCACCAAAATTGATCAAAAATAATTTTAGGGCCGGATTCCACCAAATTGATGCACATTCTTCTGAGATCTTCTCAATGATACAAGGAATCGTATTGTGTGATTTAAAGACGCCAAATTGGTGTGGTAGGGATGAGAGATTTGGGGGGGGGCGTGGGTGGGTACTAAATTTGATAAGAATTGGTTTAGTCGCTGACTGCCACGAAACTTATACAAATTCATCCCCATGGTATGAGGTGTCTAATGGCATGGCTTAAAGCTTTCAAAAGTGGCGTCATTCGAGTCAGGGTTGCACTGAAAGGGAGAGGGGCACCAAAATTGATGCACAATATTTTTTAGCGCCAATTTCCACCAAAGTGATACACATTCTTATCCATGATATGAGGAATCTAATCGTGTGATTTTAAAGACGTCATATTGGTGCTGCTTTGGTGAGAGATGGGGTGGGGTGGGTGGGCACTAAATTTGATTAAAATTTGTTTAGTCGCGGATTAGCACCAAACTTACAAATAATAATCTCCATGATATCAGGAGTCTAATTATGTGGTTTAAAGATGTCAAAAGTGGGGCCATTCGAGTCAGTGGTGCCTAGAGGGTGAGAGGGACACA
The DNA here is from genome assembly GCA_032622095.1 of Siphonodentalium dalli. Taxonomy (NCBI): domain Eukaryota; kingdom Metazoa; phylum Mollusca; class Scaphopoda; order Gadilida; family Siphonodentaliidae; genus Siphonodentalium; species Siphonodentalium dalli. Next base: position 203,965,019 of record CP136067.1, read on the forward strand.
CACATTGATAAACAATATATTTAGCGCCGATTTCCACCCAATTGTTATATATTCTTCTCCGTGAAACGAATAATCTAATCGTGTGGTTTACATGCGCCAAATTGGTGCCTTTTGGGTGAGAGATATGCAATGGTGGCCCTAAATTTGTATACTCGCCAATGTTCATAAATTTGATATATATTCATCTCTATAATGAGTCTAAGTGTGTGGTTTAATGATGTCAAAAGTGGCGCCGCTTGAGTTCCAAACAGGGACGGGAGGGTCACCAAAAACTTATAAAAATATGTTTAGTGCCAATTACTATCAAACTCAGACACGTTCTTCTCAAATGATACAATGAATAAAATATTTGCGAATATCTGTCTGTGTTCAATATATAACTTTAAGGGTACAATCGAGATGGCACCAAGGCGGTCTAACAGGGGTAACTTTTTACGAGTAAGATAATGGTGCGGGTTATAATTTTCTAAAGTGACGTCGTTGGTGTCAGGGGAGGCGCTATTTTTAGCACATATTTCGACCATATTGATATATTATTCTTCTCCGTGATACGAGGAATATAAACGTGTGATTTAAAGACGCGAAATGGGTGCCATTTGGGTGAGAGATGGGGGTGGTAATAACTATGATAAGAATTTGTTTAGTTGCCGATTATCACCAAACTTATATCTAATCATATCCACGTGGTTTAAATATGACAAAAGTGGCGCGGTTCAAGTCATGCACGAGGGGAGTTGCACCAAAGTCGATACAAATATATTGAGCACTGATTCCACCAAAGTCATGCACGTTCTTCTCTAATGATATGATGAACTAAATCACATTTGGGGTCGTTTGGGTCATGGATGGCGAGAGGAGATTCACTAGCATTTATAAGATTGTTCAAATCGCCGATATCCAACAAAGTTATATATAGTCATCTCCCAGACCATCTCCATGTCGTTCTGAGGAGTTTTTGGCATTCCAATTTCACAATCTCGACAAATCGTGACCGAATTAAGTCACTTGAACAATTATATCTTCTCAACAGTCATATTTATATGGGGATGGAAATCCGGGCATTCCTATACTGATCTCGCAACACAGATACATAGAAGTAAGCTTTAAAAGTATATTTATATCAATCTATTTAAGAGATACATATATTCATTCAAACTGAGGTACCTTGAATCGCCAGATGATTGCATATTAGAATGGCTCATGTATATATTACAACACGATTGAGCCTGTCGCATTCAATTGCCAAGAGATATGGAAATGTAGAACAAGACTCTTCAAAAATAATGGTCACAGTGTGCAGTCAAATATGGTTACTTCTGAGATAAAGGAAACGCAGTCCGTAACACATGACTTTTCAGGATCCTCCAATATTGACATCTGACAAAGGTATATTTGCCCGATACAGAGGATTTCTTTCATTTTTAGCTCACCTGAGACGAAGTCTCCGGTGGAGATATAGTCATAATGCCTCGTCCGTCGTCCGTCCATCGTCGGCCGTCCGTCCGTCCATCCGTCAACAATTCTTTGAACATCTTCTCCTCTGGAACCATAAAACCGAATGGATTCATTTTGGTGTGGATGTTCCCTAGGTGACTCTCATTCAGATTTGTTCAAATGAGGTCACTGGGTCAAATAGTTGCGAAGCCAGGGCCATAACTCTTTCCCACCATAGTAATTCTTACAACGACTTCTTCTCAAATTTTATTGCGCCGAATGGGTTAATAGTTGGTACAAAGGGTCCTTGGGGGACTGATATTCAGAATTCTTCAAATGAGGTCACTGGGTCGAATGTGGGCTGAGCCAGTTTAAACATAATTAAACAAAAATTGTTTTTGGTTAAATTCAGATTTTTGGAATTTTCACCTTGCTCAATTTAACAAACAATTTTTTTTTTTTAAACATGTTATAAAATTTGAAAAAAGTGACCCCATTATAACATCTGCAGAGTTATGAAACTTTAATCTTTAATGAAATTACAGAAATATTCCATTACCAATCCCCCCTCCCACATGGCCCAGACCCACCCCACCCCACCCTGCAGTGGCCTGCACCCAACCAACATCCCTTCCAACGGATATCATCTCCAGCTTATAACTTTAATACATGTTCTATTAAAGTTGCAGATATATCTTTGTTGATAGATGGAGAGAGACACAGGTCATTAATCTAGATTAGAATAATATGTCATCTAGCAGCTTGTGTAAACATTGTAACTGCTAGCAATTTTAAACAAACTCCCTGAATTTAGTGTGTCTGACATTTGCAGAATGAGGTCCCCAGAGGGTGAATTTAGTGTTGCTACCCTGCACAGCATGCTAGCATCACCAAATACACCCTCCATGGACCTAATTCTGCTTAGGCATCATCTTCTTGGAAGTATCTTAAGTATTGTTTTGTTTTAGTTAATTTTGTACTTGTTCCCTTCTGTTCAGTTTATATGTCCCCCTAATTTGCAGAAGATAAAATGCATAATTGAGGTGCTCAATTGGTGTGCATTACAAACTTCCACTGTAGAACTTCAATCTGTTCCTAGGTTTCCCATGGATGGTGAGGCCTAATCAGACTAAGGATGAATTTGGTGATGCTAGCCCGCCTTGCAGAATATTGTCATTTAATTCACCTTCTGTGGACCTCATTCTGCAAATGTCAGACACACTATATTCAGACTTGGCTGGCATATTATTTTCTTAACCACCGCTTATCCGGATGAAATCATACCCTGATTTTTCAAAGAAACATTGGGGGTATATTGGATTTAATTTGTCTTCCGTCTGTCAGGCGGTCCTTCCATCCGTTTGTCTGCTGGGATGTCTATCCATCCGTCTATCAACATTTGTTTTCTTCTCCATATTAACGAACAGATATGTTTATATATTTCAGTGTGCATGTACCCTAAGTGACTCACAATCGGATTTGTTCAAATAAGTTCATCAGATCAAATACATGTAGGTGCAAAGCTAGGCCATAACTCTTTCCGTCCATAGTAAATCTTAAAATAATCTCTTCTCAATAACCATTAAGCCTATATTAGCTTATATTTGGTATGGTGGGCCTTGGGTGACCGGGATCATATTCGTTGATGCTATTCCACCATGGGGAATAGTGTCATTAAATTCACCTTTTGGGGACCTCATTCTGCAAAGATCAGAAATACCAAATAAAGACTTGGCTGTTCCAATATTATTTTCTTAACCACCACTTATCCATGTGAAATCATATCCTATTGGATATTGGGGGGGGTATATTGATAATACTAGATGATATGGATCTTATAGGTGGGGTTAGTAATTTTCAAATGTTTGAGAGCTTGAAGTACTGGTACCAGTTGTACAATTCAACCTAAGAGGGATGTGCAAAATGATTTTTGTGAACTTAGTACTGTGGTATGGTTGTCTTCTTTAAAAGGTAAGAGGTTGGAGATTTGTCAGTGGTGTGCAATTAAAAAAATCAAGTTGAAGAGCCCTGCTCATCGGAGAACCTCCAGCTATGTCCATGTTTAGAACTACTTGTCTTAAGAGATATTGTAACATACTGATTTGCAAATCTTATGACCGTCGGCGACAGAGCTTTCTCTGTAGCCCGTCCCGACATTTGGAACTCTCTACCAAATGAAATGCGGAAATCTTGTTTGCTAACCAATTTACGATCTGCATTAAAAACTTATATGTTCCGAAGACGTTACCCCGACACAAAGAAAACTAACAAAATCTGATTATTAGTATATATAATTCCACATATCTATTGATTTTATTTTGCATGTGCATTTATTGTGTATTTATATAATGTGTAAAGCGCTTAGGGCCCCTTACGGGGGATAGGCGCTATATAAATATTATTATTATTATTATTATTATTATACTGCCTCTTGTAGTCTTCATAGTCCCAGTCTTCTCAGTCTTTACAGTCTGGTGAGCGACCCACAGTCATTGGCTGTCTTGTTTAGAAGAGACTCATCGCCTAACATAAACAACTCGAAATATCGCTGTGTAGGGGTATTGTGGCTGCTATACATGCATAACATCAATTCTTTTAAACTGAAAATGATTAGCCAGTATATAGCACCAGAACAGAGGAGCACCTGGACATATCTTTAGAACATCTGCATATTCATGAAGATATGATAAACTAGATTGATTGATCCATCGATACATCTCTATGTTTTTCAAACTAATGTGTTTATGATGTTCATGTTTCATGCGATAACGTCTGAAGTATACGCAGTTGTAAACAAACAAATACTTTATTGGTGGGACGAATTGAACGCGATAAACAAAATGATAATCACTCCGACCTGACAACTTAGTGACAAGGTGAGCCACTACTTATATTCCATGTGTAAGACTCATGTTTTGTGATGCCATTTGGATATACAATTTATGAGAATACGTGTAACACTTTGAGAGCAAGAGTATTCTCTAGTCCAACCAAGTATCCACCGATGGTTTCACATCACTTTAACCTGGTCAACGCCGGTAACCATGCTAGTAACTGTTATAAGCCATTATATTGTTTCCAGTTTCAAGTCGCATATGTGCTACTCGGGTAAAATTACAGCTGTAGCATAAGTGTGTTCGCACAAACAAACTTGCACGATTACCGTGAATAACTTTGTGTTCAAGTGTATTGTACCAATCACCGAATAGCTACCGCGACCCATCAAAATCATTTCCCATTAAAAATATTGTCAAGTCTTGTCATTGTGTTCAAATGTGTGTAAAATATCCGAAATTTCTCTCAATACGTGGTCACAATTTGTCATATATGTGTAGTACGTGCTTACAATAGAGACATAGCATATTGGTAAACGGGTGTAGCTGGTGTTATCACTGCCGTTTATGGGACAGTACTAAGATGTTAATGATGCTGTGTTATCTTAGTTGTTATCTTTCAAAATAGGACAAATGTCGAGGAAAACAGAATCATATCAGTCATTTAAGTCATGTCAATCAAATTTTCTGGTTGGGAATTTGATAAATTGATCAGATGTGACGTTAGCAATGTATCACATATTACTCACCCAACCCAATTAATCATTGACCACCAGGCATGACATGAACGTTCTCAACTATAGCATAGTATTTATCTTTCTAAATAAAATTTATTATGAAATTACTTGAATCAATGAAAATTCGGATAGGATATAATGGGCTTTATATAAACTGCAATTTTGAAAAATGCTAGTTTACAGAAGATCTTGGTAAAGTACCACAGCGATATTTTAAATATTGTTCATGCCATACAGGTATAGTAATTTACAGTGGGTTGATACATAAGGTGTCACCATAATCGCGCGTGCCAATCAACTTTCAATTGGAATTCCGGATTTTGAGATAACGCCTGTTAGACGTGAGGTTAGCGACAGAGAATTGTGACAGATAAGTCTCCAAAAACATATAATTTAAGATATGTTGATCCTTTAACTACTTTGCAGGTTTGGAACTTGCGAAGTTCCTCAGGCGTGAAATTAGCGATAATGAAGTCTGGGTTATCAGCCTGCAGAACTCACACGATTGGTACCAAGCTAGGGATGATTGTGCAGCAAAGGGTGGTCAACTACTAGCGATAACGGACGAGAAAGTCTACACCAGATTCAACGCTATTGACAAAGCATACCCCTGTGAGCATTTCTTCATCAGCAGACACACTGCGTTAGCTTCATTTGATCATACATCGTGTCGGGAGTAATTCGTACATATAGTGAATATTGAGTTACTGAAGGCGCAAATAGGATCTTATGGATAAACGTTGGCTTATAACATGAGGTCGATTTGTAGTTTTTGAGGTATGCGGGACCGGACCTGATTGCTAAACGCCTTTCGATATAATTTTTGCAGTGAAAATATCGCAATTTATCTTATCACTATGGATATATCCTAAAATTGGATTCAGTCCTGTCATGTCTGATATGGATAAATACTGACAACCGGTCACCACGTTCGAAACTGGAATTTGAATTTTATCCAAGAAACCATAATGCAGACTATTTCGGTACTTTTACTTCTTATCGCATTGAAAGTACCACGCTATCACCTTGAAATAACAACACTATAACATTGAAAGAGCAACACTAACATATTGTAGGAGTCACATTATCACATTGAAAGTGACAAGCTATCACACTGTAAGAGACACGTTGACACATTGAAAGTGATAGGCTATCGCATTGTAAGAATCACACTATCACAATGAAAGTGACAGACGATCACATTTTAAAAGTCACATTATCACATTGAAAGTGACAGATTATCACATTGTAAGAGTCACATTATCACATTGGAAGTCATAGTCTGTGGCACATTAAAATTCGCAGTATCTCATTGAATGCGACAGACTTTCACATTTTGAGATTGACATTATCACACTGAAAATGACAGACTATCACATTGTGAAAGTCACACTATCACATTGAAAGAGACAGACCGTCATATTGTAATGGTCAGACTATCGCATTGGAAATGACATTGTCAGGGCCACATTATCGCATTGATATAACCACACTATCACACCGAAAAAGCCGCACCATAACACTGGTAGTGCAACACTATCATATTGACAGAGCAACAGTATCCTATTAAACTCGCAACATAGGAAGAAAAATAACAATACTTATTGTAGCACACATGATGCATATTACATACATATTGAAGATTTCAATCCTGATTACCTTTCATTACCAACGAAGCAGATATATTTTGCCTCAAGCTCCGTATATGCACCCGCTCACGATATATGTGACCCGCCATATCAAATCCAGTCGGAAGTCGGGATTTTTTTTACCCTGTGCCAATGCATTCTCATATATATGCGAGTCGACCATAGGTCGCCTCGCATATATAAGAGAATGCATTGGCCTAACAATTTTTTACAATTTTAATAATTTGCTCTTGTATTCTTTAACAATTTTAAATTTTACCCATACAGAGCCCCAGACAAACATGAGCAGACGACACTCTTCTAGGTGCTTCTATAGATGTGTGGGGCTCCCTGCAGGGTAATGGATGTTTTTTTTATTTTATGTCCTAAAAATTGTAAGAAACATTTATTTAAAAAACATGATAAAAAATTGTTAGTCCAATGCATTCTCTTATATATGCGAGGCGACCTATGGTCGACTCGCATATATAAGAGAATGCATTGGCACAGGGTAAACAAAATCCCGACTTCCGACTCGATTTGATATGGCGGGTCACATATAGTGTTTGGTCCCTTTCCGCTAACGTTAACACCAGTTTGGCGAGATGAGCATAATGTAAGATGCGATAAGTTTTCATTCTATCTTATTTATCAGCAATCATTTGCATGCGGTCTTACTTGCTCCTCGAAAACTGGACCGCGTTTCTGATCAATAAAGTTGATTGTCAACTGAAAACTCCATTTTATCGAGTACGAATTACATTAAGATTAGTCACAATTTAAGGTAACATTTATTTTCAGCATGCAAAACTGCTATCAGGCATGGCTAATCCATCAACGTTTATACATGTATATACATGTTTATCTTTTACAGTGTTTCAAATAGATTATCTAGCAACGCATTTTTCTACTAGATGTTTTCCAGCTAATTAGAGTTAATTCAGAAATGTCATGCGTGTTGTATTATGGGTGTATCGTCAGTTTATTATATGCCATTACCCCCAACGTACATATGACAACAGGTCACTTGACTCAGTTCAATGTCACGAACTATGTCTGTTTAAATGACTAGGAATATGCTATGGTGACTTTCCCAGTCGATCTCGTTAGTCATCAATTCCTCGCGCATATACGCATATAATCGGCCTATAAAGTGAAATAGGTACATACGGTGATTATTTGATTACTGATTTGTGGCGCGTGCCACAGTGAAAACGCATGTTAAAGAGCGTACACCTGAACAGTCGTGAGTTGGCTTATTTGTTTCATTGACCGCACTTAATCTGCTTAGTATGCGTCAATTATGTGACTAAAATTGTCTCATTTTCAGCACATTATCGACTCAAAATGTGGCGATTCTAAACAGATTATCTACATAAAACAAGTTATATTGTATGCAGATAGTGTGCGGGTTTTGAGGAGAATAGGCTGCATTTGTCTCAGTTCCGATCCAATGCGGATCACTATATCGGGCGTAATAACATCATATTCTTATTCATTTCACATAAGTGTCCAAACAAAAGGTATTGAGTAAGTAGCAATGGACTGTTATTGATTATTACTATTGAAATATTAACATGTTGTGCAGGCCTATATCTCTTTCGTCTATTATTCTGAATGCATATTCTTGGATCGAGGTTTGTTGCGGGGTTGTGCTGTAGTTCAGTTTAAACTCAATACAATATAAGTAATTCAGTTGGAGGTTGTGCATGCATATTATGTGGAACCGGATGGAGTATACTCAAAAACGGCGAGGAGGCGGCCCCGGTATGCAGCTTGACAGCCAGCTAGGTACACTGAGCAGTTCACTATCCCGTTTTAAAACAGCAGTAGTTCAGTGGGTATGGGTACATGGTACATTTCAGCATAATAGAACCAACTCAGTTAGAACAGCAAAATTCCGACTGGGACTAATACAGTTACATATCTTTGGGCGCTATATCGTGTTAAAGTCATTGACAGGACTAGCATACAGAGAGTAAAATCCCGGCATGTTAAATTCAATTTTGTTACAAACATTGCACGTGGCTATTCTTGTGCCTTGTCGGCGAAAACGACCGAAAATGCAAACCGAAAGTTATCAAGACGTATAGGGCGTGAGATACTTGTCATTTCGCAATCCTGATTATGTTCAAGCCCAAAGGTCCATTCAGACCTCCTGAATCGAAGTGTTGAAGTTGTGGACGTATTATCAAGAGCCAAGAACCATGCATCAATGCAGCAACTGTGACAATGTGAAAAACTCTCGGCCTAAGCACCAACCGATTTTTAATTTTGGTCATAATAGCCGAAACGGGAGTTTGTTCTAAGTAGTATCAGAACCAGTACACGGTTCTGCATTGTGTTAAACTGTTAGAATATAACTATAAGTAAGTTGGTGGAATGAATAGACTGATGTAATTTGGTATATTTTATTCTGATTTAATTACAAATTTTGGGGAACAGGTCCTGGAAAGTTTACCCCGGCTAAATAGATAATCTACAACGAGTCCCATACTTCCCATTACATAGCTATATTTACAAAACGAGTCCAGTAAATTAATTAGGTATGGTACATTTCGATAAACTGGGTACGAGTTGTAATTATTTCCTGATCTAAAACATCCATAAAACATAGTTATATCAATAAATTGGACATGCAACTATCAGTTGCTTCTATATTGTGTGCGATGACATTGCAGGTGTGAATGAGTTGTTTGCCAGTGTAATTAAATACTCCCTACATAAATACGACTCGTTGATGTATGTATTGGCGTAAAGTAATGCGATTACCGTTTAATGAACGGAACTATAAGGGTGGGGTCAACTTAAAAAATAGTACACGGTAGGTATTCAGGGATCTGAAATCATTCACATCACAAAGTTCAAGCACACTGCTGCTGTCGTTTATATTCACGGTGACCCTTTCACCGTCATACGCAGCATTTCTACTATCGTTTATATACATGTTGATAAATACGCCGTCACACGTGGCATTGTTACTGTCGTTTGACTCGTTTATAAACACGGTGATCCTCATGTCGTTGCACGCATGTCTTAAACTGATAAAAAATACTAGTAGCACAACATAATTTCTGTATATTTATTCCAGGGATCTTGCGATCAAGCAATGTTGACCTCTACTGGGTGGGCTTGAACGACATAGTCACCGAAGGTATCTGGCTAAATCTGGACATCACATCGCCGACCTCATTGCAATGGCATACAGGTGAACCAACCAACACAACTGTGACCGAGGACTGTGGATGCTTTTGGCACAAGGATGTTCTCTCAGATCAATCTTTCAAACTCGGTGATTTAGTCTGCGGTACGGCCATCCGCCATGTCTGTCAGTACATCATAGATTAAAGACTTAAACTGATATAGCTCATTTGAGTGAGGCTAAAAATTTATGTATACGTAATTTGGTATCGGAGACAATTTGAAGCCGATAAGTACATGAAATAGCGTTACGTTGAGGCATGTCCAAATATAAAACAAGGTATACATGAATTTTTAAACCTTTCCATTCTATATACCGTCAAATAGCAAATAACTTATACATTATTTTGTTCAATTTAAACCTTTGTAATACTAAATATCGTTATGCTGAGGCATGTTCAAATACCAAATAACGTAGACATGAATGGTTATATTTAAACATTTTAAATACTAAATAGCGTTATGTTGAGACATGTCCAATTAGCAAATAACGTATACATTACTTTTTCTATTTAAACCTTGGTAATACTAAATATCGTTATGTTGTGGCATGTCCAAATACCAAACAACGTATAAATGAATTTTGAGACTTAAAACGTTCCACAATAAATGCCGTTATGTTGAGGTACGTATGGTCAAATACCAAATAGTGTATGCATGCATTTTGAGGTTTAAACATTCATATGATAAATACCGTTACATGTATGTCGAGGCATGTCCAGTCAAGCTATATATATATATCATACCAACGCTTGGTTGTATATATATGAAGCTGTGTTATGAAGTATGCGGAAATACAACTCTGAAGACTAATATTGAACGCAATTTCTGAGAACAAGAAACTAAGTTTACCCTTTGTTTACAATCGAAACAATATACGTGATAAGATATTAAAATGCTTTGAAAACAATTTACAACAAGTATGTTTAACTTAGGTCACGCTATACAATATGCATTTGGCAATTTACAGTTCAATTTATAATTGTATTCCACTGACCAACCAATTGTGATCGCCCGTGGGCATGCCAGCATTCCAGGTCCTGTTTAGCGGAACTGAAAGGAAATCTACTATATATTTTGGGACTACTGTCTGTCTGTTGTCTGTCTGTTTGTTTATTAGCAATGGCCGGGAAAACTGCCGGACGGATTTCCACAAAATTTGATACTTATGGGTACTTTTGTCCGGGGAGTGTTTTGGATGGGTTAAATTGTGAACCCGACATGACCTTGACCTTAAAAATGGTAAATTCGTTGTCAAATCGCTCTTTTCGACGGATTTCGACGACATTTGATACCTAAGGTTACTGTTGTCCGGGGAGTGTTTTCGACGGGTCAAATCGTGACCCAGACCTGACCTTGACCTTCATAATGGTCAATGCAAGGTCAAATCGGGTCCAATTTCGCACGCGACCGTGTCCTTGCTGATATACGCTCATATAGTGATGTTTCTGGCAAAGGAATCCCTAAATAGCCGGACGAAGTCAGGCCCACCAGCTAGTCTACTATATATGGCTGACTGTTGTGCTTCTAGAAATTATTAATTGCACATAATGGTGGATAAATATCCAATGAAATATCTATCGGTTTCTCTTTCCGTAAAGGAAGACTTAAATTTCTAATTTAGAAGCCAGTTATTAAATCGTTTATAACTTCTCACTGACCTTGCCTGTTGAAGGCTAAACAGTCTCCGAGGGTGAGTGATAATATTGATCGCGCCACGCTGTAAATTACATACCTTTACATACCTTATGTACTATTACACGGCGTCGTCGTACCCGTGGCAAGGTTGTTTATCGACACTACGTCTAGGCATCTCGAATACTTAGCGTATTAGTACTATTACTTGATTAGATGGATGTCGGCTCATATATCAACCGGAGGTAATTAAGACCGACTGTCGAAGGTTCATATGAAGTTACCGATGTGTGATTTATCTTGGCCGATATCCAATTAACAAAGTAATATCCCACGTATGCATTACACTATATAGTCCAGTAAGCATAGGGTTTGACCTAGAATTTATTTTGTAATTAATGGTTGTATCAATTCCAATTAATGTATCAGAAATCATCTACGAGATATGTTATATTAGTCCAGGAGATCGACCCCAAGAAATAACAAATGTTGCTCATTTTGACGGACAAGTGCTATCCGGTCTAATTTTGTAGTAAAATATATGTAGATTACGAAAATCCATGATAGCAGTGGTGAATTTGTAGCTTAATTGGCGAAAAACGTGTTTTTATTGACCTACCCGACGACCGAAAATGAAAGAATTTTCCGGCGACGTCATAGTACTACTAGTAGTCCGGGAGCTAATATGGGTACCCTTGCACCCCCTGGGACTTAACTTCTCCCAACTCATTTTGTTCCTTATTATGTCCTTCAACTTTTAAGCAATGTTAACCAGAAAAAAAGTGGCCGTATAGACTCGAGACAAAATGGCGTCCATCATGGCCGCCGTTTTTCAGACCAGACCCTAAGTCAGTTTTATGCAAATTTTAGCGGTGAAAATCTTGTAAAATGTATACAAATGTATATATTTTCGTGAAGCTAAGACATAGTGTCACTTTTTTGGGGCAAAATTGAAACTCACCATCCAAGATGGCCACCAAAATGGCTGCCGGAAGTTGAAAATATGACTTTTTCTTACAAATATCTTCTAGATCGATTCATGCTGTTTGGAACTGGTTGAGTAATGCGACTTTATTTCGTATTTTGTGTAACTGATAATTGGAAAAATTAAATATGCACTTTTTGGGTTCCTAGCCCCTTCCGTTCCCTCAAAAATTCGAATTTACAGAACGCAGTATAAAATTTCACACAAAAATCACAATTGGGATTATAGTCATATTTTAACAAGAAATGAACAGAACTTTGTAATGTAAGTGATGCATATGATTATACCTATGAATATTCCAACTCACTGGAACCAAAATTCTTACTTTGGCTCAAACTGGCTGCCAAAATGGCTGCCAAAATATGGAAAATGATAAATATTGCCCCAGCGTGTCCTGCAATCGATTACAAGTTGTGGATGATGTACAAAATTGGCTATTCTGCCTTCTATACATTGAATACTAACATGTCTGATGTGCCATGGTTAATTGTTACTATTGTCACCACTGACATCTCCAAAAATATTGGACTTTTTTCTCAAAAAGTTGACTTAAATATCGGCAAAAATTAACTTTTCATGTTTGGACCATTTTTGCAATTAAAATATAACTATCTTTGAGTTAAAAGGTGTTTATTGTTTTGGTCTGTATTAAATGTGTCACACTACGGGATTTATAGACCAAATTGTTCGCCCGATTTTGACAGAACTCTATACTCTCATTAAGTAGACATGGATAAACTTTTTTATGCAGCCTGTGTCAGGGAGGACGCAGTTATATAGTGTGTCATTTTGAAATATTTCTCGATGGGTTAATATATAATGCTATGTTATTATGGTCTAAAATGACTAATATCGAGATTTCTGGTGACCATTCAACGTTTGATACCATTTGATGTCCCGATGTGTATATTTTAGAAGTTCTGACACGTCACCAAGCTTCGGTACATGTCACGAAGCTTCGGTACATAGGATGAAAAACCGCCACAGATTTGGGGTTAATGATGCAAGGTCACATTTTTCGACAGAACTATATGCTCTCATTAAATAGACATGTATAAACTACTTGTATGTAGCACTGTGTCAGGGAGGAAGCAGTTATATAGGGTGGATGTAATATAGTGTGTCATTCTGACATAATTACACCATGGGTTAATATATAATTCCATGATGATTACGATCTGAAATGACTGATATCAAAGTTTATGGTGACCATTCAACGTTTGATGCCATTTGACGGTACGTGTCACGAAGCTTCGGTAAATTGGATGAAAAATCGCCACAGATTGGGGTTAACGATGCGAGGTCGCATTTTCGCCAGATTTTGACGGAACTGTATACTCTCATTAAGTAGACATCGATAAACTTATTATATGTAGCCCTGTGTCAGGGAGGGAGCAGTTATATAGTAGGTGTAATATAGTGTGTCATGATATATTACTCGATGGGTTAATATATAATGCGATGCTAATTATGATCTGAAATTATTAATATCCGGGTTTCTGGTGACCATTCAACGTTTGTTACCGGTACCATATGATGTCATATGGTGGTATATTTCTGGAGTTCTGACACGTCACGAAGCTTCGGTACATGGCACGAAGCTTCGGTGCATTGGATGAAAAACCGCCACAGGTTTGGGTTTAAGAATGCATTGTCAATTTGTTTTTGCCACAGCACTGGGAGATAAGTACCCAGGGTCACATGTTTCTTCTGATTTTGATAGTACTGTATGCTGTTATTAATAAAGATACACCTTGATTAACTTCATGTTGAATGAACCAGTCACAGTATAATTTTCAATTATTGAACATTTAACTTGAATGTCACGAATAATCGGTACATTCATGTTTTTGTTTCGACGTCGACTGTATGCATAAATCTGATTTAAATATAGTAATATATAAATAATAATTAATGTACCGAAGCTTCGTATCTATAGGTTACAAACACCTAATTATTTTCCATAGGCGACAGTGTTAACTAAAAGTCCCGCCGGCCATGGGTTAAGCCTATTTGAACTCCATGTGGTCAATTTTTCCTTAGCACGTCATCCGCTGCACCAGTATGTGACAACAAACGCGCCATTTTCGGTATTTTTTTCAAACGATAATCTTGCATTTCCACAATTACCCATTTTACTGCACAAAAATCAGCAGCATAAACATATCCAGACCCCTTCCGCAACTTTTGGATACCACCAGACTCTTCCTGTACATCTAAACATACACGATCGCTATATTTACGTAGGCTATGATTTTCTGTTCCCGATTAGGGATATTTCCCTCAATGATAATCAACCAATCAGCAGCCATATTGTTTTGTTATGCTGACTCGAATTTCAAGAAGCGTATCTCTATATAATTAGTTGCTTGTAACATATAATTGTAAAGAAAATCGAACTTTGATCGTGTAAACTGCGCCAATTTTACAAAAAAAGCTTTACTATGATACGATAGAAATATAGCAGTCATTGGACATCCTATTATCTCCCAGTGGTTCTTTGACCCACATACCCCGTTTTAAAATTGACCATTTTTAAGGGGGTAAGAAATAACACCGATACTCGATTCCTGATAACTCTGGAAGCACAGTTTAGTAGAAAGATACTAATGCCTCATGTCATGCTTGTTATATACATATATACTGCACAGTGTCGCATGCCCCATGTTTATCCACTCTCTAATCGGAATATTATGACCACAAATGTGACCACACCCAAAATTCAGGGTTTTTCATCATAATTTAATTTGTAAAATCCGACTCGCGTGCATAACGCACAGGGTAGAAAGGCATATGTATACGTTTTGGAAACTAGTTACGTATATCTACCATACGCCTTAAGGAATTTATCTAATTTTGAACACTACAATGTTTAATTGGATTTGAATTAGACCCCCCCCCCCTCAACTTAGAAAACAAGTAGAAACCTTCTTAAATCCATTTAAAAACATTGTAGAAGCCAAGTTGTAAATTATTTATGGTAAATTTTAACCTTAAAATCATACTAAGATGAAATGGTTGCAATTTGGACGATTTTGCGTAAAAAGGTAAAAAAAAAAATGGTATAATATTGAAAAAAAAAATTTATATTCTTCAATTTTTTCAGCACAATTAGTTATTTAACATTATTAACACAATTACTATTCAACTTAATCACCAAAATCATGCTAAAATGAAATCTTTACACATTAAAAAAAAAATGAAAATTTTTGGCTTAACATGTCGAAAAATTCCCGAAAAATCGAAAAAAAAACAAAGAAGGCTACAAATTTGTTCTTGCTATCATGCTTTTTCTTCATTACCATACCTAACACATTAAAAATAACATGGTCGCAGCTTGTCCGTCAATATGAGCAACACTACCTCCCGATCTCCTGGACTATATTGCCCTATCTCAATACCGGTAATGTGTTGAATTATTGTGCGTTATGAGACTTCTTGCCATATGAACAATATGGATATACAGTATGACATAAAACGATAGCCTTTTGTATTTAAACAGTACAGACATGTTTATATAACAATTTCAAATTTCGCAGCGCAAGAGAGGCTATATATACCATCCAAAATGGCTGCCAGTGGCCATGATTTTTATATCGAAAATGTCGTTAAAATCTGATAGTTCCCATCTAGATGTGATCCGAAACATATCTGCCAATTTTCAAAATATTTAAACGATAAATGTGGGCTACATGGAGTGCCGACGGATTTGAAATCAAAGATGGCTGCTGGAGACCATTTTTTAACGAATTTATGAAATAATGGATGGCTCCATTCTAGAGCGACCTAGAAGATCCAGATGAATTACGGCGACGATCGGATGAAGAATGTAGCCTGTAGTGTTTGTCAATGATTTAGTTACGCAAACAGTAAAATCCAAGATGGCAGCTGTCGGCCATGTTTTTCCACGAAATTCGGAACAATTGATGGCTCCCATCCAGATGTAATCCCAAAGAACCATATGCAGTTTGGTGGTGATCGGTTGAGGGATGTGGTATGTAGAGTGCGCCAAATGATTTAGTCATGCGAATGTTAAATCCAATACGGCTGAATGTGGCCATGTTTTTAATAAAAAATAGTTCAAATTCGACAGCTTCCATTTAGAGATTTTTTACAAATTTACAAAATATTTTTTCGAATAAATGCGGGCTGCAGGTTTATGCAAATAAATTCAAATTCGAAATACAAGATTGCTGCTGGCAGGCATGTTTTTTTTATCGAATTTCGAAAAAAAACATTTGATAGCTGCTATCTAGAGGTCACACGGAATATCCATACACAGTTTGGTGACGTTCGGATGTGAGATATGTCCTGCAGGGTATGCCAATGGAAATTGATGACGGACTGATGACGTACGCAGGCACGCACACATGGACGACGGACGCCAGCCCATGTCAAGTTGAGCTAAAACATACTAAATATGTCGCTCTAAGCTGCACGACGGGTTCCCCACGTCATGCGTACTAATTAGTTTGCTTGATCTCATAAACAAAAGGGCGTCATCGAAGTAAATAATGATAAATTTAGGACAATGACAGATTTCATCCACAAAAGTATTGCTCGATGGATAAATAAATTTTGTAGATAGCAGATACTATTTAAGTAACTAGACTAGCTACATGTTCTATATAATATATTACAGGTATCTAATTTATAATCATTCTATACTAATCTCAAAATGTACTTGATCAATATGACGTATTATTATGTTTATTAATTAATGTATGTATACTTATCTATTACCAGCTGCATCAGTTCAACATTGAAAATGCAATGCATTGTTGAATGCATTATTATATATGTTAATTAATGTATGTATACTTACCTATTATCAGCTGCATCTGTTCAAAGTTGAAATGCATTGTTGAATGTTGCAATATGATGTTTAAGGTGCGTTTAATTAAAAACTAATTTAATTCTGAAGTTTACCAAACAATGTGCACATAAGCAATTCAACAATAGGAGTTATACATTCCACAAAGCAATTAGTCAAGATTATTAATCAGTCCAATCAATGCGGATTACAGGGAGTGTATGCACTCGCGTGCGCACGGACCGACGAAGTACGCCAACACGTGGCAATAGCTGAAACTTGACAAGGACATAGTCCAATTGAATTAAACACCAACGAACTATATCGCTCTAAGCACGTCGGTTTGCACCCATCATGAATTGTATATTAACTATTTTTACAGACACATTAATATGTTGCGTTCTGCGCATAGTGTTCAAATATATGTTATGGGCTTAAAAAACATCAAGGGGCATGCCATTTGTTTCTGTTTACAAGATATATATATCTTATACCTGGTCGCGTTAATTTTTACATCACATAAAATCCAACTTGGAGTGACCTCATATATATGTATATCTACCGACATAGTGCGACCATCTATCATCCTATTGAGTAAAAATATACAAAACAACAGATATAGTCTAGATAATGAACACTAATTATTCAATAACCAAATAAGGTCAAGGGGTATGTGTAACTGAAATCGATACACACATGTCATTTTGTTAAGTAATACATGTATATCCAATTTTTTAAAGTTTTTAAAAATTTCACCGGTCTCGCTAAGTGGGGTAAATATTTGTGGCTCCATAATATTACATGGTGTATTCTCATCGGTTAGTTGAAATAAGGCTACATTAAGGTCATTGCGTGACAGAAGAATGTATGCTTAATGACCCGCGTTCCTCTACAAACAACATAGCACATACCATTCACACTTTTCCAATGGCTTTTACTTAGCACGACCGATTTAGATGTGGGTTTTGTTTCGTCATAGAACCACGTGTCATACTTTTCTAACAACCATATATATCTCTTTTCAGACAACCATCAGTAGCATAATCACTACAATAATTATATAATAAATTTAAAAGTTATTTGATCAATATAACAGAGTACGTATAACTGAATATATATATATATATATACTTCTCTATAACAGCCACTTCTGTTCAAAATTTACTTGCAATGTATTGTTGAATGTTGATCGTAATAATATATGATATTTAATGTGTTGAATAAAACAATTAATTTAATTCTGAATTGTTCTCAAACAATATGCACAAAAGCAATTTAGCAAATATTAATGTTATGCTTATGGTGGTATGCTACATATCATCTTCAAACCTCAAGTCCGACCATGAACAAATGGATCGGCAAATACATGAACTTATTCAAATATTATTATACAGACTTGGAATACACAATAATAATATAATCATTAGCAGGAGTTTGACCTTCCACAAAGCAATAAAGCGAGTTTATTATTCAGTCAAATAAATGCGGACTGCATGGTGTCCATGCACGCACGTACGACGGACTAGAGACGCCGACCCATGACAATAGTCACTGCAATAATAATATAATAATCTTAGGAAGGTACTTGATCGATATGACACAATATGCATACATGAATATATATATATATACTTCTCCATTACCAACTGTTCAAAATTGATTTGCATTGTATTGTTGAATGTTGTTTGTTATAATATATGATATTTAATGTATGATATTTAATGTGTTGAATAAAACAATTAATTTAATTCTGAATGTTTCCCAAACAATGTGCACAAAAGCAATTTAGCAATATCAATTTATGTTTGTGGTGGCACGATATGACCACATATTAAAGCTACATACACTCTTCAAACACCGTTTCTATCCCTCAAGACCGGACCTTGAACAAATGGATCAACAAATACAAGGCATTCTTCGAAATATTAGTATACATACTTGGAATACATAATAATAGAATCATTAGCAGGAGTTTGACATTCCACAACTAAAAAACAACGAACTCTTTCGTCGTAAGCTTAAACACCGGTTTGCCCACGTCATTAATAATTAAGTAGCAGCTCTAGCTACCTATTATATATATATATATTCAGGTATCTAAGTTTAGACAATCATCAGTAGATTGTCATTGCTATAATTTTATGATAATCTTAGGCAGGTACTTGATCGGTACGACACAATACGTATACATGAGTATATATATATATATATACCCTTCTCCATTACCAACTGTTCAAAATTGATTTGCGTTGTATTGTTGAATGTTGTTTGTTATAATATATGATATTTAATGTATGTTGAATAAAACAATTAATTTAATTCTGAATGTTTCCCAAACAATGTGCACAAAAGCAATTTAGCAATATCAATTTATGTTTGTGGTGGCACGATATGACCACATATTAAAGCTACATACACTCCTCAAACACCATTTCGATCCCTTAACCGTTTGGCGAGTAGAACGACATATATGTCGTCTATCGGTTGAGGAGTAGAACGACATATATGTCGTTTCAGGAAGTGTTATTTTACGTAGACATAACTTCAACAAATCATCTGATTTATAAATGATTTCTATAGGAGTTATTTTGATTAATATAATGTTCCAAATGTATAAGTGCAATTGATTATGATAACACACATTCACAAAAAATGCACATAAATTAAAACAAATTATTGGGACTTTTTGACCGAACTTGTTAATAATTATTGCTATGACATTGATGTTAAATTTACTCATGACGTCATGTATATGACGTTACAGATACTCTCGAAAGGGTTAAGACCGGACCTTGAACAAATGGATCAACAAATACAAGACATTCTTCGAAATATTAGTATACAGACTTGGAATACATACTAATAATAATAATAGAATCATTAGCTAGAGTTTGACATTCCACAACGCAATAAACGCGGTTTTATTATTCAGTCCAATTAATGCGGACCACAGGGTGTCCATGCATGCAAAGACAAAAGACTTAGTCATATTTAACTAAAAAACAGTGAACTCTTTCGTCGTAAGCTTACACACCGGTTTGCCCACGTCATTAAAGATACGGGCGGTCTTGGTGATGGGTATGCCGTTAAAATATTCATCTCCGTCAAAAACCGCCATAAACAGAAGGAATAGTAAGATATAGACAGACTTTGTTCTTATGCCAATCAGAAATATGTCATAAACAGTATGTTATTGTCAACTTTTCCCCCTTTGTTATGTAAACAAAAGCCAAAAAAGTTACTTTTCTTGGCTTGTGTTTATATCCGGATATAGTAAACATAAAGAGCGTTATTTGTTACTGTTTTCCTGATATGGAAATAATGAAGAGCGTTTATGTCATTTTTGTGTGATTAACCAATATAATTGCGTTATGTAAACAGAAGCACAAGTTATTTAACACGAGCATTATGTTGGTTAAGTACACCAGCGTACGTCTTGACGATAATATAATATTTACGAGCTGATTATGTTTGGCATATGAGCGGAACTGTATATATTTTGGTGTTCCTTCTGTTGCTACCCATTATATAAATATATTCAGGTATCTAATTTCAGACAATCATCAGTAGCCTAGTCACTGCAATAATAATATAATAATCTTAGGAAGGTACATGATCGATATGACACAATACATATACATGAATATATATATAATTATATACTTCTCCATTACCAACTATTCAAAATTGATTTGCAATGTATTGTTGAATGTTGTTTGTTATAATATAGTATATTTAATGTATGTTGAATAAAACAATTAATTTAATTCTGAATTTTTCCCAAACAATGAGCACAAAAGCAATTTAACGAATATCAATGTTATGCTTATGGTGGTATGCTACATATCAGCTTCAAACCTCAAGTCCGACCATGAACAAATTGATCGGCAAATACATGAACTTATTCAAATATTATTATACAGACTTGGAATACACAATAATAATATAATCATTAGCAGGAGTTTGACCTTCCACAAAGCAATAAAGCGAGTTTATTATTCAGTCAAATAAATGCGGACTGCATGGTGTCCATGCACGCACGTACGACGGACTAGAGACGCCGACCCATGACAATAGGTCAAACCTGACAAAGACTTAGTCAAATTGAGCTAAAAAACAACGAACTTTTTCGCCCTAAGCTATACACCGGGTTGCCTACGTCATGAATAATTAAACAGCAGCTCTAGCTACCTATTATATATATGTTCAGGAATTTCATTTCAGACAATCATCAGTAGCCTAGTCACTGCAATAATAATATAATAATCTTAGGAAGGTACATGATCGATATGACACAATACATATACATGAATATATATATATATATACTTCTCCATTACCAACTGTTCAAAATTGATTTGCATTGTATTGTTGAATGTTGTTTGTTATAATATATGATATTTAATGTATGTTGAATAAAACAGTTAATTTAATTCTGAATGTTTCCCAAACAATGTGCACAAAAGCAATTTAGCAATATCAATTTATGTTTGTGGTGGCACGATATGACCACATATTAAAGCTACATACACTCTTCAAACACCGTTTCGATCCCTCAAGACCGGACCTTGAACAAATGGATCAACAAATACAAGGCATTCTTCGAAATATTAGTATACATACTTGGAATACATAATAATAGAATCATTAGCAGGAGTTTGACATTCCACAAAACAATAAAAACGATTTTATTATTCAGTCACATAAATGCGAACCACAGGTGTCCATGCACACAAAGACAAAATACTTAGTCACATTTAACTAAAAAACAACGAACTCTTTCGTCGTAAGCTTAAACACCGGTTTTCCCACGTCATTAATAATTAAGTAGCAGCTCTAGCTACCTATTATATATATATTCAGGTATCTAAGTTTAGACAATCATCAGTAGATTGTCATTGCTATAATTTTATGATAATCTTAGGCAGGTACTTGATCGGTACGACACAATACGTATACATGAGTATATATATATACCCTTCTCCATTACCAACTGTTCAAAATTGATTTGCGTTGTATTGTTGAATGTTGTTTGTTATAATATATTATATTTAATGTATGTTGAATAAAACAATTAATTTAATTCTGAATGTTTCCCAAACAATGTGCACAAAAGCAATTTAGCAATATCAATTTATGTTTGTGGTGGCACGATATGACCACATATTAAAGCTACATACACTCCTCAAACACCATTTCGATCCCTTAACCGTTTGGCGAGTAGAACGACATATATGTCGTCTATCGGTTGAGGAGTAGAACGACATATATGTCGTTTCAGGAAGTGTTATTTTACGTAGACATAACTTCAACAAATCATCTGATTTATAAATGATTTCAATATGAGTTATTTTGATTAATATAATGTTCCAAATGTATAAGTGCAATTGATTATGATAACACACATTCACAAAAAATGCACATAAATTAAAACAAATTATTGGGACTTTTTGACCGAACTTGTTAATAATTATTGCTATGACATTGATGTTAAATTTACTCATGACGTCATGTATATGACGTTACAGATACTCTCCAAAGGGTTAAGACCGGACCTTGAACAAATGGATCAACAAATACAAGACATTCTTCGAAATATTAGTATACAGACTTCGAATACATACTAATAATAATAGAATCATTAGCTAGAGTTTGACATTCCACAACGCAATAAACGCGGTTTTATTATTCAGTCCAATACATGCGGACCACAGGGTGTCCATGCATGCAAAGACAAAAGACTTAGTCATATTTAACTAAAAAACAGTGAACTCTTTCGTCGCAAGCTTACACACCGGTTGCCCACGTCATTAAAGATACGGGCGGTCTTGGTGATGGGTATGCCGTTAAAATATGCATCTCCGTCAAAAACCGCCATAAACAGAAGGAATAGTAAGATATAGACAGACTTTGTTCTTATGCCAATCAGAAATATGTCATAAACAGTATGTTATTGTCAACTTTCCCCCCTTTGTTATGTAAACAAAAGCCAAAAAAGTTACTTTTCTTGGCTTGTGTTTATATCCGGATATAGTAAACATAAAGAGCGTTATTTGTTACTGTTTTCCTGATATGGAAATAATAAAGAACGTTTATGTCATTTTTGTGTGATTAACCAATATAATTGCGTTGCGTTATGTAAACAGAAGCACAAGTTCTGTAACACGAGCAGTCTGTTGGTTAAGTACACAGCGTACGTCTTGAAGATCATATAATATTTACGAGCTGATTATGTTTGGCATATGAGCGGAACTGTATATATTTTGGTGTTCCTTCTGTTGCTACCTATTATATAAATATATTCAGGTATCTAATTTCAGACAATCATCAGTAGCCTAGTCACTGCAATAATAATATAATAATCTTAGGAAGGTACATGATCGATATGACACAATACATATACATGAATATATATATAATTATATACTTCTCCATTACCAACTATTCAAAATTGATTTGCAATGTATGGTTGAATGTTTTTTGTTATAATATAGTATATTTAATGTATGTTGAATAAAACAATTAATTTAATTCTGAATTTTCCCCAAACAATGAGCACAAAAGCAATTTAGCGAATATCAATGTTATGCTTATGATGGTATGATATGACCACTGCTTAATGCTACATATACTCTTCAAGTCCGACCATGAACAAATTGATCGGCAAATACATGTAATTATTCAAATATTATTACACAGACTAGTACTTGGAATACATAACAATAATAGAATCATTAGCAGGAGTTTGACAAAGCAATAGGGCGAGTTTATTATTCAGTCCAATAAATGGAGACCGCATGGTGTGCATGCACGCACATACGCCCCGACGGTATACAGGAGCCAACCGGTGACACAATTCGAACTTGACAAAGACCTAACCAAATTGAGCTATAAACCAACGGACTATTTCGCCGTAAGCTGCACACCGGTTTGTCCACGTCATGAATAATTGCATGCACTGCAGTCTTAAAATATTTCGTTTCATGCACTGGTCAGTCTTTCGGATGGGATGGGGCTCTCTTTTCCAAATATTCGCTTGTCCGAAGGTTATATATTCCGAATGTTCGATATTCCGAAGGTTATATATTCAGAAGGTATGCGACGAATGTTTTCTATTCCGAAGGTTTTCTATTTCGAAGGTTTTCTATTCCGAAGGTTTTCTATTCCGAAGTTTCGCTATTCCGAATGTGTTCTAAATGTATCTGGACGTATTTATTAGGATATGCATCACAATTGACATGTCCCTCATATCCACAAACCAGACATGGAATGAAAAATACCATAGTATTCTATAGTACATGTACATTAATACAATCCAATATAATTTCCAAATTGTTCCAGATGTCGGTTACTAATAGCGGGAAGACCGTATAGGTTGATAGTTTATTGCGAAAACAAGGTGACTACATTGCTGAAACAAAATAAGGGATCAAATCCTGTCTTTAGAAGAAACATCAAATGTCAATACAATACCATCTGCGTTCCTGGCGCTGCTAATCAAATACCCTAAAACAATTTTCCGTCAGTATCTTTGTTGAGAAAATGCCTGATTTTCCTTCTACGACCATGCGACTCATTTTGAATCAAGTGTGGAATTACAATAGTACTAATGTTATAAACATCAGCAAATCTATACATGGCACTAATTAAGTTAGCATTGACTTTGTTAAAGTTGTGCTAATATTGAAGTCAGCCATCTTGGAATTTCAGGGTAAAATCCCGTCCCTTAATGCCATATGACATATCAGAAACAACCTATGTATGTGACATTCGTGCATAATATTGGTCAATACAATTCTAAATAGGGCCTCAACTTTCCCAGAAGAAAGGGCTGAACTCAAAATTGGGGGGTCATGACCCTTAAAAATAAAACATTGTGGAGCCTTCAATATCAAACATAAAGTGGTTGGATCGTCCCTAAAGAGTCAAGTTGTGAGAGCAACTGTCTGACTTGCAGTTTGCGATTATGCACCAGATGGAATATGTTGTGGGGATAACTTATAGTGCTAATGGATGGATTGAGAGAGTAGTCACTCTATGTATTATGTCTAAGTCGAATAAATGATGATAGCAGTTATATAAAACATCGAATCCGTAATGTATTTGTGTATGTAAAAGTAGATAATAAACGATTAATTTAAAACTCATCTGTCGATATCCTATTATGACTTTGAAATCGCCATTCATATATATTATACATTATACTATGTGAATCCCAAAATGAGACTTATTTAAACAAAAAGTCATATCAGTTTGGTTCTTTCCAACATATGTCTTTTAGCATATTCCAATATAGTATTACGTGGAATGATAGCAACATTATCACAAACAATATCATAAACAGCAAAACAAACAGTGCCCTTGGTTTAGCACGGGTATCTGATTAGCTGCATCCAACTTCATTACTAACAATGAAATGCATGTGGGTGGTTGAAAGATGTGCTTTCTATTTTAGTGATTTCAGCTCAGAAAAATGGCTTAGAAAATTCATCCCAAAATCCAGTGACGGTGAAGTGTAATATGATGGTATGATATTGCCTAAAATATATAAAGTGCTGAACATGAAATTATGGCGCAATATGTGGACTATGGGTGTGAACATCCTAATTGCAAGCACACCTTTCGTCGGAAATACAGAAACACATTGATGCTTAATATCCATAACTTAATGTTTAATGTCCATAGCATCACAATTCTTTAGATTTATAATTTAACGAATGTGATGGGAGGAGACCATGGCGTATATATCAGGACTTCACCCCACATCAAAGGTTACAATATGTGGATATAAGGTTATATTTCATAGACACCACAGACATTTGGGAAATGGACCAAGCACCATCATAGTCATTATGATTAACTTTCATACTTAGCTATTATGACTAACACAAGTTAGTAATTATGGGGACAAATCGTAGAACGTTGATATACAGCATAGATCCCAAACATAATATCATATAGGAAACATAATATTGTCAGTAATGTATACCACATAAGCACTTGTAAAATGAGCGCTTGAGTTCTGTGTAAGTATAATTCACAATAAGGTTAAGAGCAAATTTGGTAAGTTAACCCTGACATACTATGCCAGGAGTAACAATATTTTCCTTAACAGTGTATGTAAATATATTTAAACATCTCGTACACAAGCAAGTAGTGAAGCTAACTGTATTTCAATGGATCCACTGACATAATTCAAATCAACATATGAACAAATCGTGAAATTTTGAATTGATTCATGCAAGTGTTGAACTACATGTGATAAATTCCATGACGTTTTACTCAAAGTCGATTTGCAATCTTGATAATTGTATTTTCGTCATGAAGTTAAATTATCAGTTAACGATCACACCAATACAAGGCTGTAATGATTGCCCATATCACAAATAACAATTAGCAACTGCCATTTAGACTAGCTAACTAGCAACACATCCGTGTGGTATTGCATATTATAAATACACTATTTAGAAAACTCAAGAATGAACTAAATAAATTGTGCTACATTCAGAACTTGTCCACACAACCGTTTAAACCTATTACACTATATTGAAACAAATTTGCTCTAAAATAGGGACCGTATTTTATACTCACCGTTTATCCCGTGGAATAGATCACTTATCCTGTTCAATTGATTTACACAGTCATTGTGTGTGCCAAGAAAAATAACCTAACCATGCATGATATTCCGATAACATTTGTTTGGTATACCCGCAAAGAGAGAAGTTGCTGGGATAATATTGAAACCCCTAACAGAGTGAACAGGGTGTGTCCGGGTGGCTCTACCAGGGTGAGTGGTCCGGGTTGTGGTTGACAATTTTCTGAGGTATGTACTTCACCCCAAAATACGTTTGACGGGGAAGATGTGTAGTACTTTTAGTTATTGTGTGAGTTACATTCTAACAAGATGACATCGTGTACAACTAAATTTGAAAGACTATATACTAAACATATAATTGGGACATTGGCACGTGATGTCCGCGAGTCCCATTTCTTACTAAATATGGTACAATCCCTTGTTCTCTAAATTTTATAATGCACACCAGTTTAGCGAATGAAAAGTGCAATGGTTACCCCATAATTCGACAAACGCCTTCAATACGCACAATGCCACACCGTATAAGCAAATAAGCACGTGTTCACTCGGTAAAAAGGCAACTGAAGCACGGTTATTTTGTAACCATTTCGACTTGCCAAAATGAAGATACTAACATGGCATGGCAACGGTGTGACCACAACCAGAAAAGTTGTCGCATGGGGGGGGGTCTCACCACATATTTGACAATAGGTTTTATGTTCGTCCGCGGCATGGTACCAAGACTCTTAAACGGTACCGAAGCTGGCGAGGTTTGCCGATTGCACACGTGTCTCATGTTCGCGGGTCTAGATTAACATATACCAGAATTGTGGAAGTAAGATCCTAGGCCAGCGAACATTTACGTATTGATCTATTCGCATTATCTGACTTCATTCCGTGTAGCTTTTCGGTTATGGCTAGCAAGGAAGTTTTGAGTTAATGTTTATTATATAAAACTGAATTTGTCTTCCTATAAGCAGCCACTGGCACCATGCGTGAATTTTCAAAAAACTATCAATTGGAAGGAACAACTCATCATCCATTATAACCAAGACTGCCAATTGAAAAGATCAATGGTTATACCAGTGTTCGATGTACGCCATCCATACACACACTTTCGTATGGATGCATTGTCACACTGTATATAAGCGAGTAAACGGTCTGTGTTTATTCCACATTCATAACAGAGTAACGTTGAACGCTCTTTACATTGTGCATTCTGGAAAATAAGTCGGATCCCGTGTTTTTTTTTAAATGTTATGACTTGAATTCGTCTTCCTACAGTTTGTTTCACGTATATGTACATTTGTCGACCCATATTTTTTCCCCGCGCAACTGGTCAACAACGATATGTTTAAAGTGTTATCGTGGTTTTTTTTTCCAACGAACAACTATTACGCTTCACGTTTCAAGTAAATAAATACGGACGAATTCGTGGACGTTAATACAAATGGAGGTAAGCCTCCAACATGTTAATCACGGAGAACCTTCAACATAACTCCACTTGCAGACGCAGAGTTGCACAACATGCAATATAAACGACTAATTGTGCGAACACATTCCATCAAACAGAAGGCCCCAAGCGAAATTGGCATTACTTTCACATTTCGTAACAAGTAAACAATAAACGCTTCACAAATGAGGAACGAAATAATTCCACATTCAAACAGTTGTCATCGTTGAAATAAATCGTCGAATGCGTCTAACTAACACTTCTCTGTCATATATAGACAAGTTTCCTTTTCTAATGGTACAGATATGGACATTTCCCATGACGAACACCATTAGTTTAGTGGTTTAAACTTCTCAGAATCTATACAGGTGCAACGATGTGACGTATTCATGTCGATTTCACACGACCACGTCGATTTCACGCTAACGTATTAACCCTTTGCGCAAGGATAGCGCGCTTGGTTTTTACAACATATACATTATATATATATATATATATATATATATATATATATATATATATATACCGAAATCATCCCAGATAATAACGAATATCCTATCTAGAACAATCTCACCCTCGATGCAGATATTTGGTCCGGACAATCGGCAAGTCTCGTGTCCGGTCCAATATCTGCCCCATAAGTGAGATTTTTCCATCCCACACCCAAGGTCGTGATGGGTAATGTTAATCTCACCGAACGCGTGAGCATCTGTCTCACCCTACCCACGTGACTACTTTACATATTTAATTAAGAGCGGAAACTATTTTAACAATCCGTCACCATGTCTTGTGACGACCAACCAGTTCAGCTCCACGTTTCAAGCAAATAAATACGGACCAATTCGTGAACGGTAATACGAATTGTGATAAGCCGCCAACGTGTAAACACGAAGAACCTTCAACAAAACCTCAATATCAAACACAGAGTTGAATAACATGCAAAAGAAACGACTAATTGTGCGAACTCATTCCATCAAACTGAAGGTTCCAAAGCGAAACTGGTATTATTTGCACATTTTGTAATACGTAAACAATAGCCGCGTCACAAATGACGGACGAAATAGTTGCACATTCGAACAGTCATCGTCGTTGCAATAAATCGTCGAACACGTCTAACTAACAATAATTTTGTCTGTCAAATATAAGCATGTTTCCGTTTCTAATGGTACCGTTATTGTCATTTCCCATGATAAACACGATTAGTCTAATTGTATATACTTCATATGAATACGCACCTTTGTCGGAATCTGTGCACGTGCAATGTGACGTATTCGTGTCGCTTTCACAAGCCCATGTCGATTTCACTCTAACGTATTAACCCGGCGCGCACGGGTAACGCGCTTTGTTTTGACAGTATATATACCGAAATCATCCCAAATAATCACGAATATCGCATCAGATTTCTGCAAAGACGTATCGTTACGACGCTACTGGCGTGTGCCAAAGATTGGTATAAACACAAAATCGGAATGAGGCCCTTGGGTTGGGAGAAAAATTATCCATCATGACCTAGGATGTGAGCATGAACATCTCACCCACAGGGCCAGCTATTTTGTCCGGATACTCGGCAAGCTTCGTGTCCGGCCCAAATAGCTGGCCCCGAGGGTGAGATTTTTCCCTCCCACACCTCAGATCATGATGGATAATATTATTCCTTATACAGTGAAATATGTAGCAGGGACCAGGTTTGGGGTAATCGTAATCAGTAATCGTAATCAAAGTAATCGATAAAAAAATTTGAAGTAATAGCCTGCAATCAGTAATCATGACATTTTGTTATTACTCATGATTATATTTTGATTGCTTTGTGATTACTTTTACTAAATACTAGGATACTCATAGTCTCATATAAGGATTAACTGTCATGTGGACTGTTTTTATGGAGATGTAACGGTGAGGTAAGTGGACATAACTTGTGTAAAACCCGAAGGGTTTTACATACAAGTTATGTCCACTTACCTCAACGTTACATCTCCATAAAAATAGTCCACATGACAGTTAATCCTTATATTTATATACATTTAGCGAAAAAGCCACTTTTGTAAATATATTTAAATCGAAAAGTGTATCATGACAAGATCAGCCCAAAATACCCAATAGCACCCTTGGCAAAAGTTAATAGGAACAATTTCTCTTCATGTTGAAACCCGATGATGTATTAAGTCAATCCTGCGCGAGTCCAAATGCGCCCAAAACATTACGCGTTCGTCTTTCCATACCTAATGACGTATCGATGGTGTTATTAGCTTGGAGTTATGATGCGTTACGCATTCACCGAGAAATAACTGCAACTAGCCACGTGGGCGCCGACCAATCAGAATGCTGGATTTAGTGATGACAACACTTAGTGTGTAAATATACTGTATTAATGTGCACAAATGCAAATCAAAACACATGATAGTATTTTAATACAATGTCTCCATTTTACGTTTGTGGTGCGTTGTGAAATGATATGTCTTGATCTAACGGAAGGGCTCCAATTTCCAATGGTTTGTGTTACTGGAATATCAGGTATATATTGAATAACATGTGGGATAGCATGACTAAATTCACCCTCTGGGGACCTCATTCTGCAAATTACGATACAATATTTGCAGCCTTGTCTGTCTATATCTTTGGCTTTGGTGAAAATAACCATGTTGAACATTTCTGTTTTCGTTTTGAACTCATTGTTATTTGCACATTTTGTAATACGTAAACAATAGCCGCTTCACAAATGCCGGACGAAATAGCTGCACATTCGAACAGTCATCATCGTTGCAATAAATCGTCGAACACGTCTAACTAACAATAATTTTGTCTGTCAAATATAAGCATGTTTCCTTTTCTAATGGTACCGTTATTGTCATTTCCCATGATAAACACGATTAGTCTAGTTGTATATACTTCATATGAATACGCACCTTTGTCGGAATCTGTGCACGTGCAATGTGACGTATTCTTGTCGCTTTCACAAGCCCATGTCGATTTCACTCTAACGTATTAACCCGGCGCGCACGGGTAACGCGCTTTGTTTTGACAGTATATCAGTATATCAGGTATATATTGAATAACATGTGGGATAGCATGACTAAATTCACCCTCTGGGGACCTCATTCTGCAAATTACGATACAATATTTGCAGCCTTGTCTGTCTATATCTTTGGCTTTGGTGAAAATAACCATGTTGAACATTTCTGTTTTCGTTTTGAACTCATTGTTATTTAAACCGTGTTTTAATTTAGTGTGAAGCCAGCTCAATGAGCGCACTCTCTGAATCCGCATTACTGTGACCATTCAGATATGACCATTTTTAGACAAACAAAACATAAGTCACATAACAAAATTCCACAAATTTGAATTTCCATTTCCACCTGTAACAAATCTGAAAGTAAAATGCAAGCATTGTCCAAGTTATATATCTGGGGCAAGCGGAAGCACATCTAGCTTTTTGTCCCATATAAACTTGTTATCAAGGTATGTACTAATTTATATGCTAAACCATCAACTTATAACTGTGGACTGATTTCAATGAACGTGTTAATTTATACCTATGTTATGATAAATCAAACTAATTAATCAATATTGTGATCAAATCAGCAATTGTTACTCTGGCTGCATGGTCACTTAGTAATCGCTTTGTCTGAAGCTAATTAACACATATTGTGATCTAATCAGGCACTGTTGCTCTGGCTGTCTGATGAATCGATATGATGGTGAAGTACAATGGCAGAGGAGTTTAAAAGCTATCATTGTGCGGAATGTTTTTAATGCTTGTTTGTTTTTATTTGTTCAATCCTTCCTTATTTACTTGTTATATAGTGATGTGTTTATTCAATAATATTTCATTATTTGTTCCTATCGGATCAAAGTTGGTGGAAACTAATAATTGCAATTTGATTTGATTTGATTTGATTTGATTTTGATAACATCTGAACACATAAATAGACAATCAGGCACATACGCAATCAAACACGTTACCACACATAACATATACTCTGTAAATTATAAATTATATACATAAATTAGGTTTGTTGAGAGCCAGCCCGGTATGTAGTGTACATTTAGTAGTGGTGGATCGATAATGACATGACACCACAATATATTTTCATTATGGTTACCTTGTAATCAGATGCAATCGACCAGTAATCGATAACATTTTAATAAAGTAATTATGATGGTAATCGTTACATTATAAACAAATGTAGTCAGTAATTGTAATCGTCATCGCGTCAATCAAAAGTAATTGTAATCGTAATTGTAATCGGCCCAACTCTGACCGGGACACCCATTGATTTCAAAGTGTTATATTATAATAAGTGACAGATAGGCATAGAATTGTTTAGTTAGGAAATGAGTCGTGCATCGTTTGTGTTATAGCCGAAACCTAGTTATAGCCGACTAGTGTTAGATAACATCACTACATTGCGAAACCAACTTAGGTTACCAAAGTTAACCCTTAATTGCTACTTAAGAGATTCAAGGCTTCGAAGCTAATTTATGCGAAATTACAAATCATATGAAAAACCAACTAAATTTCAATTATTTCGGTCACAATTGCCGAACTTGCAAATGTTCCGTCCGATATGTCAACTTCGCTTCAATTGACTCTGTCAAATTTTATATCACAAGAAAGGAAATGTTATGCCCTATAACGTACAATGGACATATTTTGACTGAGTTCACACTGTTTTAGAATTATAGAGGATATTAGGTATATTTACATATTTATTCCACATTTCAGTACATTTTTTTGGTATGATATCTTGATTTATGTTTGTTTGATACTATCGGAGTATACATCAAAAGAAAGGTAATTGCATTACCAATTAGACATATTCTGACTGAGAAGAAGGATTTTGAGAATCTATTGTGATTGTGATAGGTGTGGTTTTTTTTAATCGGACATCTGAACCTTGTCAATAGTATAATTAGGAGATAAACGTACCCTGTTGAGTTGTACATTCTGTTTTCATGCTCAAATCCCAGAATGTACAACTCAACAGGGTACGTTTATCTATATTGTAATTCAATCTAGCAAGGATTTGCAAAACAACTGTATAAAAAGTATCATTTAGTCATGTTCATGAAACGAATCAAGACTTTCATTTTGTCGTTGTCACCGTGCACAAATCGTTGGGTTTGTTCATTGCGTTACCCGGAACACTGCTTCATGTGGGGCGGGTTGGCTCGTTTCGCTACTTCGTTCTGCGCCGATGAAATTTTACCGTGCTACATTCAGATTTGATGCACGCTGAAGTGGCCGATGAACGGAATCTATAGACAACAACGCGCGTGTGTGTGCTCATTTCGCTACCCCGTTCTGCGCCGATGAAATTTTACCATGCTCCATTCAGATTTGATGCACGTTGAAGCGGCCGATGTCGGTGAATTGAAAACTAAAGTTAGCCGCTCTCGGCCAATCGGAATGCTTGTTTTTAGTGACAAATATTCAATTGAATTACAATATATATTGGTATATCTTTTCCCTCAGAGGCATGTGCGTAAAATATCTACCAAGCCAGAAGTACGTTATCAGATAGATTGACTTTGATGTTATATATAGATTGACTTTGATGTTATATTCAATATTAATAATTATATGTTAACAAAGTATCTACAAAGCTAGAAGTACGTTATCATATAGATTGACTTTGATGTTATATTCAATATTAATGATTCTCCGGTAATTATAGTCGCATGTCAAAACCATTGTTATGTAAGCAGTGGAATTACCAGTAAAATACCAATTAATCCAATAAAAAACAAAAGATTACTCAACATTTAGATGGTAAACATTTGAAAATGTCAAATCGGTGATATATACTGAAATTCAAATTGAGATTAAACATTTGAACTTACTACATGATTAGCGATGTGTTTTGACGAACCTTTGTAACATAATTTTTTACATAACAATGGTTTCAACATTTAGAATTTCGTTATTGGTGAATTATCAATAACAAAAATAAGAACCAACATTCTAAAAAATACATTTCTGAGTCATACTTGGTATGTGATCCACATTTCAGCTCGCACAATCCATGATAAGGCTAATTATGATAGTTAATATTTTCAAAGTATTACACGTTCTTTCAATTCTTAAAACCGTCCAAATAACCTGTCTCCACTAATATATCAGGCTGGAACCAGGTAGAGTTCGAAAGTAGACAATCATACTTGATAGGTGGGTGTCAAATATCGACTCGCACAGTCCATGAGAAGAAAATTATGATAATTAAAATCCTTAAAACCGTCACAAAAAAAAACTTTTTCCACTAAAATATTCGCTGGAAAATGTAGACTCTGACATTCTACTGAAATGGAAATCGTTTTCGTGTCATGTTTAACATTCAGAAACTGTGCGACCATTTGTATTTGGACCAAAGGAATCTGACCAGTCGTGAAAGCAGCGAGGTGGGGGTATGGTTAGCTTGCTTGCGATATATTTACCAATAACTGCTGTATCGGAGTTATGTTTATGGAAAATGATCAAGATATCTTTTTAGAGTATTCAAATGCGTGTATCTGTGATGTAGCTGATTTTAAGAATATACAATCTCTGAATAGTTCGGAAAGAAATTTGAAAATACAGTCATAAATACAATTTATCTGACAATTTTATGATGCAATTTCACATTAACATATTCTTTCCCTGTTTGTTTAATTTCCAGGAACGAAACAAGCTAGTTGACGAACTAGCTAGGATAGGATAGGCTATTGTATTTCAATATACACATATGAATACATTAATACAATTTACAAATACTGTATTTTATATTCGAAGGGGTGACATTGTCAGGCTGGACTGTCTTCCTGTCACCCCTTAACCTTTTACCCAACAAACCGGCCAAAACCGGCCAAATAAAGCTTCAACAGCCTAAAATATCTTCGGTCTGTCTCAATAGAACCATACAAATATGGATATCATTGGAACCGGCTCCTTGACCACATTGTGATAGTTACAGTTATGCCCTGTGCCAATGCATTCGCTTATATATGCGAGTCGACCATAGGTCGCCTCGCATATATAAGAGAATGCATTGGCCTAAAAAAAAAACTTTTTTTAACACTTTTTACCATTTTTTCTTACATTCTTTAACAATTTTATAATTTTTAATGTGTTAAGCCAATGCATTCTCTTATATATGCGAGGCGACCTATGGTCGACTCGCATATATAAGATAATGCATTGGCACAGGGCCGTTCTGTTGGGTAAAGGGTTAAAGATGAATAGCTGTTATGATAGGCAGTCAAAATTTGTTGTACAATGGACGGCTATATAAATATGTATCACATAATGGTTGCGTGTGAATGGATTATATGCATGGAGGGTATAATTATAGATAAATCCATCAGGGTCTACTCAATGGTTTGTCTCTTTCTAGTTAGTTGGAATATATGTTCCTTAAACGTCGAGTAGGAATGTACTGAGCGAGATTGTGCCGTGTGACTTAAGGGAGGTCACTCTATTTAGCCGATCTGACCACGCCATCGGGGACATCTTTGATTGCTGCAATTAATAGTGGCAGAATACTATTTAATACAATCGTCATGTAAACGCCGTTTGAATGTGTCTGGTTTGGTATGATGTAAATCGTTATCTAAGTTGTTCCATATAGTTGGATAAAAATGAAATTGTAGTTGTTGGGACCAAGAAGTTCTTGATGTTTTGAAAAATAGTGGATGCTTTTGCCGGGTGCCTGGCCCTGTTTTGCGTTTCGTAAACACATAGGTGACTGATTCTATTAAACGCATGTAATACAAGTCATACACGAAACAGCAGTTTGGACTTTGTGGTTATCACAGATTTTGAGTATATTTTCTTTTTTAAAAAGAGGTTATGTGTGGCTTCTATATTTCTTATTACATAAACCTCGTTTCGCACGTTTTTGAAATTTTGTTCACTGCAGGGACGTGTCGCCATATCTGAACACAGTAGACAAGATGGCTTTGTATTAGAGCATAATATGTTTTCAGTGCGCTTTCAGGAAAGAAGTGTTTAACTTTATTGATGTGGTATATATCATTCACCATTTTAGAACACACAGAAGACACATGTTTTTTGGAAGTCAGGTTTCATCTATATGGATTCCAACGAATTTTGTGGAGGATTCATGTTCAGGATTTCCTATCTTGTTTAGTTCCGCGTCATTTAAGTAAACCATTATAAAGTTCCATTTGTCATCATTGTTCTCTGGGTGTATTAGCATATAGTTGTTTTTTTCACAGTTACTAAAGTAATGTCGTCTGCGTATAATAAGATATCCAAGTTTGTTGAATTTGACATATCGTTAATGTAAATTAAGAAAGTAATCGGTCCGAGAAATGATCCATGGGGCACTCCACACATCACTTCCATTAAATTATATTTGGTACCATTGTGTTCAACGTATTGCCGTCTTTTTGCAGAGAGTTCTGAAACCATGATATGGCTGAGCTGCTTTTTTTGTCCATAGTGATTAGTATATATACAATATTCTTACTTCATTTTTAGGACTTCCAAATTAAACCAATGGAACTTTGGAAGCGTTATGTTTGGTTTGAGTTTCTGGATCAATAACAGTGGCTGCATAATTAAGGAGACACACGTCTATGTATTTCATGTTTAAATAGTAGTTATATCAGTGTATATGTACATTGTTTGTTGTTTATTATCGGGGGGTGGAGCCTGGGGTGGTCAGTGGTCCAATGAGCACGGTACCGGTGACCAAGCTTTAGGACCTGAGCTAGTGATGGGTTCGATTTCTATGTGGCTATCTCTGTCCAACTTCCTGCCTGAAGAAAACTTTCCAATCGGTGGTGTACATATGATATGTGCAGACGGTGCATCGTGACTACCGATTGTAGCTGACTAACCATAGACCACATGGTTTCCATCACAAACAAATGATCTGGCCTCATTGTTGTATCGCCTTAGTTGTGGAAAGCGACATAAAACTCCAAAAAAATTACTCAATGTTGCTACTGCCTTTCATTTATTTATTTTATATTTGGGGTTTTACGTGGCTTCCTACAATTAAGCGATATCACAGCAAAGCCAAATTAATTGTTGGTAGAGGAAACCATGTGTGCTACACTTAGTCGTGTACAATCCAATATTTAAATTTTTATTTCAGTAATTTATGCACCGTCTGCTCGCATGTGGACCACGGACCATCGTGAAGGTAGCCTATGTTTCCTCTGTTATTCCCATGTCATTATACTAGTAATTATATGAAGATAGTCCGTGTTTCCTCTGTCCTTCCCATGTTATTATAATTAGTTGTAGGTACACCGGTATCTATGTTTCCTCTGTTCCTCCCATGTTATTATCATATTATGCCTATGAGGGTCGGGGGAATTTACCGGTAGAGGTAGTCGAGGGCTCTGTCTGTCCGAGCATATCACATTGTAACTCGGGTGTTAGTTATCAGAGTTTGTTATCTGTGAAAGCACAGGTTGGTAACAACATTAGTAGGCTAATTATTCAAGGTATGTAACTTTGTTCCATAATTCTGTTGTACGAGAAATGTCGATTTCATGACAATTAGATGTTGGACATTGATTTTTATATATTATTGTAGATGTATAGTGCAGACATTTAGTACCCGTGGACCTGGTTGAATTGTCTGTGGTTCGATGGATCACACCCATCATCAAGCTACTTAAGTCATTTATTGGCATTTGTTTATAATGTGGAGCGGTAGATAGGCTTGAGACCCCACCACAGTTCAATTCAGACCAGATTCTCAGCTTCAGATTACGTTGGCCATGTAATTTTACGATTAAACCGTAAATTCACATTACGATGATGTTGTAGTTTTACGATAGTGTATGTTGGTCCAATTGCTGCCAACAGTTTCCGTCATAATATTACGATCATTTTGTCAATATACGATCAAATTTGTAAATGTCAGATCTCGTAATTTTACGACAGTTACTGATGGTCCAATTGCTGCCAACAGTTTCTGTCGCAATATTACGATGAAATTATTTTGCGTGAAGCTAACCATTATATTAATTGGCACGCTGGGGGAGCGCTCCACTTGAGATACTCGGGCTATAAGGGGAAGATTTCCATTTCACAATGTTCGTTTCATTCATAAGATGTCATCATGTCGATTTCAACCAAATTAAACGAGCAACGTCATCATGTAACTATCCCCATTAACCGAATTCGCGTGGACCTGAATGTATATCTTATGCTTGTATTTGTTCATAAGTATGTGTTTTCATTCGATTCATGAAAATAGTATGATATGTATGGATTATCAGATGCATGTATGTACTATGTAGTCTCACTGTGCATTGATTGGAAATTAAAGCTTTGAGGCACACGCAGATCGTGTTGTGGCTGTCACGATGAGGCATCAACTTACGGCTATAGTATTAAGTAGGGCTATATAATATATAGTAGAAATGTGAGTCACGTTATTTAGTTTATGTTAAATGCAGGACGTTTCGGCACCTGGACGTTTCGGAACTTCATCGAAGACGTTTCGGCACATGGCTCATTTATTATTTGCACATGATTATTATGGCGTCGAACATATTTTAGATGTAGTCGTGTCTTATGTTGTTATATCGTACCCTACCTAAACTGACAGATGATCCGGCTGCATGCTACGAAAAGCGCCCAGTTCAGTTGTCAAAATTGCGGCGCACGCTATTACAGCAAGTGCCATTTGGAGTGCCACGATTGTCCTTTCCAGTGTGAAACTTGTGCGGCGTCTTTTTTGGGCGATTATGATTTAAAACGGCATTGGAAAGAGAAATTAAAGAGCTGACAAACAGTTTTGTGCACAGTAATCTCCAATTTGAAAAGCAGTGCGACCTCTAGGACCACATGGGCCTACATTCCGGGGAAAATTACATTTATGTTCAAAATGCCATAAGCATGCTTGTTTCAGGGGTGGTCTATGCAGACACATCAAATCACGACATTGATTATATATAAGACGTTAATTGATGATCAGAGATCGAACTATGTCATCAATATAATTTCAAACATTTTTAAATTGGAATATTTGTTTTCCGAGATGTCATGTGTGAGCTACATATTTGGGTGCATGCGAATGCGATGGTAATTATAGGAATGGTGTAATGTGCATATCATGAAATAACACACGATAACAGTACCGTTATGATGTGCACATACACATTAATATTTCTTTTATTTACGTTTAATGCAATCAATATAAGTTATGGCTCTTTGAGGTTTGGATATTGTATTGAAGAAATGTTTATGTTTTTATCGTTAACTATCGTTAACAAAGTAATGGTAAGTCTAAAGCAAATTTATTTTTATATTGTTAAATCTTAAGTAAAATTGTGTAGGCACACAATATGTATATTGTTTCTTTGATATGTTCTCATTAATTTACAATAGCTAAGGTCAGCTATAAATGTGTAAATGTTATGTGATAATTTCCTGATAAACGATTTTTATTCAAGTGTGCCTTCTTTTCTCTGGCATGTGGTATATCTCCTACCAGTGATCATGGTAGTGAAATGTCACTTTCTGTGGTGATGGGGTGGGCTGTATCCAATTTGGCAGTCTTTGATTGTTATCTTTGTTGTCTTAGGGCTAAAACTTCTTAGTGTTGCAATATCAGGTACAGCGAAACTGACTGCCGAAATATGTGGATTGTAATGTCATTTTTCGGTTTTGTTTTTGTTGTGTCTGGGTATCCTACAGCCGATGCATTATAATTCTGGCACCATCACACTACATCTAACCATGTATAGGTGGAACGCTATGCCGTCCAGTGGAAATTTTCCACTTGCCAAAATCTTACAAAAGTTAAAGTGGCACATCTTCACACCGATTTAGTATTTTAGTTCTTTCAACACTGTTCGAATTAGTAGAATCATTTCGTTCTCTGGATCACGTGTACTAGCGCCACTCTCAACCGGACGCCAATCTTCTTTTTTGTAGCAAATATTTCTTCAGGGCCAGGAACCTATGTTATCACTCTGCTATCTGGAACTCATGCAGTTAACACTTTACCCAACAGAACGGCCCTGTGCCAATGCATTCTCTTATATATGCGAGTCGACCATAGGTCGCCTCGCATATATAAGAGAATGCATTGGCTTAACACATTAAAAATTATAAAATTGTTAAAGAATGTAAGAAAAAATGGTAAAAAGTGTTAAAAAAAATAATTTTTTTTAGGCCAATGCATTCTCTTATATATGCGAGGCGACCTATGGTCGACTCGCATATATAAGAGAATGCATTGGCACAGGGCATAACTGTAACCATCACAATGTGGTCAATGAGCCGGTTCCAATGATATCCATATTTGTATGGTTTTATTGAGACAGACCCAAGATAATTCAGGCTGTTGCAACTTTATTTGTTGGGGACAGTTTACCCCTCTAGCTTTCTTGGGGTTCGGGGAGTTCTGAGCTTTCGGGAGTTGTATATATATAGTTCGAACATATTGGTCTCACAGTCTGGCGTCTATGCATACTGTCCGACGCTTGCATGGTAGCTGGCAAAAATAGTTGTTCTCTTGGCTTCGAAGTCAGAACATGCCTTATTTTGTTTGTAATTCTATGTTATGTTCAACTTTAAATTGCCTTTTCCCCTTGTATATATCATATTTATCTGCAAAATTATTCAGTAAACGGACTATCCAGTTTATATAAAATTATGTATTAATGTTAAACATATAAACCAAACTAAATTAATGTCCAGGCACAGGAACCATATATGTTCTCAATTCACTATCTAACCTGCTATAGTTAATATATATGTGACCAGATGATTTTTGGGACTTGGGTAACTAACGGTACTTTATGATTATTGACTGGAAAATGTTTCTATCCGTTACATATCTGATTTTTGATTGTGAATATAATTGATGTGTGACCAGATGTTTTTGACAACGTAGGTTCCCAGCTGGGCCGAATAAGTCATTCAATTCATTATCAGTGAACATGGGTTAACAGAGAATGTTGGTATATAGAATATAAAGCAATCTTTATTACGTTTTAGCGAAAGGTATCTGACGAAACTGGAAATATGAACAAATTAACATGGATTTAACCAACGGAAATATAATGGAATAACTAAGTAATAGTACAAAGAATATGGAATAAGAGAACGAATGACAGGACATGCACTTAATTAAACTAACGAATATACAACAAGAACGTGAAAACAAGGATTATGCCATAAATTCATGCTACTGTTTTGCCATACTTCTAAATATATATAATCATATCACTGCGTTGAGTGTTTCTATAGACTTCCTCTGAACATATATAGTAATATAAAATGGTATATTGGCATCTACATCTATATAACAGCCATTTGTGTAGAGTAACGCATCTAACTGAGTGTGTATATGTGAACACGATCGTTATTAGTTCATTTACTAACGAATATACAACAAGAACGTGAAAACTATGATTATGCCATAAATTCATGCTAATGTTTTTCCATATTTCTAAATATATATAATCATATCACTGCGTTGAGTG
This sequence comes from Siphonodentalium dalli, assembly GCA_032622095.1. Taxonomy (NCBI): domain Eukaryota; kingdom Metazoa; phylum Mollusca; class Scaphopoda; order Gadilida; family Siphonodentaliidae; genus Siphonodentalium; species Siphonodentalium dalli. The sequence goes on from CP136067.1 coordinate 204,006,768, forward strand.
CTTGTATAGACTTCCTCTGAACATATATAGTAATATCAAATGGTATATTGGCATCTATATAGCAGCCATTTGTGTAGAGTAACACATCTAACTGAGTATGTATATATGTGAACACGATCGTTATTAGTTCATTTACTACCGGATTGTACGGATTGTGACTCATTTGTGAGTGCAATCAAACGGCCTGGATCTTGACAGGCGAATACAAATTATGTGAGCGTTAACCCGATGTGGGCGTTACCATTAATAGAACAATTCATAAAATTTGTTTGTGTCTTAATAAATCTACAAACAAACCACGGGAAATTGAATTGTATTTCATTGATTTAAATTTTAGCATGTCTAACGTCCCAAAACTCAATGTATACGGTTTTATAGTGAGTTTAGGGCGCGGAGACCATCAAATGTTGGCGTTATCACCTGCACGAAAATAGGAAATTGGAGGCGATTTTAAATTGCAAACGCGAAATTCTAATTATTAGCAATTCTTTCAGATTTTCGGTTTCTGTGTTTGTCTAGACTTACAGGTGGCATCGCTCCTTTGCTTATAATACTACATCGAAATCGATTGTATTTATTTAAAAAACGATGACAATGTGGCGAGTCGAACTTTATTTGCATTTATTTCGATGTAGGGTTACCCTTCCGGTGACGTAGATTCCAGGCCCTGGATATGAAGTTAGTAATAATCCGCCATCTGGTGGTGAGTTCACTCTATATCATACACATGTAGCCTCTCATTACCTCCCCAACACCTTCTATATACGCTAGATGGACGAGATGAGTGAGTAATAATCCACCATATGGTGGTGAGTTCAATCTATCTCATACACATTTAGTCTCCCCTTACCGACACCTTCTATATACGCTAGATAGACGTGATGAAGTGAGTAACAATCTGCCATCTGGTGGTGAGTTCACTCTACCTCATACACGTGTAAGCTGCACTTATTGTCGCCGATGTATTCGATACACGCTAGATGGTTTGTCCTTATATCGAATGCGATACCATAAACACAGTTCATCTTTATATCTAATTGCCGCACGTGTTTTCCGGCCTCATCACACATGTGTACATCACCGCTTCTCATCCCAATGATGATCCCGGACGGGATGGAACACGCGTCCTCAATGATCCCGTCCAGGTCGCATGAACCCACAATGACCTTTAGGTCGGATAACATCACTCTGATGTGAGACTTGTCACGTTATAGTGCAGGCTGGTGACACACACTCGGTCACATGATGGAGACGACCGGACTTCCATCCAGGACGACGACCCGAGACTCCCGGATTCAGCCGCCACGCTGCCGTCAGGGGTCACGATCCTCACGATCCACTCATTACCAAGACGCTCGTACCCCACGGCGATATTCTCCCCGACGACACAGATGGACGCACACCGCACACCGACGTTAATCTCCCCGATGGGTGACAGGTCGGATGCTCTATATCTTAAGATTTCATCTGACCTGGGGGATGTAGCGATGATCTCGTCACCATTTACGCACACATTCCCTATGTAACGTCGTCCCTCTGCACGTCGCAGCTCCTCCCCGCTCTCACCCAACATCAATAAATGTCGTGAGGAGTCATCAGTACAACACACGGTGATAAGAGCGGCCGAGTCATTAATCGTAGTGTAGGACAGCCATCCACACGTATATGGGAGCTCTGTATTGTGGATTTCTGTGAACCCTGTAAAAAACGGATAAAAAGTGAGTTAGTGTCATCGTAGTAACAAGATGAATAAATATCACATCAACACGCACAGTGGTGGTCATCTTTTCACGAGACAAACTAATGAGAGGATAATGTGATCAAAATATACATTGCGCACCTAATTACCGGCATATATATGGTGAGTTGTCATCTAAAATATATATTGCGAGTGTGTTCTCAGTATATATAGTGAGTATGAAGCACATAATTACCTGTATATATGGTGAGTTGTCATCTAAAATATATATTGCGAGTGTGTTCTCAGTATATATAGTGAGTATGAAGCACATAGTTACCTGTATATATGGTGAGTTGTAATCTAAAAAATATATTGCGAGTGTGTTATCAGTATATATAGTGAGTATGCAGCACCTAATTACCTGTATATATGGTGAGTTGTCATATAAAATATACATTGTGAATGTGTTCTCATTATATATAGTGAATATGGACAACCTAACTACATGTATATATGGTGAGTTGTCATCTAAAATATACATCTTGAGTGTGTTCTCGGTATATATAGTGATTATAGACCACCTAATTACATAAACATACTATGGTCAGTTGTCATCTATAATATACATTGTGGACGTGTTCTCAGTATATATAGTGAATATAACCCAATAATCACACGGTGACTTATCATCTAAAGTATATATTGCGAGTGTGTTCTCGGTATATTGCGAGTGTGTTCTCGGTATATATAGTGAATATGGTCCACCTAATTATATGTATATAGTATGGTCAGTTGTCATCTATAAAATATACATTGTGAACGTTTTCTCATTATATATAGTGAATATGGTCCCCATGATACCATGTATATACTATGGTCAGTTGGCATCTATCAAATACATTGTGGACATATTCTCAGTATATATAGTGAATATTACCCAATAATCACATGGTGACTTATCATCTAACATCTATATTGCGAGTGTGTTCTCGGTATATATAGTGAATATGGTCCACATGATTACATATATATATTATGGTCAGTTTTCATCTATAAAACATACATTGTGAACGTTTCCTCAGTATATATAGTGATTATGGTCCACATAATTTCATGCATGTATGTATCGTGAGTTGTCATATAAAATATACATCTTGAGTGTGTTATCTGTATATAATGAATATAGACCACCTAATTCCATGTATTATTATGGAAAGTTGTCATCTATAATATACATTGTGGCCGTATTCTCAGTATATATAGTGAATATGTACCCAATAACCACATGGTGACTTATCAGCTAAAATAGATATTGTGAGAGTGTTCTCAGTATGGGCCCAGTAATAACTTGCATATGCATGGCGAAATATCATCTAAACTTTACATTGTGAGTGTATTATCAATAATAGTGAGTATGTGCCAACTAATTGCATGCATATATGCTGAGCTGTAATAAAATGTCAACTATTAGTGTGTGCTCCGTATATATAGTGCGTTTGTGCCAAATATTGACATGCATATATATTTATGGTGAGTTGACATCTTGAATATACACTGTGACTGTGTTCTCAAAATATATTGAGTATGTGTCGAATAATTACATGCATATATATATGGTGACTTGTCATATAATAGATACATTGTAAAAGTATATTTATTACGTGAGCCTACCATTATTCCATTCAATAAACCCCCATTTTATAAATGTCCAATATTTTGCAACAAACTATAATGAATGAAGAGTTTGAAAAGTTACGTCATTAAATTTACGCCATTAAATACGTCAACGAGTATTTAAGTAATTTAACTCGGAACTATTTCTTTGCGCGGGCAAACAGCGCACAGTTACGTGAAACGTCATCGCATGCCTCACATAAGCCGATGTTAGTTTCGCGTCCCATTTGTTGATTTAAGTATATTTTTTCGATGTGTTGGTTCATGTAATAAATAGAATTTACATCTCGGCGAGTAAACTAGGTCTGGACCGAGCCTTTACTGGACTCGTTTTGTAAATGCCGCTATAAACTGGTATGTGCCAAATAATTACACGTATATATACATGGTGAGTTGTCATCTATAATATATAGTGTGAGTGTGTTCTCCGTACACATAGTAAGTATGTGCCAAATAATGACATGCATATATATGATGAGTTATCATATAAAATATCTATTGTAAATGTGTTCTCAGTATATAGAGTAAGTATGTGCCGAATAGTTACAACTATGCATATGGTGGATGATTTGTCATCTAAGGACATTGTGGCGAGTGTGTGATCGGTATGTATAATGCATATGTGCCACGGTAATGACGGTATATATAATTCTTCTCGGTATATATAATGAGTATGTGCTAAATAATTACATGCATATACATGGTGAGTTGTCATCTAAACTATTTGTGGGTGTGTTCTCGGTGTATAACGAGTGAGTATGTGCCAAATAATTACATGCATCTAATGTCATCTATATACTGTGAGTTGTCGTATAAATTATACACGGTGGGTGTGTTCTCAGTATAAATTGTGAGCATGTGCCAAATACTTACATGTATCGGTATACATAGTTAATATGTGCCACATAATCACATGCATATACATGGCGAGTTGTCATACAAAATGTACATGGCGAGTGTGCTCTCGTGATTACACAGTGAGTACGTGCAAAATAGCATATACATGGTGAGCTTTCATGAACAATATACAGTGTGAGTATAGTGTGAGTACATCGAGGTAATACGTATCTCAAACCATACATACATACGCTGAGGATTTCCGTACATATTCGAAAATATATCTTTGAACATACGTGTTTTGTGTCTTATATTTTTTCTATAAACTAGAGAACACAATTCGGTTGTGTTTGTTCGAATGTTTTAATCAGCGGTCGCGTAAAATTTGACAAAGTAGATAATGGATAGCGCATATACAGCTGTTTGACTAAGTATATAATGGATAGCGCATATACAGCTGTTTTCGCACTGAAACGTATTTGTTGCTTCGTAATTTGACGATCAAAACGAAGAGAACGTATAGCGTGAAGTTTTAAAGATGGTTTGTGGTAAGATAACACAATATGTTACAACTTCCCAAAAGTCGCGCGCTCTTCCATTTCCTATTCCAGAATTGCAATCCAAATAGGACATTATCTGATCGGAACCAATCATCGTGTTCGAATTTGTATTTTGTATAATTTCTCATTCATGTATTTATTGTCCTATAATTATATATACAAAACGACACGATTGTGCTAATGGGTTTGCTGCACGAGAACCAGCGTCGAAGGATAGAACGACAGGTCAGGTTATAAGTTGTATCGAAAAACACATTAATTCAAGTGTCGTTCTGTATTTGTTACACATCACCACCCTAGTATTCACTAATTGGAAGATAAAGACTTGCGAGTTTGATTTAGAAACAGACAGCGCTTTGTTTGTCTTATGTGATAATGCTTTTGTCTTACAGTTCCGGTTTCATAGTCGAAGCGGGTGCACTTTACGTCCGATCATGTCATTGCAACACTGCCTTGAATTATGCCTTGTATTCATTGCTAAATATTCAATTTGCATTTTATCGCAGTTCTATATGATCTCTAATTGATCGAATGTGATGAGCGGATATAATGCCATATATCAGAACTTCCCTCCCACATCACAAGCTAGATCATCATGCTTAAAAGGTTACTATTTCATCACACCACAGTCATCTGGGAAAATGAACTAGTTAAACAGACGTATACAATCTGAATAACTAGTACTGGAATCATATTTTATATAATGGAATGAAAGTTTGTTTTGCTTTCAATTGGGCCCCTGATTCTGGATAATATATCATCTGGTTGAGTATTGAAATTATTTGTACACAATTTCCACCAAATAACTTGTTCACCTTCCCAGTGACTCAAAAAAGTTAGTCATTATGACTCGATCCTGGTCATTTTGACTAACACAATATTTGTAGTCTATGGCCTATAGTTAGTCGTTTCGACTAACCGTTCCTTAGTCGTTATGACTAACATCACTGGTCATTGTGACTAATTTTCTGCCTTAATCAGTATGGATAAGCTATGTAAGTCATCCTGTGGACAAACAGTTGACTTAACTTTTTTTCTTCAGTTGTCCATTACGAAAATGCCTGCAATAAATATACATAAATTTGTCTACGCCATTTTAAAAAACAGGACGTATTATGTCATTGACCCGGTCGTCTTGCCGCCCAGGCATCCGTACATTTGTTTTTGATTTTCGAATTATAGCTTTTAAATTAGATAATTTCAACTGAATGGATTGACATTTGGTATGTGGGCTTACTATCCCCAAAATGCAAATCAAGTTCGAAATTGGGTTTTGTACGCAAATGTTCATGGTCCTTTGTTGGAATTACCACGAGAATATTTGTCACGCCTCGAGATGCTCCTGTTGTAATGATAGCTCCCCATATACATACCATGTTCAACATGTGTACACCATGTATATGTATGTTATGTGTGAATTGTCAAATGGATATAATTATCTATATACAAATGTAATATGTAGAACATAATCACAATTACAACACCGTGGTCATAATCATTATGGATCAATAATGTTGTATGCTATGAGCAATGCACGACTGTACTCATTTTCATCACCACGATCGTTTGCGCCATATATACCCATGATACAAATGTGAATGACCATTCAACATGGTGACATTTGGTACTTCTACTTTTGTAATTTGCACAGTAATTATATGCACTGTTAAATTGTATTCCACCACGCTCTATTGTGTCATATTTGACGATTTGAGTGAATAAATAATTGAATTGAAACTACATACTTGCAGACGTTGAATCATCAATAATTTAAGTGTAGACATAGGAACATAATGCAATCACAAAATTATATGCGGAACATCTGTACTTTAATACGTTGATATGGAACCACCATGTAGTGCGTAATGAACTACACTTTTGGGTAGAATGGACTATACACATGAGTGTTATGCTCAAGTACACACAATAACGTGTACTAAGTACACAATACAATTCTATAAAAGTGTAGCCATACCTACACAAATAGGATAGCTATTTCCCCAACACATGTATTTAAAGGGCTGTATCAACTTTGAACCATTAAATAGTATGTCAGTATTTCATATATATAGAGGCATGGACTCAGTATGGGTGTTTATTGCTTCATCTTGGTTTTGTTGAAGAGGGCTTGAATAACTTGTCATTTCCTACACTTTGGTTTTTGCAGTGCGTGATGTTTATTAGATGCTCAGTATATATACTCTTGCATCATATATTATGTACAATAGTCAGTAATGGCGAAGAATTATCGCTTTCGAAGATCGTGTTGGCGCCTGATGTGATATTGCCTACGGTAAATTAATCACCCCCGTGTACGTGCTATCGCCAAACCCGAGGGTATCACCAAACCCGAGAATTGCGGTTTTGATAAATGAACATATCTTCCCTCAAATGAAGCTATATATCTCCCAGTCAAATGGTTATATCGACTATTCAAGACATAATTTCGCAAAGCGGAATGTTCCATCAATGGGATAGCGACCATAGCTTGCTCTCACCCCGATATATTTAATAGAAATTCCGACTCATTTCCGATTTTATCATAAATAGTAGACACTTTTTGACGTTAGGTAGTTCGTTTGAAACATAATTATCAGTCATAAGTGGCGGATAATGCGTGTATCAATAGACAAATATAAGTTTAATTAACCATAAAATTGTCTAGCCTGCATAGCGGTTCGCAAAAATACTCTATCTGTCGAAGTGTGGGTAACCACCATAATTCAGGTATCAACGCCGCAGATCGATCGTGCGATGAGATGTCGCCAAACCTAGCTGGGATGTCAAAGATGCGAATGATATGCTTCACATTTTGACCGTTTTTGAAATTATCACAATTATCATTCGGACAGGCCGGCGCAGGGATCATCTTTAGGGTGGGGCGCATGTGCAAAGGTGAAAACGTGTATGTTTGTTTGTGTTTTATGTTCTAACGTCATATTAATATATTAGGCTATTCTGTGTTATTCGACATTATAGGCCGGGAACTGTACAACAAATGGAAACATTAAATCAGTGTAAATCATGAGTCAGCAGGGACGTGGCTAGAGGGTCCTTGTTAAGGGTGTTCACCTATATTTTATGAATGCACTCCCTTCCAGTAACTTCTATTGGCACCCCCATGTTAGGTTCCAGTTTGCATCGAGTTTACAACTGGTTCTTCCAACTTTTGGCCATGACAACCCCTATCTTTTGATTTTTTCATCTGGTGACCGTTTCAGTTCAAAATATGGCCGAAATTATCTAAATTATCTAATTATGCGGGTTTTTGTATGAAAACAATTGTAATACTATTGATTTTGGGGTAAATTATGGCTATTAAAATAGCTTGAACAATACATGATAAACTAATACACGAATATACTGTGTGGGTGGATTGGTCTCACCCCCCCCCCCCCCCCACAACGATCGTCACATTGTACGACATTGTTACCAAAGGGGGAGTGGTCATGTAAATTAAAGTGTTTTCATAATTGAAATGTTTTGCCTTTAGCGATGCCCTGTCCGAAATGACACCATAAACCCACCATAATTATATATGTGCTCTATAGCAGAACATCATTATGTCGAACTCGGAGCCATGCACCCATTGGTATGAGGTTTTGTACAGAGGTAGTTTTAACACGTTTTGAATTTTTGTCAGCCAAGTTAAAGACACGGTTGGCCTTGGCGGTGGGTATCCTGTGAAAATATCTCCACCCGTCAAAAACCGCCACAAGCTGAAAGAACATCAAAATGTAGACAGACTTTGTCCGTATACAAATAAGAAATATCGCATAAACATTATGTTATGGTCATATGTTTGACCATTGTTATGTAAACAAAAGCATAAAAAGTTACTTTTCTGGTGTTTGTTTATATTATGATGGTAAACATAAAGAGCGTTCTTTATTGATGAATACCTGATATGGAACTAATAAAGAGCGTTTGTGCCATTTGTGTGTGATTAGCCAGTAGCATTGTGCTGTCTTCTGTAACACAATCAGGCTCTTGCTTGGGTAACATATAGTATGTCTTTGTGATAACATGCTGTGTATGCGATGATCATGGTATATATGAACGGAACTGTATGCGTTTTAATGTTTTTCTGTTTACGGTGTTTGGAACAAATATGAATATTTTCGACAATTAAGGCCGCACGTGCCTTTAAAATCCAAGGATCGTCTTTTATAAAGAGCAGCCACGCTATGTCGACCAGAAACGATAGACAATAAAGAGCAATATCAATTACGAGCTTTTGTGATTGTTTTCAACGTATTACTCATGATTATTGTGTTGATTTTGTGATACTTGTGCATAATAATGATTTCATAGACAATGTTCCTGGTATACCAAATTAAATGTGTGGTGTTATATAAGTCTGCTCTTCGTGCTGCACTATATAACCTCGTGTTCGAAGTGTGTTACTGTTAGTTAGCAGGTAGGGCCTGCAGACTTACAATATGATGATAATCTCAACAATAGCTTGGGAATATTATTATACTCTCCGGTTATTGTTAAGAGGAATTCCAGCTTTGTAGGCAGCATGGTGTGGTCTAGATAATGGCCAAGTGATAACAATAAGAAACATGTCGGCTGTGGTTTAATCTAGGTTAACGCATCACTATTGTATATAGAACTGCAACTTTCAGATGGCAGAAGATGGCCGATAGATTATATCATAGCAGCATCCATGTAAGTTCATCAGCGTATTAAATATTAAACATCTTGAAAACGAGGTACTAATTTAATGGAAAACACATACAATCCGACGATGAACGATGTGAATCAAATTTTATCACATAATAATTGGAAATCTTCAAACATACCATTGTTGGATACCATATCGGAATTTCATTAGTTTCTGGAGTTTTCCAATTCGGTGGCTGATTCTGAATAGAGATTTATCGCATCCTGTTCAGATTCTAGAAAACTCCCACCAAATATTCCCACCCAACTCACCTCACGCGCATTTCGTGACTAAGAAAACGTATGACTGCTCAATATTAGCAACATTTTGCAGTCAAGTTTGTACAGATATTCACAACAATTGTGTACAGTATCTCGATTGTTGATCGATTTCGATTTCAAAGGTAAGTAAACAGTAAACTCGTTGAGTTGAATTAGTTTACTGATCAGTTTTGCCAACATTGTTTCGAACTATAATTACACCGACGTTGAGTAATTGTTGTGTAAGCTGTTAGTCAACGAGATTTTCAGTTTAGTAATGGACTTCCTTGTGAACGCAATAATTACAGAGACATAATGGTTGTTCAACATTAAATTGATGTACGAGCTGTGATTTGTTCAGACTTTGTACGTCAGAGGGTAGGAAATATGGCCACGGTCACTACATGTAACACATTACTTACTGTGTTGGAAATACAAGTACAATGGCACGTCGAATGCCTATTCTACGTTCGGTAGATAATACGTTGATTGCTTATTCCACATCTGGTAGTTAATAATCATATGCATAGCGAGTGTATTTAACATTTCTTGGTGTGTAAATCAGTTTATCAATATGTCGTAACCCGCTTGATTTGCAGAAAATATAAATGTATGTACGCCGTGCGTCGGATTCTATTTCATGCACATATACCCAAGATGCCACACGAAATTCCATGGGTAAGTTGTTATTGATTTTGGGGATCTCGTTCATATTATCATCAATATTCGTTACTTATTTTGTCCTACTTACGATTAAAGTTATTTGTTGAGATCGCTCTTGTCGTCTCCATATCACCATCTATTAATTTTGGTACCGTCAATTCGTCTTGTGTAGTATCGGCGCAGCTTCTCTCGACTCCTGCCGAAAACGAAAATTACGAATCGTGCTAGTACATTGATCTGTAATTATGTTTTAATGGAGATATGCTACTGTCGCAAACACTAACTGAATTATGACCAGATATACGTAAAAGGTACCTGAATTGTTTAATCCACGTTTGTTAGGTAATCACAAATAATAGCGAGTATATTCAACCTTATACTCACTGTGAAACAGTCCTGTAAAACATTACATCATAAACTGCCGGCAGCTATCTTCATGACGTAACAACCAACCATAACTTAATCTAAATCCGTATAATTATATAATTGAACGATAAATTCAGTAAATTCCTACATTAAAATGTATTATATCCCTGTAGACATGTAGATGGGTACGAGTGATTTTGGGGTTGTTTGGCCAAAAATCATGGCCGCCAGCAGCCATCTTGGATTTTACTCTTTACATGACTAAATCCTTTGGCGCGGGCTACAGGTCGTAGCTTTGGTCGGAACTTCATGAAATTTGTCATGGATGTTAAAATTGACCTGTTGATGGGAACGAGTCATTTTGGGGTTGTTCGGTCGAAAAACATGACCGCCAGCAGCCATCTTGGATTTTACTCTTTGCATGACTAAATCCTTTGGCGCGGGCTACAGGTCGTAGCTTTGGTCGGAACTTCATGAAATTTGTCATGGATGTTAACAATGACCTGTAGATGGGAACGAGTCATTTTGGGGTTGTTCGGTCGAAAAACATGACCGCCAGCAGCCATCTTGTATTTTACTCTTTACGTGACTACATCCTTTAGCACAGGCTACATGTCGTACCTTTGGTCAGATCATTATGAGATTTTTCATGACTGTTGACCTAGAAATATAAATGGGAACGAGCTAATTTGGGGCCATGCGGCCAAAAAACATGGCCGTTGGTGGCCATCTTGGATTTCAAAATGAAATCCATTGTCGCGGGCTACATGTCGTACTATTCGTCTGATCATCATGAAATTTGTCATGAATGGTAATATGGACATGTAGATGGGAACGTGTGATTTTGGGGTCATTCTTGCCAAAAAACATGGCCGTCAGGAGCCATCTTGGATTTTATTCTATGCGTGACTAAATCATTTGGCACAGCAAGGTTAGACATTTCAATTAGCACCTTTCCTATTCCTCCATTTACTGTCAACCATTAAATTATTCCCCTACCTAAGTTGAACTACAGTGTCATTGATACTTTCATTCAGATCTGAATGTTTTTCTGAAAATTGATGACTCGATACTGGAAGTCGACAATGGCTGCCACTGCAAATAAAATACCAGAATATCGGTCTCAAAGTGGCGGTCACGAGACAAACATCTTACCTGTAGTATTCTTACAAGATGTGGAATTGTTGTTATTACGTTGAACATTGCACTTCTGGGCAATTGAATAATTATTGCCTTTTTTTGTGAGAAACCTGTGTCCACTCTGTACTTCTAATCCGCCCTACACTATAATATATTTACACGTATGTATTTTGGAAGTTTCCACCCTGTACATGTACCGGTACTTAATATACGGTACACGTATTCCCTCCGTCGCTTCTACATGTATTTAGAAAACAAGAGTATGGTAGATAAAATGTAGCTAAAAAGTATTGTATATGTACATGTACATGTAACTAAAATGACATACAACATGTACCGTACACATGTACCTAAAATGTAGCAAAAAAGTATGGTACATGTAACTTAAAATGACGTACTACATGTACTGGTACTACGGGTATCCATATCAATTCCATTCCCAGTGGAAACTGAGAGTACTGTGAAATTGCTTCCAATTTCTTCACAAATCCTATAATGTACATGTACATGTACAATACTAAACATTGCTGGAATAATTATTAATTTAGTAAAACATACAACGTCAATATGATACATTTACATGTACATGTACCCCGGTACCTCTACATGTACCCCGGTACCTCTACATGTTCCGGTATGTTGAGAGACATAAAGCTCAATCTCAGAGGCGAATCACCCAACCAGAACAAACCGATTGTATACAAACACTGCTGATATGTAAACATCCCTACAGACATGCGTTAAATGCGTTAAATGCGCTGCTTTCTCTAACATGCAGTCCAATCAAGAATACAATTCGCACCAAAACAAATACTTTCCAGCCCTTGTAGCATTATTTTAACTTGAATTGGCCCCTGCCATCCATTTTCTTTATTAGTGTTTTTGGATAGGCATGAATTGGTACTTTTAACTTGATTTACGACCTCAGTGTAACCCACTATTAGCTCAACTTTGAGCTATTACCATGGGTTGGCATCCGTCGTCCGTGTGTGCTCAACAAATTCTTTGGCGCGGGCTACAGGTCGTATCTCTGGTCTGATCTTTATGAATTTTGTCATGAATGTTGACATTGACATGTAGATGGGAACGAGTCATTTTGGGGTCATGCGGCCAAAAACCATGGCCGCTGGTGGCCATCTTGGATTTCAAAATTAAATTCATTGGCGCGGGCTGCATGTCGTACTGTTCGTCTGATCACCATGAAATTTGTCACGGATGTTAGTATTGACATGCTGATGGGAACGAGTGATTTTGGGGTCGTTCAGCCAAAAAATATGGCCGCCAGCAGCCATCTTGGATTTTACTCTTTGCATGACTAAATCCATTGGCACAGGCTACAGGTCGTACCTTTAGTCAGATCATTATGAGATTTGTAATAGCTGTTGACCTTAACATGTAGAAGGGAACGAGTCATTTTGGGGTCATTAGGCCAAAAAACATGGCCGCTGGTGGCCATCTTGGATTTCAAAATTAAATCCATTGGCGCGGGCTACAGGTCATACTATTCGTCTGATAAACATGAAATTTGTCCTGGATGTTAATATTGACATGTAGATGGGAACAAGGCATTTTGGGGTTGTTCAGCCAAAATACATGACCGCCAGCAGCCATCTTGGATTTTACTCTTTGCATGACTAAATCCTTTGGCGCGAGCTACAGGTCGTAGCTTTGATCGGATCTTCATGAAATTTGTCATGGATGTTAACAATGACATGAAGATGGGAACTAGTCCTTTTGTGGTCACTCGGCCAAAAAACATAGCCGCCAGCAGCCGTCTTGGATTTTACTCTTTGAATGACTAAGTCCTTTGGCACAGGCTACAGGTCGTACCTTTAGTCAGATCATTATGAGATTTGAAAAGGCTGCTGACATTGACATGTAGATGGGAACAAGTCATATTGGGGTAATTCGGAAAAAAACATGGCTGCCGGTGGCCATTTTAGAATTTACTCTTTGCATCGCTAAATCCTTTGGCACACCATAATCACCACATCCCTGATCCGATCATTATGAAACCTGTCATGACTGTTGATAGTGACATGTACATCTTGTCTTACTTAGACATTTCCATTAGCACCGGTACCTTTCATTTTCCTCCATTTACTGTCAACCATTAAATTATTCCCCTACCTAAGTTGAGCAACAGTGTCATTGACACTTTCATTATTATCTCATATATATTTTGAAGACCTCTGTTTGTCTGTCTGTCTGTATGTCTGTATGTATGTATGTCTGTATGTCATTGATACAAATCTACGATTCTCGACCGATCGGGACGAAACTTGGTACGTGTGTGTAGTTTGACCAGGCGGTGGACGTTGTCGTATTGGCGAGCCCGTGAGGTGCCCGCTTCGCGCATGCGCAGACGAGATCTCGGAAACGGGTGGAGCTATCGACTTGAAATTTGCTATGTGAATGTATCTTGCCCCGGATACGAATTTTATCGGGTCGCCGAGCCCGTGCGACACCAGCTTCGCGCATGAGCAGACGAGATCTCGAAACGGGTGGAGCTATCGACTTGAAATTTGGTATGTGAATGTATCTTGACCCTGATACGAATTTTATCGGGTCGCCGAGCCCGTGCGATGCCAGCTTCGCGCATGCGCAGACCAGATCGCGGAAACGGGTGGAGCTATCGACTTGAAACTTGGTTTTTGAATAGCCCGGACAACGTCGGGATCATCGGCTAGTCTATTATATATTTTGGAACTTCTGTCGGTATGTACATGTATGTGTGTTATACCTACCTGTAAACTCGAAAACTGCTTGACGATCCGACTCAAATTTGGTAAGTACATGTACATTTGGGCCTACTTTGATTCGGGGAACAACATGGGCGGGTCCAAATTAATGCGCGACTGTCATTGACCTTGCTCATATACATGTACCGGTATTTGGACCTCTACCGATCCGACTCATATTTGGTAACGGTATGTACGGTACATGTACAGGGTTGGCCAAATTTGATACCGGGCACAACATGGGCAGGTCCGATTTCCCGTGGGACCGTGCCCTTGATCTTGACCTCACTCATATTCGCTCATATACATTGTACGTGTACACTCATATGTTTCTGGACCTCGACTGACCTGATTCAAATTTGGTATATACGTGTATAGGCCTACTTGTTACCAGGGACAATATGGGCGGGTCTAATTTCACATGCGACCGTGTCCTTGATATTGCTTATTTCCGCTCAGTCATATACCCATGTATATGTAAGCATGTTTCTTGACCAATCCGACTCAAATTTGGTATGTACCTACTTTGATCCCGGGAACCATATGGGCGGGTCAAAATTGTATGCCATGTCCTTGACCTCGCCCATATACCGGTAGCCATG
The DNA here is from genome assembly GCA_032622095.1 of Siphonodentalium dalli. Lineage (NCBI taxonomy): Eukaryota > Metazoa > Mollusca > Scaphopoda > Gadilida > Siphonodentaliidae > Siphonodentalium > Siphonodentalium dalli. The sequence continues at coordinate 204,021,961 of CP136067.1, forward strand.
TTTCTGGACATTGACCAATCCGACTCAAATAGTTTTTTTCTTTCTCCTAATACTTTTGAATGTTGTCCCCCAAATAGCCTGGACGAAGTCGAGCACATCAGCGAGTCTCCATGTATTATAAATTTTGGAACTTCTGTCTGTATGTGTGTTATTGACTCGAAACTGCTCGACCGATATGGCCTGCATGTACATGTACAGTACTTTGATCCAGGGAACAATAAAGACATGTCCAATTTCACATGTGACTGTGTCCTTCACCTTGACCTCGATCATATACGCTCATATACCGGTAGGCATGTTTCTGGGCCTTGTCCGGTCTGATTCAAGTTTGGTACTAGTATGTACATTTAGACCGTATCATTTGACTTAAAATTGGTATCCAATTTACAAGGTCTGTGCATATAATTTTATCCCAGGAATAATATGGTCGGGTCTAATTTCATGTGCAACAGTGTCCTTGACCTCACGCCTACTAGTAGATATATATACACTCAGTCTCATATACATACGTAGGTAAATGTTCCAAACTATAGTTTTGTCTTTCTCCTGCCAGACATCACAAAGAAATCCACAAATAGCCATGAGTCAGGCACATCCGCTAGTACATACATGTAGATTATAATTTAGAAATAACAGTTTAATACCCAGTTATAAAAATTCCCCAAGAATATGCTGAGAGTATAACAGATACATGTAATAATGCTCATACATGTACATTGTATGAATGCGTTATTATCCACTAAACACATTATGTATGAGCCGAGCGTTTATCTATATGCAGCACGTACATAGTGAGCGATTCGACTCAAATTTGGTATGCACATGTACATGTACATTTGGGCCTACTTTGATTCGGGGAACAACATGGGCGGGTCCAGATTAATGCGCGACTGTCCTTGACTTTGCTCATATACATGTACCGGTATTTGGACCTCTAGCGATCCGACTCATATTTGGTACCGGTATGTACTGTACATGTACAGGGTAGGCCAAATTTGATACCGGGCACAATATGGGCATGTCCGATTTCCCGTGGGACCGTGCCCTTGATCTTGACCTCACTCATATTCGCTCATATACATTGTACGTGTACACTCATATGTTTCTGGACCTCGACTGACCTGATTCAAATTTGGTATATACGTGTATAGGCCTACTTGTTACCAGGGACAATATGGGCGGGTCTAATTTCACATGCGACCGTGTCCTTGATATTGCTTATTTCCGCTCAGTCATATACCCATGTATATGTAAGCATGTTTCTTGACCAATCCGACTCAAATTTGGTATGTACCTACTTTGATCCCGGGAACCATATGGGCGGGTCAAAATTGTATGCCATGTCCTTGACCTCGCCCATATACCGGTAGCCATGTTTCTGGACATTGACCAATCCGACTCAAATAGTTTTTTTCTTTCTCCTAATACTTTTGAATGTTGTCCCCCAAATAGCCTGGACGAAGTCGAGCACATCAGCGAGTCTCCATGTATTATAAATTTTGGAACTTCTGTCTGTATGTGTGTTATTGACTCGAAACTGCTCGACCGATATGGCCTGCATGTACATGTACAGTACTTTGATCCAGGGAACAATAAAGACATGTCCAATTTCACATGTGACTGTGTCCTTCACCTTGACCTCGATCATATACGCTCATATACCGGTAGGCATGTTTCTGGGCCTTGTCCGGTCTGATTCAAGTTTGGTACTAGTATGTACATGTAGACCGTATCATTTGACTTAAAATTGGTATCCAATTTACAAGGTCTGTGCATATAATTTTATCCCAGGAATAATATGGTCGGGTCTAATTTCATGTGCAACAGTGTCCTTGACCTCACGCCTACTAGTAGATATATATACACTCAGTCTCATATACATACGTAGGTAAATGTTCCAAACTATAGTTTTGTCTTTCTCCTGCCAGACATCACAAAGAAATCCACAAATAGCCATGAGTCAGGCACATCCGCTAGTACATACATGTAGATTATAATTTAGAAATAACAGTTTAATACCCAGTTATAAAAATTCCCCAAGAATATGCTGAGAGTATAACAGATACATGTAATAATGCTCATACATGTACATTGTATGAATGCGTTATTATCCACTAAACACATTCTGTATGAGCCGAGCGTTTATCTATATGCAGCACGTACATAGTGAGCGATTCGACTCAAATTTGGTATGCACATGTACATGTACATTTGGGCCTACTTTGATTCGGGGAACAACATGGGCGGGTCCAGATTAATGCGCGACTGTCCTTGACTTTGCTCATATACATGTACCGGTATTTGGACCTCTAGCGATCCGACTCATATTTGGTACCGGTATGTACTGTACATGTACAGGGTAGGCCAAATTTGATACCGGGCACAATATGGGCATGTCCGATTTCCCATGGGACCGTGCCCTTGATCTTGACCTCACTCATATTCGCTCATATACATTGTACGTGTACACTCATATGTTTCTGGACCTCGACTGACCTGATTCAAATTTGGTATATACATGTAGGCCTACTTGTTACCAGGGACAATATGGGCGGGTCTAATTTCACATGCGACCGTGTCCTTGACATTGCTTATTTCCGCTCAGTCATATACCCATGTATATGTAGGCATGTTTCTTGACCAATCCGACTCAAATTTGGTATGTACCTACTTTGATCCCGGGAACCATATGGGCGGGTCAAAATTGTATGCCATGTCCTTGACCTCGCCCATATACCGGTAGCCATGTTTCTGAACATTGACCAATCCGACTCAAATAGTTTTTTTCTTTCTCCTAATACTTTTGAATGTTGTCCCCCAAATAGCCTGGACGAAGTCGATCACATCAGCAAGTCTCCATGTATTATACATTTTTGAACTTCTGTCTGTATATGTGTTATTGACTCGAAACTGCTCGACCGATATGGCCTGCATGTACATGTACAGTACTTTGATCCAGGGAACAATATAGACATGTCCAATTTCACATGTGACTGTGTTCTTCACCTTGACCCGAGCATATACGCTCATATACCGGTAGGCATGTTTCTGGGCCTTGTCCGGTCTGATTCAAGTTTGGTACTAGTAGTCTAGTATGTACATGTATACCGTATCCTTTGACTCAAAATTGGTATACAATGTACAAGGTCTGTGCATATAATTTTATCCCAGGAATAATATGGTCGGGTCTAATTTCATGTGCAACAGTGTCCTTGACCTCACGCCTACTAGTAGATATATATACACTCAGTCTCATATACATACGTAGGTATATGTTCCAAACTATAGTTTTGTCTTTCTCCTGCCAGACATCACAAAGAAATCCACAAATAGCCATGAGTCAGGCACATCCGCTAGTACATACATGTGGATTATAATTTAGAAATAACAGTTTAATACCAAGTTATAACATTTCCCCAAGAATATGCTGAGAGTATAACAGATACATGTAATAATGCGCATACATGTACATTGTATGAATGCGTTATTATCCACAAAACACATTCTGTATGAGCCGAGCGTTTATCTATATGCAGCACGTAAATAGTGAGCGATAAGCAAAACACTCAACGCTGTGGCAATTGTTTAGGAGAGTGATTCATGGTGATCCATTCAACAAACATTTTGAGAAGTGAATACTTGTGATAGCTACCGGTATAGTATACTGGTACATGTATGATGTAAACAACTTGGTGGCATTTCTGACAAAAGTTCAAATTGTGGTGTTCTCCTCGGTGTTGAGTGTTTTGTCAGCGAACATATAAAGAGGGAAGGTCTACTCCAATCAAAACATGTAATCTGGCCGCCATCTTTCTGGTGGGATGTCCGTCTTTCACTTTCAGCCTTTTGACATTGACAACGTAAACATTGATGTGATTCACATTCTAAACAATAGGTAAAAGTAATTAATTTGACTTCAACCCGAAGAAATATTTGATTACATTACTCGTTGGGTTCATGGTGGTATGTACATGTAGTTTTATGAAGTGATGTCTTAAATTTCCAATATTTTGTGTTTAAATTAATATTTGACAACGCGAATTTGACAGCTTCTGAGTCAGGTTCAAATTTATTTAAATCAGATTCATCAATCACTGCCTTTTTCAAACTACATGTATCAAACGACTTGGTTCGTGCCAGTTAGATACAGAACTACATGTAATTATGGAAAAAAAATAATACTAGTAATATAAATAAAATAATAGACGACTATCAAAATCACAGTACAACATGTAGATCATGCCATGAATCTCTGCTCTCATTCTCAACTCTGACTCTTGGCGTTAGCCAGAGTAGAGATTCATGGCATGATCTATCACAGTACATGTAAGCCTATCACTAATTAGTAATTTAGTAGTAAATTAAGCAATTCTCCACTTCAGGTTTAATACACAGGACTTCTAAACAGTATAATTGAGTGATACACATTCACAATGAGTTGCAAACCAAGGTGCACGTGTTAATATTAGTTTAAAGTTTAGACTGGGAGTGGGACTGGATTGTGATTTCTGGGAAAAAAAAACCCTCAGACCGACGCGGCACCTTACATGCACAGTGAATGTTTTTCTTGGAATGGTGGATACGTCCTTTGAAATCGGTGATTTCCTATTCTGGAATTTCTTCTCAATTGTGAATAACAGTACGTTACATGTACAGTAGATAACCGAAAATACTATAATACAAATTTATAGCATTACCGGTACTAATTTGTGTGAGTAGACCTGCAGCACAGTGTGACTAAGAGTAGGGTCATATTCATAACAAATTGTTTTGGAATCACAAATTGTATTATGAGCAGAGCCTGGTTGAAATGCTATTTTGTGGTGAGTCATACTCGTCTTCGAGCTACTGGTGCCATGTTATCATGTATGCATGGTGCTATTAGCGGTTTGTATATTGAAATGGTGAAACTACTCGTAAACCTCATTGTACCATTTCACACCAGGTTCTGTTCATAAATAAAATTCAACAACTGATTCCACTGTAATTTATTTCCATGCAAAATATTTTGGAACTAGAATGTCTTGGTCAAATGTCAAATTACATGCTCTCGATATAAAAAGAATACATGTATCATAAATAGGCTGTATGACAGTGTATGTCCATTAATTTTCAGCAAAATATCCACCCTGTATTAACTATGATCCTTATAGGGTGTGTACTATGTTTATTTAATTTTACTCAGCAGCCTCACCTGCAAGATATGCCCTCAGATCATATCAGGACCAAATATATGAACTCATAATGTAAGTGTACACGTTTCTGAAGGAATTCATTCATAATATAAACATGTGGCTGTTACACATTGTTTCGAATGGTAATTTAAATCCTGTAGTAAATTAAAACTGTTATACTCATATAAATACCAAAAGATAATCCAGTGTGTTCACGAATATTGTATACATAGTGCATTAGTCGGATGTTGAAAACGTCTTGAGTGTTCAATTAACCGGGGGTGGGTGTGGGTGGGGTGGAGCATTGAGTTATTTCAGTAAGATAGTAAGTATATATATGGACACCACGTTGTCAGATGTGAATATATTATGGAACTTCATTTCTGCCTAAATGGATGATATATCAGTACTGATATGCCCTATATTTTTAGCCTATAAACTGCAACAAACATCCAGGCAACACGACCACATGCACAGTGGGAATAACTGTAGGGCCTATACTTTATATTGTATCACCTGCATGAGTCTTATATTTGACCTATATATGCCTTCATTTATATATGATTAGCAGGTTAGCCCGCCACTGGCGATGTTCGTCTCATGGCTTTGTTCGAAAAAGCTTTTTTAATTTTTTTAATTAATTAATTTTTTTTTTCAATTCGTTGAAATCCGCCAGTTTTACCCGATTTGACCTTGAATTGATCATTTTCAATGTCAAGGTCAGGTCGGGGTCACAATTTAACCCGCCCATGACACTTCCCATCGGTAGCAAGTTTGAGCTCAATCGGTTCGAGTCTATAAAGGACACACACATATATATCATTTGTGGGTACCCGTTTCAAGGTGAAGATCACCTAGGGCGGAAAAACTGACCCGATCCCCGTTCCTAGGAAGCCCTAAGTACGTAAGAGTCACACAACACGCTCATGTCTGGATACCGACGCTGACGCCCGTGCACAGACGTAAGAATCACATTACGCACATACGCTCTTTATCAACTACACTGCGGATAGGAACGCTCTTTAACTATCAATCCGATTAACTCCGCAGTGCCGTTGACCGTGATTTTGAAGATTGGGAATGGAGAACGAGTGATCTGAGCTTCTCGAAAACGCGACAACGACCATTCCCGTGGTTTTTACCCTTAGATAGTAAGTTTGAGCTCAATCTGACCAGCCGTTTTCGTTTCTATAAAGTACACATACATATACACACATATATACGGAAGTCTCAAAATATATTGTAAAAGATGAGCAGTTTATCATCTTACAATATTTGTCCCCCGAAAAACAAATTGAAATAGCCGGTGTTCGTCCGTTCGTGCGTCCGTCTGTGCGTCCGTGCGTGCGTCCGGGAATGGTTTCCGGATGATAACTTTAGTTTCGGTTATTAGATCAAAAGCAAATTTCATAGATGAGTTTATCAGACCAAAATACAGGTCAACTTCGAATATGGGTTTGCAAAAATTATGGCCCTTTTTCGACTTAGAATCTTGTAATTATCTGGTTTCCGGATGATAACTTCAGTTTGTGTGATCATATCTGAACAAAATTTGGTATGTGACTTTATCAGACTAAATTACAGGTCAAGTTCTAATATGGGTTTACTCCACCCATTTTTGCGAGAGTTATGGCCCTTATTGTACTCCGAAAAAAAATTCGGGGGACTATTAAAATAGCCGGTGTCCGTCTATGCGTGCGTCGGAAATGGTTTCCGGATGATAACTTTAGTTTCGGTTATTAGATCAAAAGCAAATTTGGTATGTGAGTTTATCAGACCAAAATACAGATCACGTTCGAATATAGGTTTGCTCTGCCTATTTTTGCGAGTGTTATGGCCCTGTTTCGACTTAAAATCTTGTAATTTTCTGGTTTCAGGATAATAACTTCAGTTTGTGTGATCATATCTGAACAAAATTTGGTATGTGACTTTACCAGCCTTATATACAGGTCAAGTTCGAATATGGGTTTCCTGCGCCCATTTTTGCGAGAGTTATGGCCCTGTTTCAGCTTAGAATCGTGTCAATTTCTGATTTCCGGATGATAACGTTAGTTTGTGTGATCATATCTGAATCAAATTTAGTATGATAGTTTATTATACACCATTTCATGGGACACTGGTTGGATTGTTCTGAAATATAGTATCGGATTTAGGGTCATTGATATTTTTTTCAGAAAAGCTGATGCCCCCAATGAAGCCACTTTTCGGGGGACACTGTGGCCGGACGGCTTTTTATTTGACTTAGAATCTTGTAATTTTCTGGTTTCCGGACTATAACTTCAGTTTGTGTGATGATAACTGAGCCAAATTTGGTATGTGAGTTTATCAGCCCTATATATAGGTCAAGTTAGAGTTATGGCCATTTTTCGACTTAGAATCGTGCCAATTCTGGTTTCCGGATGATAACTTTAGTTTGTGTGATCATATCTGAATCAAATTTATTATGATAGTGTATCCAACATTTCATGGGACATTTGTTGGATTGTTCTTAAATTTAGTATCGGATTTAGGGTCCTTGTTATTTTTTTTCAGAAAAGCTGACCCCCCAAATGAAGCCACTTTTTCGGGGGACACTGGCCGGACGGCCTTTTATTACCATCAGTACCGAGTGGTATAGCACAGGTACATGTACATGTAGTACGCAACATCCTATAATTATTGCAATATTGAACTTGGTGATAATATTTGTGGTTGCTCCATTACGTGTCACGTGCGATCATATTAGTTTGAACAAACATAGTATATGCCTATTTTGTGTGCGGAATTAATTTATATTTGCATGTTATTTGCAACTTTGAAAGGCATGACCTGTCTGTGACAGCGCATTCAAAGGAACATAGAACACAGACCACTAATCTATTTCTCTTATTATTCCTGGCAAGAAACATTCTGTTGCAATTAGTTCAAGCTAAAACCTCAAATGCTCTTGACTGTGTATTTATTATTATTGATTTTTTTTTAATAAATATTAAAATTGTTTTCTCCATTGTTATTTGATCCACAGGTCACTACTATATGTATAGGCAAGAGTGGTTAGACAGAACACCTTTGAATACCAATTAAAATAGCAATAATAACCACCCGACGTAGAATGCTTCTCCAAATAGTAGTTATCAGATTAACTACCTGCAGGTAGCAAAAACTCCAACCACCTGCAGGTATTTGCAATTGGCTACTGGGTAGTTCGTATTCATCCTTCTACCCAAAGTAGTTAAATATTAGCCTACTGTTGTGTAGTTACAATAGCCCCAAAAGGTATAGTTAATTTAACTACCCAATGTAGTTAATTTAACTACCCAAGGTATTTGAATTTTGAACTACCAACCAGGTAGTAAAAATAACATCCCAAGGTAGTGGGATGAATACGAACTACTCAAAGTAATAAACGTTTACTACTTTTCTGGTTAATTTAGCAACTTTGAATTAATGTGTAAGACGATGCGTGGTATGAATTCTGAATACCGTTGACAGCGGAATTTGAACCCCTTGTACTGCCTGAAATTAGCCCGCCTGCATGAAATTAGGGGTTAGTGACACCCTCATAATGTGGGTGGGCTATTAGTTAACAACGTTGTACTCACCGAGTAAAATAATTATGATTAAACAAACGATTAAACTCCTTCCAAATGTATGTCTCTAGCTTTCACTCCTCTTCAATGAATAATAGACGCAAAACGACATGCAGTGATGTATCAGCTGCAAACTTGCGACTGCAAGTACATTATGTATTCAGTGCGCGCATCGTTTTGTGTCAATCATTTCTGGGAACCCAAAGCAGTTTCATAGAATTCAGCACACTGTGTAGGCAATGTAGGTCACAGTGAAGTAATTATTTCCCATAGGTCTCAGTTCTTGGTAAACCCGAATCGAATAGCCATTAGCCACGCATAACTGTACTGCATAAGTCAGTGTGTTAACCAGAACTGCATAGGTCTCAGTGGTAACACATACCGGCCTGCAGCCCTGCATGCGGTAAATCCGATTATAACCCTCGCAGGGAATGAAGGAAATGTTACGTTAATCCAATGTATTCACATAAGGGAAGTTATCTGGCAGTATGGTGAATATTGTCTGATCACTTATGGATAATAATTAACATCAATTGGAATATACATGTAAGCTGTCACATTAACTTCGAAATGAATCTATACTAACAATTTTTGTCTGTTTTTAGTTGTTGCAAAATGGTCTATGACTTTATCGTAGTCTATATCTTCCTCAACAAACTGATGAACATTAGGTTGTCCAATCGATCATCCTTCATTGTGGTCCTTATATAGGTTTTTATAAGTTTCATTCGACTAAACGATCGCTCGGCACAAGCCGAAGAGACAGGAAGAATTACACATATCTGGAACAGAGTGACCAGATTAGGGAACGTACCACTTAACTTGTTGGCAACAATAAACTCAAGGAGATTAATCGGACTTTTGACATCCTCAGGATTTTCCACGTTTGATATGTAGTCCTTGAAAAAAGTCTGAAAGTCTATAAATTCGTCATTAATTGCTTTTGTGTTAACACATCCGCGGTGTAACATGGACTGACCAAGTCCTGACTGTTCGTATAGACATGAACTTTTTGAAACAGTTTTAACTCGTCGTCGTTTCCGCGCTCACGGTACCGGTGAATCCGAACTTGCTTTGTATGCCATATAAAAAAATTATATATGTATAATGCATGACCGATGCGGGTAACGTATTGTGAATAAAAATTACCGATTCAAATAAGCCATTCATTACACAAAACATCAGTACGCACCGCCGCGATGTAACACGACCCAACCAACTCATTGTGGATCACGGACATGAACTTGTTCTGTCTGAAATGTCAACTCGTCCGCGGCTTCTGCGCTCGCGGGCACCGACGTAACGGTATACGCCACCGCTGTACAACCTGGACTGACTAAGTCCTGACTTCAACCAACCATGTTGGTTATCATATAATCCCATATCCCATAATATGTCAAATATAGCGAATTATCTAAATATGAAATACAACGAAAAAGCGAAATATGAAAATACAGCGAAATATCACGAAAATTCGAAATAGGAAAATACAGCGAAATAGGGCGAAATATAGAGCGAAATATAGAAATTATATTATAAATTATTTTTATAAACGAAATAACGGAGATATTTGAAAAAGTGTTTTTGACGAAATAACGGACATATTTGGAGAAGTGTTTTAAAGAGCGTAAGTATATAAATATAAATAATAAACGGCGGATTCAACGTGGTCATGGGTTTTGACCGCGATAAAAAATCAGCAAACTCCGCATGAACCCCTTCGGGGTTCATGCAGTTTGCTGAATTTTTCTCGCGGTCAAAATCCCATGACCACATTGAAACCGCCGTTCATTTCTTATTTGAACCTGCATGTGTACTATATGCATGCATGTAACGCCTTTTTAATCAAAGGATCAATTCCAATATGTCATTTATTGGTATAGGTTTAGCATCTGCCACGCCTAACGCCCGCACATTTGCGAAACATTGGCGCTTCTTGTTAGAAGCATCGTTACACACCGCCGCGGTGTAACCTGAACTATAGCCAAGTTCCGACTGTTCATAGATATGAACTTTTTCTGTCCGAAATTTCAACCCGTCCGCGGATTCTGCGCTCGCGGATGCTGGCGGATCTGAAATGTCTTTAAATGCCCCCCTTGTTTAAGCAAGTGACCGATTCCAATATGCCATTATTGATAATATTTGAGCACCTGCCACGCCTATTATATACCACGCGCAAATTAGCGAAACCTTCAAATTAGATTTCATATTCCGTAAACTTGGGCTAAAAGTCATCGCGACGTGTTGCCGGCATATTATGTTATGTTATGTTACACACGACCGCGGTGTAGCCTGTACCAACCAAGTCCCGACGGTTCATGAATTTCTGTCTGAAATGTAAATCCGTCCGCGGCTTCTGAGCTCGTGATGGTGTATCACCAGACATGTGATAAGACTGTGCACAATGCGACCGCCTTTTAGTGGATCCGTTATTGGTGACTGATTTTTAAGATACTGTGAATTGTTTGAGAATTTGGAATGCGATCGATACTTTCGAGTTTAATTGGCTCCTACATTAGATGTTGTGGACTGAACATTGATATACATGTATACATCACTATTCATGTTGGGAACTAGGCCCGCCAATGTGTACGTTAACCAACATTACTTTTCGTGTTGCTTCGTATTTATAATACCCCGTGAATTGCATGACTCTCATGCGAATTACAATCCTGCCAATGGTTTCTTCTATTAGATTATCTGTCTTCTTATTGTTTTACTTAACTATTCTCTTAGCCCATTACTCTCCTTCATTAGCTCCTTCATTCCTCACTATCAACATTACACATATAAGTTATATTACATGTATATTCGCCAATTGATATTGGTGTTGTTTTAGGTTCAATTCTCACCATATTTTCGGTGAATTAACTTTATATTTTCATCAATGCTTCATGGTCATTTTCGCTTATTTATTTGCATATGTGTCATTTTTCATATTTGTATTTGTAGCAATATCACATGCATGTGGTTATATACCTGTCACATGTGTATGGGCTTAAGGGTTTATCGCACGCATGTGGTCGTATGTGTACATCACATGCGTACAATCGCTGCTATATCGCACGCGTGTGGTCGGTCCATTTCGCTTGCGTATACTCGCTATATATCACATGCTTGTGACCTTGCTATGTCACATGCATGTGGTTGGTAACTGCATCTCACATGCATACGGATTTGATTTCATATATTATCATATATATCATTATTTCATGTCAATTTAAATGTTATATATTCGGTATCGACACGGAAATGAACTTGGATTGTACATCAGCACTTTTGTAATTATTGTATATTTATCTGCAGGTCAAAACTACACAATAAAGCATGTTTCATGGCAAGAGGCGTGGTTGAGTTCCCCTAGAGAAACAATGGGTATCGGTGAATCCGAACTTTCTGTATATGTCGTTTATAATGCTTTGCACCTGCATGTATACGATGCATGTAATGCCTTTTTTAATCAAACGACCGGTTCCAATATGCCATTTATGGGTAAAAGTTTGGCATCTGCCATGCCTAACTCGCGCAAATTAGCAAAATCTTCGAGCTTCTTGTTGGAGCATCGTCACACACCATCGCGGTGTAATATGGACAAAGAAAGTCCTGACCGTTAGTTTAGTTTAAACATATCTATCTGTCTAATTTGATAACACATGTTTATGTTACACATATCTTTCACGCGGTCAATGGGATTGGAGGAAAAGTGCTCACGCACTTATGGGTAACCCCTCTCACATTTATTGTTAAACTCAGAAATAAGTAATACAAAGCAATCTCAAAGCGACGTGACAACCTAACATAAGTTGAACATGTATATTATACTGATAAAGACCGTTTGTATATATGAATTTTTTTAACTTATAACCATGTTCGAATATTTCTTTTATCGACGTGTAAGCAATCTGCTTTTATCTCGCTTGCTGACAGACTCATGAAACTGGATTCTTTGCCAGATTATCTCCGCGCCCGACGACTTTGTTGTGCGACTAATTATCTCACCGCTTCACTGACACCAGTGTAAACAAACACATTTTCAATACTGTGTGACATGAATTCAGGCTTGCATGAATCCTGCGACCACCATATATCCGTTTAGCTATACCGGTTGTGTATCCTTTAGTGCGTGTGCGATTTTCACGCCACCCCGAATATTGTATTTTATTCGCTACAATAGAGACACTTCGAAAGTTGGTTCTACAAGTATTGTGATTAATCAAGACCAACTACCGTGACCGATTGAATCGGGTAGGCCCACAGAAACCAAAACACTGACTTTAGCTAATGCGTCTACAGTTACACGTTTCGCACGCATGTTCTGTTCTCGGCGACTAAATCAATCGCGGGACTACTATAGAGATGCCGCTCACCAAAACCAATTTATTGGTTACGGTACTTATCTTAATTGCTGCCATAGCTCGTGTTCGTGAGCGCCTCTTGTCGTGTGAATCCTTCCGGTGTTCTGGGACTACTTATCTTTTGGGGTGAGTGCAGGATCCCGTACTAATCACCGCCGAATACGAACATCTTATTTCCTCCCGAGTAGATTGAAGCGGCGATTTCTCCTCTTGTCTTATTTAACGCCGAGATCGATGTTCGGCCTTGTGGCCTATTGTCTCATAATCAGCTGCTCATTTTAATCTTAATTGTGACAAATATACGAGTTGAGCTTCGTGTCGATTTTTATCTTCGAAAGTCAAGTTGACGGAACGAACGTCATGCTAGAAGTGAATATGTTTCCTGAACACTTGACCCCTCTTTGTTATCACTAAGCCCCATTGGCTGTTACCTCGTCACATGTTCATAAACAAACATAATTACACCCAATCACGAAACCCACCGTTTCCCACGCTATTTAATTATGTTAACCCGTGTCACCAAGACAAATGTTTTTCTCTATACTGCGAAACGCGAAAAACTATTAGTAGCCTCCGTGACACTGATGAGATATTTTGCCTTTAACATGTCGATGTCTCTTCCTTGATGCTCCTTTGATAGCATATTGCACGATCTTAACACTTTCTCCCACAAAATTAGCATAAATATAAATTCTGTCGACTCCATCTTCTTCACGTAGCCACTGGCGGTACAGCTCCTCTTTGTATCGTTCTTCTGAACCCACTCTAAGGTAGCTATAAGTTCACTGAACAACTCCTTCACAGCTCTAACTGCGCTGTGCCGGGCATTCCATCGTGTTTCACACATTTTCTTCAGTGTACGAATTCGACAGTCATTTTCATCACAGTGAGTCCAAAGTTCATACAACCTGTTCCTGGCATTCATTATAAAGTCATACAATCATGATAAAATGTCGAAAAATCCTTTCGATGTTTCATCTGTACAACTGTCGGAAAGAACCAGATTAAGGTTATGTGCACTACAGTGTGTGTACGTTGCCAGTTTGTTCAACTCTCTTAAACGAGTTTGCAGTCCAGATTTGTTCCCACTCATAACTGCTGCACCATCGTATCCTTGGCCTCTACAATCTCCGAAATTGAGTCCCCACTCGCCAAGCTTTTCTAGCACACACTTGTATAAGTTTTTGGCATCCTCATTTATTTTCATGTTATATAAACACAGAAACTCTTCCTGAATTTTTCCTTTAGTCACGTCAACATATTTCACATTGAAAGACAGCTGGTTTTTCCTACTTCTGTCCGTCGAACCATCAATTATCAGGGAAAACAACTTGTTTTCTGTCAGCGGCTTTCTAATGGATTCTCTTGTCACAGCTGCGATTGAGGAAACAATTTCATTCCGAATATCGCTGCTCATGTAAGTTTCATTCTTCTTAGAATTATCCACATTGTTCTGAAGGATGTCATCATATTTCGCTAAAAGTTTTACCGTTTCTAGGAAGTTGCCCTCATTTTCCGAAACTTGACCTCGGTTTTCTGAGTCCCCTCTAAACGCTATATTTTGTTTAGCCAGGAACATGCATATGTCGATGAGTCTTTTCATAAACTTTCGGTTTTCATCTATTTTCTTCTCGTGTGCCCTCAATTGTTCGGCGCAAATACCTCTGCCTCGCAGTAGTCGAAGGCGGGTCTGCATCATTGTGCGAAGAGAGGTTTTGTGTGCTGATGAATTTTCGTGGTCCTCGATTTTTTCCGTTCCTTTGCGCCAATTTGATATCCCGAGAGATGGATCAGCCCAAATTTTTCGAAAAGACTGCAGTTCTGTGAAGGGAAAAAGCCAACAGGCAAAGCAGAACATCCGATGGCACGCCGGAGAAAACACAAGCCAATCTCTATCAAATTTTCCTCTCTTATACCATTCACTAATGAAAGAACGCCCATCTTCGTTCTTCAGAAATTGGATTTCTCATTCATCCCCGGCTGACACGGTCCACATTTCGAAATCTCTGCTATTAATTGTGGTGTGATGTGAACATTTATGAAATGAGCTGGGTCTGTCGGAAATTCTAAGGATTTATCAAGCAGGCCAGAAAGATACGCAATGACGTCTGTTACTTCTGTAACTCTATATATCTGTGTTTCACTGTTCACATAATCTTGATCATCGTCATCTTCATCATGTGACTCATCCTGGTTCATTTCATTGCGTATGTTGACGTCGGAGGATTGCTGATCTTGATCTTCATTTGATGACAACGGTTTGTTGATTTGTAGCCCAATATCAGCCGAATCAGATTTCTTCGAAAGACTAGCAGCGAACGGGGTAGCTGGCTTCGAAAGACTGGCAGCAAACGGGTTAGCTGGTGCTCCTTTGTCATTTATTGGAATGGCCTTATGAGACTTCACTCCTTCTGGGTGGTACTTCAAATTGTGCCTCGTCCTATAGTCACTACCAAAGCTAGCAAATCCACACCACACAATAGACAAATAATTTTTCGACGTTTCGGTTTGGGAGGCATTTTGGATAGAATTATTTGAATGTACAGAGAATTATATAGGGAGTCAAGGCATATCACTCCAAGAATCATAAACCTGTCGATGTGGAAACAAACCACCTGTGAAAACTTTTATGACATAAGAATACTGGCACTTTGTAGCTAATTAATGGGCACCACGCTGCTAAGTTGTCAAACAATAAATATCTATCTTGTGGTTTATCAGATAAAGCAAAATTCTATAGAGCCAACATGTCATAAAGTTAACTGGTTTTTAGAATGGATATCAGTCTCAGTGTTGGGGGACTCCCTGCTGTCTGCATTGATTAATGGGTTCTTTGATAATAAGAAACTTAATGTTAAGTCCAAGAACAAGGTGATAGATGGTCGGAAATTTGAGATGGCATGTCGGAATTAAGCTCCCTATCTCCCATTAAATCTAGTCATATTGGGTTAGCATTTATTTTCCGACGGCATGAGAAAATTTCCGACAGAAACGTTCACAGCTTCGGGCCTGATCCGAAAGAAAGAGAAGCATGGATAGCCATAATATACAAGTACATGCAACTCTTATTGTATATAATGTATCTTAATCCAATCCATATTGTATTATATTGTCAAAGGCAAGATCAAGAAATGGTACGCAGGCTAAATCGTGCAGAACAAATTAAACAATGTTAATTTATTTACTTATTTTAAAAAGAAGACAGCCAATGACTGTTGAGACGCACACCAGTCCTGACTACAGATTTTTAAGACTGGGACTATGGAGACCAAAACAGTCGGTACCGGTCGAAATCACTTTAAAAGAGGTAATTCAAATGAAGCAGGGACGTAGCTAGAGTGTCTGCATAGATCGGTGGGGAATGTCCACCTTGAAATTTCCAAAACTGCATACCCCTTACACCCCCACCGACGCACAAGCAGTCCCCTCGCAACAGACCAGAATCCCGAGTTCCTAACATTTGTTTTCACATCTCCCTCAGGTCAATATAAAGAAATTATTAGATTATCATCCACCTGTATAGAACATTTGGTCGGGCAAGTGAATTTTATTTTTTGTTACATTTTATTCTTGCTAAGTTTTATGCTAACATAAATGATCATGGTCAGTTCTAGCTTTGAAGCAGAATATTTTACCTTATACCATACAAGGTAATTTAACTGGCCCAATTGGAGAAACATTGACTTATTAAAGTGTCATCGAAATGTACTTTGAAGACTAAGGCATGGCACAACCACTAAAACGATCAAATCCTTCCCACTTCAGTCGACATCTTCTTCAATTTTTAAAGGTGTGGCATTGAACCCACAACATAGAGAGAAGACTAAACAATAGCGAATGCTTATTGTCTAATCCTCTATTTGCACATACAATCACATTGTTTCGTAAGTACTATTATATGCTCTGTTATGTGGTCAAATTCTTTTCAACTGAAATGTTTTTCGGCCCAATTTTTTTTTATTTTTTACTGAGTATGTTCCCGTGGTCGTTTGCCACCTTTTCTGAATTGTTTCGGCCCGAGTACAGGTTCGACACTTTTCCGGACCACTTTTACGAACTCGACCCAAAATGTTTTCGGCCCAAAATTCTCCCCCAGCTGGCCACTTATGAATTTTGGGTCATTTGTCACATTTTCGAAGAAAAAAATCTGACAGAGCACAGGTTCGACACTTTTTCGGACCACTTTTAGGATCATAGACTCAAAATTGTTTGGCCCAAAATGTTCCGCCCACCTGGCCACTTACGACTCCGGACTCATTGGGGCCATTTTCCCCTTCATTTTTTAGACTTTGACTAATTTCGAGGCATTTCGGATTTTCGACCCAAATTTGTTTCGGCCCAATGTTTTTACTGAGTATGTTACCGTGATCATTTGCGACGTTTTCTGAAATTTTCGGACCGATCACAGGTTTGACACTTTTTCGGAACATTTTTACGAACTCGACCCAAAAATAATTCGGCCCAAAATCTCTCGCCCAGCTGGCCACTTCCGAATTTTGGGTCATTTGCCACATTTTCCCCCCAAAAAAACGGACCGAGCACAGGTTCGACACTTTTTCGGGCAACTTTTACGAACTCGACCAAAAAAAATTCGGCCCAGAAGTTCCGCCCACCTGGCCACTTACGAATTTGTGGTCATTTGCTACAATTTCCTATATTTTGCGAATAAGGAATAAGGAATAAGTAACGAAATTCACGTTGCTCTGAGTCGGGGAATATGCTGGGATTATTTGCTTTTCGTAATAGCCTTCATTGTGTTGCTATCGATGACGTAAATGATGTCATTTACTTTTAAGATGGCGATAGTCCGTACTGACATATATTTTAGTATGTGGTACTGATCTCTGATGGGAATGCACGTTACATAGCTTCGTGCAGTGTTTTGTCTATGAGCCAGAGACGAGTCATTCAGTTGGCGATCAGCTGATTCGTTTTCATCTACTGTTAATTCGACAAAACAATCGCCTGACAGCAATTTTTGTAAATTGAAATCACGAAACCCCATATAATAAAACGGAAACCTACGGCTTTTGACTGAACACATTATCATTCGTGGGTACAAGCAAATATCGGTTTTCCGTTCGGTATTTGCTTGTAACCACTCATGATAATTCTCGTTTTCAGTCAAAGCCGTAATAGTTAACCTCTTATATCATCGCTGATTGTTTGCCCTGCTATTCGATATACCGTAGTGACCCATATCTGTTGCTCAGCACGATTTCAAAGTAAAATTTGCGACTTCCGGCGCGAAACTGGTAATTACACTGACGTACAGGTAAGTGTTCAATGACGAATACTGTTTATATCAGGAAACTGAAGAAATTAATAACATTTGTGAACATTATCCGAAAATGTACTGATAAATATTCTGATTGCATGCCCCTTTAATACTTTCGTCATCATTTTTTGAAGACAAAAGCGAAGGGCCGTCGCATGGAGAAGTTTATCGCTCGAAAACTGGACGTTTCTAGTCGGAATCTAAAGAGCATTGCTCGGGCGACAATTGACTTATTCGGGCTACAACGGAACATATAGGGCGGGAATCGGAGCGAAAACATAAGTCACCGATTACAGCATTTTGTTGACTTTTCTGGCAAAAAAATGATTGGTCTTCGATTCAAATCTAATATATTATACCCGGACA
This sequence comes from Siphonodentalium dalli, assembly GCA_032622095.1. Taxonomy (NCBI): domain Eukaryota; kingdom Metazoa; phylum Mollusca; class Scaphopoda; order Gadilida; family Siphonodentaliidae; genus Siphonodentalium; species Siphonodentalium dalli. The sequence goes on from CP136067.1 coordinate 204,040,703, forward strand.
CTATATAACGCGTGTTTAAAAAGAGATAGACCATCTGCAATGCTTCGTTTTAGACTTATACTCAATTTGTGTTGTCTGCATGATAACTTGAGCAACACGGTCCAATAATTTTGACGAACATGTGTTCTTTTGTTCGACTTAGAAATCATAAGTTTTGTGTTATCAATACTTCAAAATAAGATGGTGATGGCTCTTGGTATTTGGTGTGTGAACCACATTGAGGACACACGGGTCATCGTTAAGTTTGAATCAAGTTTTTACCAGAATTTGCATTGTGGGTTCATTAAAAAATGCAACGCCACAAAACGCCACCTCTTTTTTAAAAACGTGGGGTCAACGACCTTTTTATCCTCATAACATTTATTCGCAAATGGGCGACATATAAAGTAATTGTTATGCAATGAGGGATTATGTGCAGTGATATAATTGTTGCCGTTTATCCAGCTTACTTATACTTCAATCATAACCGTACAGTCATTACATTTACACATTACGCATTACCCGTAACCATAAAATCACTCCCTGTTTATACACACACCTCATCAATGATCATACAGACAGCACATGTATACATATATACACACCTGTCACAATACAGCCACACACGGTACACCTGTACATCCCGCCCATGACCTTACATTCATTCCATATACACATAAATAACAAATAGATGACCATGTAGCTACTCTCGTTATACCCATACACCACTTCAATGCCCATACAGCCACGTCGGGTACATCCGTACTGGGTACACACAACTATACACCATACAGTCACTCATTGTATACCGATTCACCTCACACATGACCATACAACCAATCATTGTATACATATACATCTCACCATGAACAGCCCACTCATAATCATACAGTCACTCGTTGTATACATATTCACATCATTCATAACCATGCAATACATTCCTGTATACCTATTCACCTCACATATGGTCATACAACAACGTAACTCCCTGGCTGCCAATTTGGCATCCACCCTGTATCCAGTTGATTAATTTTGATCAAAAGTTCTGCATATTTCCTTTCAATAATATGGCCAGAATCCGAAAAAGAGGTTATCGGGAAAATTTCGTACTCCAACTTTTAAATGAATTTGTCATGCACCATACTGAACTGGGACAACCAGAATAGAACATGTAGTTTTCATTTAATTAACTAACACGTACAGTAACCAAGTGTGTCATAATTTGCTACCTTTTCGGAAAACGCAGAGAGTAATATACGTAACAAATCAACTTTTTACCAAATTTGGTTGCCATTTTGGTAGCCATCTTGAGCAATTTGGTCTATAAACACCGTAGTGTGACACATTTAAGATATTCCAAAACAATAAACACCTTGCATACCAAAGATAGTTACATTTTACTTGAAAAAAATGGTCGAAACCTGATAAGTGAATTTTTGTCAATATTTATGTCAAGTTTGCGAAAGAAAAATCCAACGTCGTGATGATAATAGTAACAACTAACAATGGTACATCAGACATAACATGTTAGTGTTCAATGTATAGAAGGCAGAATATCTAATTTGATACATCAACCACAACTTGTAAGCGATTGCAGGACACGCGGGGGCAATATCTACCATTTTCAATATTTTGGCGGCCATTTTGGCAGCCATGTTAAGCCAAATTAACAATTTTTGTTTCCAATGAGTTGGAATATTCATAGGTAATGATATGGCTCCCTTACATAACAAAGTTTTGTTCGTTTCTTGTTGAAATATGACTAGAATCCCAATTGTGATTTTTTGGTAAAATTTTATACCGCGTTCTGTAAAATCGAAGTGCTGAGGGATCGCATATTTCATTGCTACAATGATCAGCTAATACAACATATAAAAATATACCAAATAAAGTCACATTTCTCAACCAATTCCAAACAGCATAAACTGATCTAGAATTTATTAGTGAAAAAGTGTCATATTTCCAACTTCCGGCGGCCATTTGGCGGCCAATACATTTTTGCCCTACTGAAAGTGGCATTATGTCTTAGCTTCACGAAAATATATACATGTTATACATTTTACTAGATTTTCCCGCTATAATTTACATCAAACTGACTTAGGGCCTAGTCTGAAAAACGGCGGCCATGATGGACGCCATTTTGTCTGGAGTCTACGCCACTTTTTTTCGTGTTAACATCACTTAAATGATGAAGGACATAATAAGGACCACAATGAGTCGGGTAAAGTTAACCGGGCTATATCGGTTGGACGGAGTTTCTTTATTGTAGATTTTGGGGGGTAAAGATACTGAATCTGATTCGTGAATTCTGTCAATTGCAACATGTATCCTATATTGATTCGCGAAACGCTATAACGTAGCTACTGTGTTTCTGTTCACAGCACATTGTGAATGAGGTCCTGTGGGCACGTGGCAAATTTCATTTCATAACCATGAACGATGGCATACATAACAATGGCTATCTGGCTTTCATATTTGAGTCAGTCAAGTAGATCGCTGAATTACATTTAAGTGTTTCCAACAAATTAGTCAATAAACAAGGGTATTCGTGGTATTTGCTCTTATCTCGACCCATTTTTACAGACAGCTCAGCAGTGACTTGAGAGGAGGAAGGAAATCGCAATGTGTATCATGTGGTTTATAATGACGAAAAATAGTCACAAGGGCTCAATCGTACCGACAGATGGGCGGTGTTGTTGATGAGTTGTTAGTTATTAGGCCAATATAAATACATAACACGATTCTCATCCAACAAATCGTCACAAGGGCTCAATCGTACCGACAGTTGGGCGTTGATGAGTTGTTAGTTATTAGGCCAATATAAATACATAACACCATTCGCATCCAACATTTTGTATTACTTGGGGCGGGTGGGTGAATTGTTCTCTTTTTTATCTTTACAGTTTCTATACAAATAATCATTGACGAGTAGTTAGTTCCCTTAAGAAACGCTCAGATAATTAGTTCAACGATAGACCATACGTCTTTTAATTATGGTCGTATGTGGAACTTATCATTATAACATTTCCCACCAATGTATAACACAGGTCAACTGATGCGATACCACCACTAGGAGAATATTAATATAAATATTCCTAGCTGGTGGTATCGCATCAGGGGACCTGTGCATAATAATCATTCTGTATTTTCATTATTATTTGGTCTGTCTGTCGTCTGCTCATTTTGCCTGATAAATAATATAACTCACAATGTATCTGTTAAATGGTCATGGTCAGTTCTATATATTGTGATTTAAATTGCCCCGTTTGGTAAAAAAAAGACTGATCATTGAAAATATTTCCTGGTATTTCAAAATGGATTTTCGCTAAATCTGTCAGTAATTTATTTGTAAAATTTCGCACAAGTGATTATTGCGATGCATTATTTAAGAACCATTCTTTGATTATTAGAATCTCATTTACCTTACTTGTATGACCCGAATAATATGTATGTCACTATATTCAGGTTCCAAATCTTCTGCAAAACAGTGAAGTTCGTATACCCATGATATGATTGGAGATCACAAGAGGAGACTTAATTGTTCTTGATTCGTGAAATTTAATGATTATTCTTATTTAGTAATACAACCAACCAGTAACAATTTTCTATATTTGAGAATTTTCATGTCATGCCTGTTGCTCGATGAAAAATTGGGTTGAGATGAGTTCTGAGTCATAGGGTCATAACCAAGTTCAGAAGACGCCCTATTCGTACATTTTCAAAACATCTAAATGTCTAACTATCAATTAGTATTATTACAACAGTTTTACGTTCACACTGTATGTTGGATTATGTAAAACGAAAAACGTTGTTTAAAAAAATCAACTTATGGGTCATGTATGTCACTAGAGAGTTTGACAGGAAGTATTTGCAAATAAAACACTGTATTATCTAGCTTATTTTCCACCTACGGTCTACACTCGGTCTACACTCTGAAATCATGACTGGCTGCGTGTGTCAATCCGAACCCGAAACAAACGATATCACTACTGTTAGGTTGAACATGTGCGCGACTGCGGAAAGAACTATCTACTGGGGACCTTATCCCCTCATGTTGCGACCCACGCTTCGGATGATTGATGTTATGGCTAATTGATGTGTTATAATCACTGAATTCAATTCTTTATTCACTCTCAATAGGTCAAAAATTGTCAAGTCGAAGAGGTCACAAATAATATAACATAAACAATATATGGCGATGACGGTAATCTATATCTATATTTGCGATTGTCGGTATGTTTATGTTTTATATAATTTCACAGGGGACCATCTAGATGGCACCAAAGGGGTCTACTGGGGTAACTTTTTACGAGAAAGATAATGGTGTGAGTTATAATTTTCTAAAGTGACGCGTTGTTGTCATGGGCAGAATAGGAGAGGGCAGAACAATATTTGTCGCCGATTGCCACGAAACTTATAAATAATTGGCACTAAATATAATCAAAATGTGTTTACTCGCCAATTAGCACCAAACCTATAAACAATCTTCTCCATGATATCAGGAATCTAATTGTGTGGTTTAAGGATGTCACCAGTGGGGCCATTCGAGTCAGGGATGCATAGAGGGTGAGAGGGATACACACACAAATAAACAGTATCTTTAGCGCCGATTTCCACCAGATTGATGCATATTCTTCTCCGTGGTATGAGGGATATAATCGTGTGGTTTAGATACGCCAAATCGGTGCCGTCTTTGGTGAGTGATATGGGGGTAGATATGGTATAGCCACTCTATATGTGTCTATCCACCCACAGCCCCAATACATAGTCATGCAACCAACATATGTATACATGTACAAATGTATACACCGACCATGACAATAGTCACAAGGTTTGCATGTATATGCCATACATTCAATATGTATACATAAACAGCACACATATGTACATGCATCTACTATCGTTATACCCACACACCACAGCAATAACCATACACACAATCATTGTACAGCTATTCACATCACATATGACCATACAGTCACCCATTCCATACCTATACATCTCACCAATAACACACCACCACATCACCATATAGCTACTCCTTCGCATCATTCATGACCATACAATAACTTCCTGTATAACTGGCTGCCATTTTGACATACGCCATATATTAAGTTGATTATCATGCTAACGATCGAGATTAGCCACATAACATTGTTACACTCAGTTCCATTTAGACGCTTTGCCCATATCCGTTCAAGAATATGGCCAGAATCCCAAAAGACATTTCTGGCAAAATTCCATATTACAGTAAATAGTTTAAAATGAATTTGTCGTGGCTCGATAATAAAACATGTAGTAGTCAGTGAATTAATAGTAATAAGATTAATAACCAAGTGAGTTATTACATTTTGCTAACTCTTGGAAACAGTATAATTATGTTCGGGATATATGTAAAAAAAAAATATCAACTGTTAATTTTACAAAATTTGACGGCCATTTTGGAAGCCATATTTATAATATTTCATACCGAGTTATGTTAAATATCATTTTTGAGGGACTGGAAGGAGCTATAACCTCATAAATGGCATATTTCATTGCTCCAAATATCAGTTGATATGTAATACAAAATATAAAGACACAAACCTGAACCAGTTCCATACAGCAGAAGATATTAGTGAAAAATGTCAATTTATGAACTCACGGCTACCATTTTGACGGCCATCTTGGACAGGAGTTCCGATATTAACCCTAAAAATGTAGCATTATATCTCACAGAATCATACTTAATGTATATCACAATTTTCATGGCAAGGTTAATTGCGACATTTAATAAATTATATAATCACGAAACGCTCTTTAAATTTGGAAAACCCCTTAAAAGAGGGGTTAAAGTGAAATTTTAGTGTGAATCCATATATAATATCAATAAGTATGTGAATATGTACATATTTGTAAAGTTTCATACTTTAGTCATAAATATTGAACAATTGCCTTGAAAATTGGACTTAATCCACTCCATAAACAGTCTATATATACGGGTATGTGGCGTTGTCGGTATGCACTGGGCGTAGTTGTAACGAGTATATAGACTAGCGCACGGTGGTGTCGGTATGTCCTGGACTGAGTAGATATATGATTTCGTGTATTCTTACATGAACGACCTACCGAAAATTTGCGCTAAAATAATTTGTGGTGGTAATTGGCACAAAAGTTTTGGCGACCCTCCCCTCCCTATTTCGGACTCAAGCGGCGTCACGTTTTATATCTTTAAACTACACCCCAAGACTCATTATGGAATCAAACTTATTGGGCACCTTGCTCACATAAACACAATATGAACAAGGATATGGCATTCGATTGGAACATATTTGGTCACTCCAACACATATGTGTGTTATGGAGTGATAAAGCTTATTAATCCCAATACTAGTCAGACAGAATCACCATTGCTGTTAACGATATAATAGTTACGAAATTAAGTACACGGACATCAAAATAATTATATCGTATTACATTGGAACGTGAGACAGATTACGTTGTGTTAATTGCATACTAAAAAGTCATGGTATCATTGAGATTAGAGACCAATCAATACCTGAAAAACATCTATACAAGTGAGCGGTGTATAGACCTGGATATTAAATATGATTGATAATGGTTGGATATAAAATATTTTAATGCAGAATTATCAGGTAACAAGAGGTGAGACATGACAATTAATTTTATTCTAAGCTGATCATTGTTTATCAAGTTTGGTGTCCCTCTCAACCTCTATGCACCCCTGACTCGAATGACCCCACTTTTGACATCTTTAAACCACACAATTAGATTCCTGATATCGTTTTAAATCACACGATAAGATTCATCTTATCATGGCTGAGAATGTATATCAATTTAGTGGAAATATTGTGTATCAAATTTGGTGCCCATCTCCCCTTCGGTGCACCCATACCTCAAATGGCGCCACTTTAGACAGCTTTAATACACACCATTAGATTCATGATATCATGAGGATGACTATGTATAAGTATGGTGGCAATCGGCGACTAAACAAATTCTTATCTTATCATGGATAAAAATATGTATCAATTTGGTGGAAATCGGCGCTAAAATTGTATTTAACAATTTTGGTGCCCCTCTCCCCTTCTGTGCAACCATGACTCGAACATCGCCACTTTTGACATATTTAAACCACAGCATTAGATTCCCCATACCACGGGGGTGATTATATATCAGTTTGGTGGCAATCGGCGACAAAAGAAATACTACCCCTCGCCTTTTCTGTCTATGACAATAACGGCGTAACTTTAAATTTGATTAACCCACCACAATATCTTTCTCGTAAACAGTTACCACTGTTAGACCAATTTGATGCATCTAGATGGTCACACCGTGACTTTATATAGAATACAGACAGACAGATATTCGCAACTTTTGATATAGATTTACCTTGATCTTGTAAGCCAGTGCTTTATCTTATATATGTTAGGCTCCCTGTGGGAGACGCATATATAAAAGAAAGCTCTGGCATATGATATGTAATGCTGCACCATACAGCACACACCAGGAGAGGGTTAACACAACCCTATATATTTCATGTATTTAAGATGTATCAGCCATGTGTGGGCTTCAGCAATAGCAAACATCAAGTCTGTTAGACTTATTCCAATTCTAAAACTGATTTATTACTTTTTTGTGTTAAAACAATAGCAATAGGTAGCAACCTGAAATATGCCACGTGACTGGGATTTAGAAAAATATCCGTTCTGAAGTGTTTTCACCCTTATTTGCGCTGAGTTTTGTAAAAATTTTGCATATATTTGACCCAAAATTGTAAAAATACGGATTCTTGTATTTCACTGCACAATCCCAGAAAAGAAGCAGCATGAAAATAAGCCACAAGTACAGGTAGTCCGTTTACTGTACTCACAAAATCCTCAATAACGGACTGAAGTTTTTTTAAATTAAATTTATAATTCAATTTAGAATATTTCATTGAACTGATAAATGTTTTCTCAGAACTGAATTCTATAAAGCCATGTAGCATGTAGCATTACAAATCTGCCTTTTTTAAAAATCAAGTCGCTCGGTTGTTGCCACTGTAACCACGTTTCAGAGCTGCAAAGGAACTTTAACAATGTTTTCTCAGAACTGAATTCCATATAGCCATGTTGCATGTATCATTGAATAGTTGTCTTTAGAAATATCAAGTCGCTCTTTTGTTGCCACTGTAAACACGTTTCATGGCTACAAAGTAATTTTAACAATGTTTTCTCAGAACTAAATTCTATATAGCCATTTAGCATGTATCATTGAATACTTGCCTTTTACCATATATGATGTATGATGTGTCATTGAAAACATGATTTCATCATAATATGCAGAAAGGTGAACTTTATGTGTTTGTATCATGTTGCCGGCAACAAAAATGCATACTCCATTTTGTACAATGTTTCGTGGGTGACTGCGTGACAATGTACTGGCGGCAGTGTTTGTATCATGTTGCTGGCAACTAAACTGCATACCCTAATGTTTTTGACAACGTTTCTTGCCTTATATGTAATATATGTAATGACTGACGGGCGAAATCTACCTCGGGTCAAATAGATATAGTATTTGTAATGACTGACGGGCTAAATCTACGTCGGGTCAAATAGACATAGTATATGTAATGACTGACGAATGAAATCTACCTCGGGGCAAATATATATAGTATACGTAATGACTGACTAGTGAAATCTTCCTCGGGTTAAATAGATATAGTATATGTAATGACTGACGGGCTAAATCTACCTCGGGTCACATAGATATAGTATCTGTAATGACTGACGGGCTAAATCTCCCTCGGATGGAATAGATATAGTATACGTAATGACGGACGGGTAACATCTACATCGGGTCCAATATATATAGTAGCTGTAATGGCTGACGGGCGAAATCTACCTCGGGTCACATAGATATAGTAGCTGTAATGGCTGACGGGCGAAATCTACCTCGGGTCCAATATATATAGTAGCTGTAATGGCTGACGGGCGAAATCTACCTCGGGTCCAATATATATAGTAGCTGTAATGGCTGACGGGCGAAATCTACCTCGGGTCCAATATATATAGTAGCTGTAATGGCTGACGGGCGAAATCTACATCAGGTCCAATATATATAGTAGCTGTAATGGCTGACGGGCGAAATCTACCTCGGGTCCAATATATATAGTAGCTGTAATGGCTGACGGGCGAAATCTACATCGGGTCCAATATATATAGTAGCTGTAATGAATGACAGGTGAAATCTACCTCGGGTCAAATAGATATAGTATATGTAATGACTGATCGATAAAATCTACCTCGGGTCAAATATATATAGTATGTAATGACTGAGGGGCGAAATCTACATCGGGTCAAATAGATATATTATATGTAATGACTGACGGGCGAAATCCGCCTCGCATCATCATATCCGAGTGGGAGCGGCGAATGTTAGCAAAAAAATCTACTATACCTCGTTTCTCCAGAAACACATAAGCATTCGTCATATGAAATGGGAAAAAAATTGGGAACGACGATCTACTTTTCATTTCTTTATTTCGCAATTACATGATGGACGAGTAAATGTTGGTGGCATAATCGTCACTGGATTTACATGATGGCCAAGTAGAATGTTGGTGGCATAATCGTCACTGGAGTTTAAATTGCCTGTATTGCAGAATGTTCGGTTCCATCTGACGTGTTTCAGTTCTGAAATGACATGAGTTGCGATTAATTACGCAAATGCACTGTTATAATTTATTACATAATATGACCGAACGTGACACGTACTGGAGCAACCACAGAATGTGTGGTGATTCACTATTATAATAATAATTGGATGATAAGTATGCGTGGTAACACTTTACTGATAACGATGGATCATTTTCGCCTTAGGTTGGTGTGCTGTGTACCCAGCTTTACATCATTGTGTTTTTGTGTACCCAGCTTCGAATGAAGGTTAGTTACGCTTGACTAAATTTTAGTCAACATTTAACTAAACTATTTTGTCAAAACTCCTTTCGACTAAAAAGTGGTAGCTAAATCTTGACTAAATTTCAGTCAATTCTTAACTAAACTATTTAGAATTAAATATTGGTCACAAAATATATACTAACGAAATTGGGTCACCTCGGCTTCCTTCTACACCATATTAATAGTCAGATTTTAACCCAATATTTAACTAATCAGTCTGTTGCACAAAGTAACCCATTGGAATTGAGTTATAAAATTAACAAAATATTTAGTACCCATTCACTAAAACTGAGTAATGTATGACTAAATAAATTGGGTCAAATGTGACTAAATTATTGATCAAAGGTGCCTAAATATTGGGTCACCATAAAGTATGAACAACATAGCTAAATTTAACTTAATTGCTCGTCCAACAATGAATTAAGTGTTTATTTAAGATATAAACAACACACCTAAATGATGTTTGTTGTTTCTTTAATAATAAACAATAGTCCAGGCACATTAGGTTTCACTAGTGCAAAAAATCCCGGAAAGCTGAATTTTTCAGGGATTAATAAGAACATGTTTATGAATGAACAACATGTCAAAAGTCCCCTAGAATCCGAGTTGAGCTTTTTGAGATATCATGATTTTTCGCAATGGTGCAATTTCTGACGAAATTCCATTAGACCATATACGAATGCAGTCATATGTAGGCTAATTTATGGACTCAATCTTCACACATACCCGTCCATCATGAAGCATGTGTCGATATATATGCGTAATTGGTGCTAGAGCTTACTAACAGTCGATATTCAATAATTGTGATGACATTTATTGGCGAAGAGAGCATATAAATCGCATGGTGATTCAAATTTTCCTAACAAAAGAGGGCGAGTAAAGATATTCAGACGACAATGAGCTAAAATATGAACCATTATACTAGAAGAGTGGTTAGTTCAGAACAGGAAAGTGATGAGATATATCGAACCATCACCATCTTTAAGATTTTATAGCCGGAAATATAACACTACCCCCTAAAACGTACCCCATGGGTTTGAGTATCTGAAAGGCAAAATACCACATAATAGTCCTGGCGTTTGACGTAACAATTGTACAAATGGTGATAACACTATGAAACTTGGCACATATGTTCCTTATACACTATTAATCATTTTCAGATGTATAGACGTCGCGGCAGGTCCGTCCTTGACAACGGTTGCTAGGCAACATCCCACAACGAAGAAATACAAATATGACTGATATTATGGCAGTTTTAACAATCTAAACTACGTCATGCAGCATTTTTATGGTAAAAGTAATATTAGTTGTTGTTCGAGTAGATCTGGCTGGAAAATCACCATAGTTCTTACTTACAGGGGTGGTAACGGTTGCTAGGGACATACCCGAAATCGAAAAATGCCGAGCTGACTGATATTATGATAGTTTTGACAAACTAATATAAACTACGTCATTATCATTTTATGGTGAAACAATTGTAATAGTTATTGTTAGTGTGGGTTCGACTTTAAAATTACTATATATTTCTGGTAACGGTTGCTAGGGACATACCAGACATCGAAAAATGCACACATGGCTGATATTATGGTAGTTTTAACAACTAAACTACGTCATGTAACATTTTTATATTGAAAACAATTATTATAATTGTTGTTAGAGTGAACATGGCAGTAAAGTTGGCGCATTCGTTACCTAACGGGTGTGTAGTGGTTGCTATGGACATACCCACATTTGAAAGCATACCATATGTATGAGTTTCTGGTAATTTAACTGATATAACTGTTTCATGATATGGTATGAGTTTTGGAAAATTTGCATGAAATAATTGTTTCATAATATGCCATATTATGCTTATATTGACAATAATGCATAAATAAAGGTTGTTGTGTTGTGTACTGATACATTCTCGTGTGGCAAATTGGTATTGCGGTTTCATTGGTAACCACCTACCATTGACAAATCTTCTTTAAACTGACAGACTATTCAGTTAGTTTTATCAGAATCACATACCTGTGTGGAGTTTACTATTGTTTCTTCCATGATTCGATTGTTGGAATACATTTTGATGAGAAATGTAAAAATATTGACCCACATTTATGTCGATACCACCTGAACCCCCCTCCATGGAATCCGACATTCGCACTACATTTGACAATGGCATCCATGCAGAACACTCTATCACGGTGTGGTAGCATCCGCATACCAGTTGCTATACGGTATGAACTAACAGTGTTTCTTTCATATCCATGCCATAACTACATATATGTCAATACATGGTCATGAGTCATTTACAAGTCTATAGGAGCTTGTACATGAGCGTGGCCTATATATTTCAGATTGAGATATCATGAACTACCCTTTGGAACCGGTTACCAATACCCATTTACATGGGCAGCCATGGGCCCATTACGAACCCACAGTTACTAAGGAACAGCATCCAATGACGTGTCTTAACTACTGTGTCCATGTCATAGAAAGGGGCATGGGCCGATGATATACTATTTAGGGTTCGTTCTATTGATTTGCCTGGGTACATGTCATGTGTACATAACGATAGACACTTGTGTATTTGCACTACATGTGGTGTTCATATGGGTCCATATCGTATGCGTGGCTGTGGTTATAACCTAGATAGTCATGGCACATGCACATTCATGGGATGGGTTCATGTTTTACATATAAATGTCTTGTAATAAAGTCATAACTAAATCAGCCTGGGCTGTCCATCGTGGGCCGTCTCAATTTCCTACCTATATGAGCCTGGGTCCATAGCCAAGCTATGGTGGTACACACGACCAATCGATAGGGATCTTCATGCTATAGGGCGTTGGTCGAATGGCTGAAAACGGACGTACGTATACGGTATTCATATAGTATAGAGACGTGGATCCATGCACATGCATGGACTTACCCGTAGGCATGAGGTCCATGTGTCTCCTATATATGTGGATCAGTCCATGGCATACCAGCATATATGTGAATCTATGAAATGATTGATAACGCCGGTGCCGTAGCTTTTATGTAGGGACATGTGTCCATGTCCTACATATATGCACCTGTATCACTGCATACATCATTATAGTCACTTGTGTATTAACACTATTTAAACGTGCCTGGGTCTTTGGTGTAGATATATCACGTACAAGGGGTGGGTCCATATCCTACATATAGACAGACACCTGCTTATGCCTGGGTATAATTCAATATGGCATACATATATCGGCCTTGGTCCATGGCCTACACGTATGGATATGTGTCCATGGCCAACCTACAGTGCCATATGTGTATGGGCTATTTATAAGGCCCCCCCCCCCATCCTTAACTTTCGTCTATGTGGCATCGGTCCAATATCTATATATAGGTTGGTCTGTCGTAAAACTGTCTCATATGTTCATACCATATATAGGTTCCTGAATCCATGGTGCACTAATCTATTGTGCATCGGACTTGGTCTATGGTATCTTAGTACATGGTCTATCTGTGGGCACTTGGTTATTTGCACCATGTAACAGTGTCATGGTCATGATCATAGATATCATACATGTATGGTTATATGAAGCGGTCTGGTTCATGGACTATACATATCCTACGTACATAGCCTATATGTATGGACATGGGTCCTGTGAGTATATATGTGCCTGGGTTCCTAACCTAACTAGTGTAGGCTAGGGCCTTGGCTAACATATTGGTGGCTGACCCTAGCTATGTTCTTCATATATAGTAGAGTTGGTCCGTGAATTACATTATATAACTAGCTGCCTGGGTCTATGGCTTATATAACTATTATGTCCATGCCTCATGTTAAATATAAGCAGCAACTTTTCAACTCTCACCTTGAATTCCCGATATCTAAACTGATGGACCACAACGGATAAGTGTACCCATATTCTGGTTAGACTCACACTAACAACATTTATAATTGTTTTCACCATAAAAGCGTTAATACTACCATAATATCAGTCATATGTGCATGTTTGTATTTCGGGTATGACCCTGGCAACAGTTACCACTCATATAAGTAAAACTTATATGGTTTTTTTCAGCCATCTCAACACTAACAACAACTATTCTAATTACTTTCAACACAAAAGTGCTATTAGGTGTAGTTTAGTTTGTTAAAGCTACCATAATATCAGTCATATGTGCATTTTTAGATTGTGTGTGGGTCCCTGGCAACCGCCACCCCTTGTAAGTAAGTAATGGCAATTTGTCAGTCAGGTCAAAACTGACAACAAATATGTTCACCATAAACATGCTACACGACGTAGTTTAGTTTGTTAGAACACGTATGATATCAGTCATATGCATTAATCCGATGCCGGGTAGTTGCCTAGCAACCGTTGCTAAGAAGAGCCTGTTGCAAATGACGCCACATGTGAAAATGAGCAGTAGCGTATAAGGAACATATGTGCCAAGTTTCATGCTTTTATCGCCCTTTTCACAGTTGGTGTGTTTTCTACAACAAGCACTTGGACTAGCGGAAGGACAAAATGTGACGAGAGCCAGTTTAGGGGGTAGGGTTATGTTTTGACCACTTATCATAGGTATAGTTGCTAATCCCGCATATTATGTTGGAGGAGTGATATCTGTGCAGTTTTTAAAACAAATTGCTTGCGCCTACGTAATGAATAGCCCGAGAAATTTGACATCGAATAATACAGATTGTCTGAAAAAATCGTCATTTGTTGGGGTCATTATGTTATTTTAGATCCATATCTGCGAAATTCATTCAACCCCCCCCCCCCCCGTTGTATTTGTATCTATGGTTCGAGCATTGTGTATTGAACAATATTGAGTACATTTGGTATATGTTTCGGCTGAAAAATTGTTATAACATCCCATTATTCCTATGATTGTGAAAAATATATAAGTTTTTATTTTTTTATGAAAACAATTGGTTAACTCCGAAAGCTCAACTCCGATTTTAGGGTACTTTTCGTGACGCATCCGCGATGTTATGGCCTAAATAATATAAAAAAAATCAGCTTTCCGGGATTTATTTCCTTACTTTTCCCCCATTCACGCCTAATGTGCCTGGACTACAAGTAAACGCTCTTGTGATATACACAAAGGCAGGTTTTGGGTAAATACTCGAGATCACTGAGCCGCGACATTATTGCGTTTATCCAGCCCACGTTTCTTGATGTGCTACTGGTCAATGTTCTGGAGGTCATTCTGTTTATGGAACTTTTGAAAATTCATGATTCATTATGTGGAGCTTTTAAATAGTCATGAATTCCATATATGGAATCATGAATATTCAGAAGTTTCATACATATATATGAAAAGCACCTCCATAACTGTGTCGTGTAGCACTTAAACTGCCGACTGGGGCTGGATGAATCCAATGTGGCGACAACTAAGTGATCTCGCTTATTTCGAATATCCAAAGAGGGGTGCAAATTTGTACCATCTTGCCGGAAGGGGTCATTAATAGTACGACTTTCATGCATGCTGTTTTAACCACTTCCGGTGGGCAGATGCGCGAAAATCCAGGGGATTAAATACACCAAATATGAAGGCCCGTTCCACCCCTGCAGGGGTTGGTAGTCCACCAATCTGTGTTGTATGGCGATTGATACAATACTATCTGTCATTAAATAAGAATAGGGTGGATAGTGCATAATGAAAATCTCTCTGCGAATGTTTATCCATGAATTTACTATAAACAGTAATTATAATCGTTGTAATTGTTGCGACGCAATTTTTGACACCACATAAATTTACAGTATGAATAGTTATATGTAGTCGTAACTCTATCTGTGAGTTGCGAAACCACCCTCATGCCTAAAAACAAATAATGATCTTTCCAACAACGAAGGCGAAAAAATTGTAGTCGATTGAGCTAAAATTAATTAAATTTGTTTTGAATATTTTTATTTGACACAACATATGAAACAGTACATGTATAACAAAAAACAATATGTACATTACTGTGGGTATTTATTGGAAGGGATATATATGCCTGGCAGCAATTTTAATACAAATCTAGTTGTTGAACTGGCCTGTATACGCAAGGGTTCCGCCAAACCTCAAATTTCAGTTTAAATAATGCAGACCGGTGAGCACAGATTTACATCAAATCATATATCGATAAATGTAATTTTGGTTTTCTTTCGGTTATTGCGTTTGTAAATTTGTTCATTTGTTCATAAAATTAGTAAGGGCGGAATTCTGGATTGGGGTGGACGGATTACCGGAGAGATCAGTCTTTTTCAGGCCTAATGTATACTAATTTCGACCAACTGAAACATACGAACAAGGCTTTCCATTTTGGAGAAATGAAGGAAGAAGACTACAAGTATTGCAGTTGAATTTCACATTTATGTAAGTAAATCTCAAACCACTGTTGAATTACAGCTATGCTCTAATTAATTGACACTCCTTAACAAGGTTGATCAACGGTATTACCGCGGTATTTGTACAATTTGTTGGTGTTGATGGGTCACCATGAATCACTCTCCCAAATCAATCGCTTCGTTGTTGAGTGCTTAGCTTATCGCTCACTATTTACATGCTGTATATAAACCAATTCTCAGCTCACACAAAATGTGTGTTGTGGATAATAACAAATTCATGCGATCATTATTCTATACTATTAGTATATAGTAATAGTATAGTATTATACAATTATCGCATTGTTTCGAGGTTGACACGAGGAATTGTCAACCCAAGGAAGTCAATATTCACCAAGGCCGAAGGCCGAGGTGAATATTGACTTCCAAGGGCTGACAATTCCTCGTGTCAACCAAGAAACAATGCTATAACTGTTTTATTATATGAAACGCGCTTTGATTGGACAAGACGTTGTGACGTTGAACGTCGCTGGGAAAACATGATCTATTTTCAGGTCTGATAATAAGTTATGTTAACCCCTGAGGTATCTGACGTCACTCAGAACTGTTATTAACCTGTTGTTTCATTAATGAGGTGAACATCGTTAGATATCTCAAGTTTTTCGTTACGTTTTAACATAGGAATTGGGGAAAGAAACTTATGATCATATAATAATAGTATATAGTGACCCCATGTATTATGGTGTAACCGCGGTGCACGCAGTGTTGAAGCGGTAACCTTACGGCCTGGGTGTTGAGGTTACCACGGTATCATATCATTACTTTACGTGTAGTTGTAGCTAACAATTACAAGTTCTTTCTCCAGTTATAAAACTGTTAGTTATGATAGTTCGTTTAGCATTAATGTTTTTTAGAAATTAGTGTATCATGATATGTATCTTATCGTTGATAGGGCTGCAACGATACACTTGGTCACGATACGATACGAATCGCGATACATGATCAACGATTCGATACATATCACAATACACTAAATTAGTGTTTCCAAATAAATACTGCTTGAAATATTAGAAACAACAAGTTTATAACTGAGGTAGAGTTCGTTTAAAATTAACATGGAGTTTAGTTGTTGGCTAGATGAGTCAAATATGCATATTATATAATTATGTAAACTTGAGAGACAATAGCAGGTTTTGCTTTTTTATACCAGCCCATCCTGTGTCGCGATACACGTAACACGATACCATTCGCGTAACGTTTGAACGTGTATCGACAGACATTGAATTCACGATGGATCGTTGCAGCCCCAATCGTTGATCGTGAATCGTGATTCATATTGTATCATGAACAAGTGTATTCCGTTACAGCCCTAGTTTAAATTATACAACGGCACCACTTTGCTATTATAAACTCTTTAGATAAAAAAAATTCTGGGGTGGCGTGATACCACCGCCAGTGTAGTTACATGGTATTTATCAATTGAAAACTTGGTATTATTGCAAATGGCACCGGAAGTCGAACGCTCAAGTGTTTCGAAATGTCTTGATCGAATAGAACATAATTAATGCGATGCATTGCACTCACGAAAAATGTACTGGGTGTAAGCCAGTCATCATCAAAGTGTACGGCGGTCGGAAAACAAATATTAACGCTGTGCTGTTACTCGGTTACCATGGTCAAAAAAGAATAATATCACAATAAGATTGCCGGGTGATACCGCATGCATGTCAACTGCTAGCATTCGATGTCGATACTGTGATACTATCAATAATGATTAATGGCATGATTGCCACTTGGCCGTGGTTGACTCGCGGCATAACCTCGGGTCAATACCAGCACACAACCTCTTTAAATGTGTCGAATATGTCTGTCGAATATGAATATATACACACACGACACCAACTATCCCAAAACAAATCACCTGGATGTTGAGTGTTTTACTTATTGTACAATTGTTATATACATGCACGATTTACTTTTTGAGCTTAACAGTTATATAGCTCGTACCATTCTAAAATGGTGCTATACATACATTGTATGCGATTGAGAGTTTACACAGATTCAGATAATATATATACTAACATCGCCCCGGCTAGATCTATATAGAGTATTTGCAGACATAACTAAATTCATGTTGACAGTCCTCATCGTTCCAATTCAATCCTTTGAGGTCGCCGCAGTCCTCGCCACCATCCCAACTATTGGGCTCCGTGTCGTGCCAGAATGTCGTGGTTACTGACGAGCCATCGCTCCATACCCATGTTCCTTCAGATGCTGTGTCAGTTAGTCCGATCCAGATTGACTTAACATCGGGTCTGCAACAGGACACACATACAATATATAGGAATTCAGAAGGGTTTTCTGGGGCAGCATGCTGAATTCAGATGTTTTTCAGGCAGTAGGCGATATTCAGGCTAATCTCATGTACGTAGGATTCAGGCTATTGTCACGTACGCGGGATTCATGCCACTGTCGTGTACGCGAGATTCAGTCTATTGTGAGGATTGTACGCGGGATTAAGGCGATTTTCAGGCATTGCGCAGGATTCAGGCTATTGTCATCTACGCTGGATTCAGGCTATTGTCATGTGCGCGGGATTTAGGGTATTGTCACGTACGCTGGATTCAGGCGATTTAAGCCATTACGCGGGATTCAGGGTGCTGTCATGTGTGCGGGATTCATACGATTCAGCCAGTATGCGTTATTCAGGCTATTGTCACGTACGCGAGCTTTATGAAATTGTCATGCACATGGGATGCAGGCGATGTTCAGGCACTACACGGGATTCAGGCTCTTGTCATGTACGCGGGATTCAGGCTATTTTCATGCATTACGCGAAATTCAGGCTATTATCATGTACGCATGATTCAGGCTATTGTCGTGTACGCGGGATTCAGGCTACTGTCATGTAAGTTGGATTCAGGCTATTGTCAAGTACGAGGATTCAGGCAATTGTCATGTACGCGCGATACAGGCTAGTGTAATGTACGCGGGATTAAGGTTATTATCATGCATTACGCGGATTAACGCTATTCTCAAGTACGCGGGATTCAGGCTATTGTCATGTACGCGTGATTCAGGATATTGTCATGCACGGGGGATTCAGGCTATTGCCATGTATGTGGGATTCAGGCTATTTTCATGCACGCGGGTTTCAGGTTATTGCCATGTACGCGGGATTGAGACTATTGTCATGTAAGTTGGATTCTGGCTATTGTCAAGTACGAGGATTCAGGCTATTGTCATGCACGCGGGATTCAGGCTACTCTCATGTAAGTTGGATTCAGGTTATTGTCAAGTACGCGGGATTCAGTCCATTGTCATGAACACGGGATTCAGGTTATTGTCATGTATGCGGGATTCAGGCTATTGCCATGTACGCGGGATTCAGGCTATTGGCATGTACGCGGGATTCAGGCTATTGTCGTGTACGCGGGATTCAGGCTACTGTCATGTACGCAAGATTCGGGCAATTGCCATGGTTGCTGGATCCAGACTGATGCCATGTGCGCGGGATTCAGGCTATTGTCATGTACGCGAGATTCAGGCGATTCTCAGGCAGTATGCATTATTCAACTAAGTGACAAATATATGGTATTTGATGGATTGCATGATGCCATGTTTATCCTTTTGCGGGTCTCGTTCTGTTAACCGGGCGTTTGATTCCCATAGATGGGTCCGATCATCACTTTGGAAGATAGAGTTATTAGTTGTTCTCTTAGTGTGGTACAGTTTAATAGATTTATTATTTGTTCTCTTAGTGTGGTACAGTTTAATAGATGTATTATTTGTTCTCTTAGTGTGGTACAGTTTAATAGATTTATTATTTGTTCTCTTAGTGTGGTACAGTTTAATATATTTATTATTTGTTCTCTTAGTGTGGTACAGTTTAATATATTTATTATTTGTTTTCTTAGTGTGGTACAGTTTAATAGATTTATTATTTGTTCTCTTGAAGACCTCTGTTTGTCTGTCTGTATGTTTGTTTGTCTGTCATTGATACAAATCTACGATTCTCGACCGATCGGGACGAAACTTTGTACGTGTGTGTAGTTTGACCATGCAGCTAGTCGGTTATTCGTTTAGTATTAACATGATTGGAGTTTGTATATAGACCACACATGCCAGACGACACGCTACGGCGTATCAACGATTTGTTATAATCATGTTTATTTTACAGACTTTAAATTATGACTCGTTCCCACTCGAGTAGACCGTTACGCGACAATGAAACCGAAACATCTTATCGAATATACATATATATATATATATCGTATGTAACGATTCTATGTTAACCTTAAACATCCGTACATGTATCATCACAATGTGCTATGTGTGGCACACGTGTGTGCATTCTTATCTGGATGTCGATGGGCCTCTGTATTGTGTCTATGTATAGCACATGTAGTCAGCTTACCAACCTATAACACCATGTTTAAACAAAATCAAACCAGACCATGCGGTTTTGATAAATAACGTATCTTCCTCAGATGAAGCTATATATATATATATATATATATATCTGGGGAAGTGTTATGTTACACCAACACACCACTGTCACATCCCTATAACCGAGTGGATGAATTAGCCGACTAAAAGACAGAACATATGGTCTTCGGATGTAGCCTAGTATGTTCGCGGATAGAGCACGTATAAATATTTATCTTTTTTCCTGTGATGTTTTGTATAAGAATTATCATTGGAAATTGCTCGCCTGACCGCCACCATGTGCTATGGTGTCCACTTTTCTCTGTTGAATGGTTTGACAGAGGTTAAGACCCCGCCCCCAACAAAACAAATACTCTCCCCGAAGACAAATACATTTATGATGAATGACACGTTATACTCATCATCGGGTCTCGTGAAAGTTTGCACGAGTGGAGCTATAATCACAACAATTATCTCTGTCTGTGAACAAAGCAAAAACAGCCTGTCCGCATAAAATCATAATAAAATTATAATTGATCCCTTAATCAGTCAATTCGTCCGGTCCCTTGTGTGTTGCGCGGATATTTTATGGCATCTGGAATTTAGTATTATGAAATACCATGTCTGAATCAGATGCGCCATTGGAAATTGTGCCCATAGACGAAGCGTTAAGGAAAGTCAGATGCGACTTGACGCTGAACATCCATAACAATTTTGGTTAGAACCATAAACCAAACTAAGGACGGAGATAAGATTCATTTCGGTTAAACATACATATCAATTGCAGTATAGCAACTTATACGATAACATAATGAAGTATTGTGTAAATATTATGCCCACTAAATATGTGGTCCTAGGGCTAAATTAGAAAAGTTATAAACTATAGTGCAATTTACATGTGCACATAACAATCATGGAAGTATACACATGTTCCACAGTGAAGTGTTTATTATAAATAGCAGTAACTTTGTTGTTTAAGGTTAACATAGAATCGTTACATACGATATATATATGTATATTCGATAAGATGATTCGGTTTCATTGTCGCGTAACGGTCTACTCGAGTGGGAACGAGTCATAATTTAAAGTCTGTAAAATAAACATGATTATAACAAATCGTTGATACACCGTAGCGTGTCGTCCGGCATGTGTGGTCTATATACAAACCCCAAGCATGTTAATACTAAACGAATATCCGATTAGCTGCATGCATGCAAACGGCAGCATTCACGTGCGTGTGATCAAGGCATCGCGCTATCATTCATTCACGTTCTTGAGATCGCAAATCTGAATGCTGAGATGGATGTTCAATTAATTTCAATTGAAACACATTCATAATATATATGCACACAATATTTCGAATGTGTTATGGATTCATATTTCAGATGACATTCGCAGTCCAATTGATCAGTCTCAGATACACATAAAAACACTCATCAGAACTCCTTAAGTAATACGCTTATTTACTGCACAGAAACTCGGCGTTTGGTCGCATCTTCATCTGTGACGTTTGCATCTTTCTGGACCGACAGTGGTCCCTTCATATCGCGCGGATATTGAGAACGACAAGGATTTTTTAAATTCTGTCAAATCCTATGCTTCATTGACAGATCCAACTATATACCGTCATTTGTTTTGGAAGCGTGGAAGTCCAGGAACTATACTAATGAATAGTTGTTCTCGAAAATTTGAGTGAGCAAAAGCAAAAACACCATTGAAAAAATTCGCCAAAAACAAATTAATGGTCTGATCTGGGAAAACTAAATGACAACTAGTGGATAAATACTCCTGCTTCGTGTGGACATACACATACGATGCTCGATGTCTGTATTACGATGAGAAACAACATATCCCCATATCATATACGTGAAAATGACTTTCCCATATTCTCGGTTTTGGCGATACCCTCGGTTTTGGCGATACCACGTACACGGGGGTGTATACGCAGTGTTTGGGGCCGCAGCCACACATAAATGTGGCGATATTAACCCCTACTTTCCAGAATTTCAATGTGGTATCTGCATACAAAATTGACATTACATGACAGACTATCCAAACCCCCCCCCCCCCCATGTCACCATCGTACCACGAATAACTCCACGGGTATATGTAGCGAAACTACCAACGACTATATTCGCATAGAATATGCCATGCCAGGCAATTAGCACTCGAAATGGCGA
This sequence comes from Siphonodentalium dalli, assembly GCA_032622095.1. Classification (NCBI taxonomy): domain Eukaryota; kingdom Metazoa; phylum Mollusca; class Scaphopoda; order Gadilida; family Siphonodentaliidae; genus Siphonodentalium; species Siphonodentalium dalli. The sequence continues at coordinate 204,063,526 of CP136067.1, forward strand.
CATCACAATAATTGTCGCGATGAAGCACACGAAAGCCAACCACGCACGGATGGGGGCTGCGACCGCGCGTAAGTATTAACCCCTTGATTACCACAATTTCGATATTGTCACAATCGTATAGCTTAACTAACGTCGACTATAGATTCGCGAAGTAATAAGGAATATTTCCCAAAATATAATGGCAACTAACCCTCGATATGTCATCCTCGCCGATTATATATTCGCCGTCAACGAAGCGAACAACCCGAACCGCCCGTGTGGCGTCTAATTATAATGATTTTAGTGGTCATAGTGCATAGTGCTTGTGGCCTTATGAATCCTTAGTATTGAATATTTTCCAAGATATGCCATATTGGACTGTTTTGGATGTTTTTGTCGATTTTAAAAGATATTTCTGTGCACAAATAGTAAAAAACAATGAACACAATTAGTGTTTAATGTGTATACTAATTTGAACGTTCCTCCTGAAATACCACGGGAGGCCTTAGTTGTCGAAAATATTCATATTTGTTCCAATCACCGTAAAAAGAACAAAATATTAAAACGCATACAGTTTCGTTCATGTATACCATGACCATCGCGTAAACAGCATGCTATCATAAAGACCTACTATAGAGTCTGATTGTGTCACAGAACACAGCACAGTGTTACTGGCTAATCACATACAAATGATATAAACGCTCTTTATTAGTTCTATATCTGGAATTCAGCAACAAAGAACGCTCTGTATGTTTACCATCATAATATAAACAATAGTTTGTATACAGACAAAGTCTGTCTAAATTTTAATATTCTTTCTGTTTGTGGCGGTTTTTGACCGGTGGAATTATTTGTACAGCATACCCACCGTCAAGGCCTCCCGTACTTTTAAGCCAATCAACAGTTACTGAATTTCGCATTATTTTTCAAGAAACTGACTCCAAATCTGAACGTTGGTAATGGGGTAGGTGTAATCACAAAAGGCTATAGTCTTGTCATTCCATAGTCTAGTCATTGCAAACAAAAGTTGTTTTATTCTAGTTTGTGTAGATTGTTTCAGTAGTACTTTAGTGGAGGTATATTTAGAACTTAATGGGCATGTCATATAGTACAATCCCGAAATAATAATTCGCCATCGAGTGGCAACACAAAGGATTGTAGCTCTGAATATGAACATCAGATCAGGAAGCAGTAAACTTTGTATGAGAGAATGTGTGTAGTAAAGTTTTATGTAATAAGTTCCATGTTTTCTAAGATTTTGTCATTATGGTTTTTCAGATATTCAAATTTGGAATCAGTTTCCAGAAACTCGAGTGAAACCGAGTGTCATTTCATTGACATATCCAACGTAAAGCTATTATTATTATTTGAACACAAAGCGTTTTAAGGTAAACGAATATTGATTTTACTATTTATGCACAAAAACCCTTTAAACTGGACAAAAGCGCCCCGGAATCGCATTTTTAGAAAACAAAGTTAATACTGAGGATTCATTGGGCCATAAGTTGGTTTTCTGCAAAATGTTTTTGGAAATTCCTTCACAGTGTCTTTAAACATGTATACTTAAGTTGTAATGAGAAATGAAGGGAATATGGATTTATATTTATTGAGTTGTATGACCTCAAATGTCCTATTTCATAACGCCCGTTCTCGATCACAGACAAATTTGTCTGCCCATGTAGTGGGAGACATGGAAGAATATATATTTTTATTTTTGCCTTCTCAATCATAGATGCATAAGAAAATGAATTTTGTTGTGAACAATCTAGAGAAGACATTAATAAAACAAGATGAGATCCCTTCAGTTTTCTTTAGTTTCCAAAATACAAGACCACACAAAATGAATTTTAGCTAATTTTGAGAAATTGCGTTTGTGAAATTAGATTAGTTTTTGAGGCAAATAACCCGAAAAATACTGAACATATCTGGGAAAAGTTTTCTGTTCTGTATTCATGATTGTCTACGCACTTTACAAAATGGAAGGCCTTGTGAAATATTATTTTTATAAACATTGTTGAAAAGTCATAAATTGAGTATTTTACCAAATTTTGAAAATTTATTTCACAAAATTCACAAATTGGACTTTCAGCATAATACTAAAGTGCTGGTTTTGCCAATGATATAATTGCTCTACGCTCACTGCGCGTGCCGGTAATAAACGTGTGTCTTGCTAAATTGTGAGAGCGAATTTAGAGGCTAATTGTGTTATAAATATATATATTAAATATATAATAGTTTCCAAATATACGTGATTAAATATTGTAAAATAGATCATGGGGGATCTGATGCATGCATCCTCTTTTCTTGTAATATATACTACAGAATAGTTCGATGCTTCCAGACAAACTCTCTATTCCGACGCGATAACTGTAATCTCAATAACCACGAGAAGCTGATGGGAGCATTGTGAGGATTAATAAATATAGATTAGGGGTGTCCCGTTAGGAAGACGCATGTAATAGGGAAGGGATTGTGTATATGATAGTTCGGCGATAATAGGTGGTCTTTGGGGACATGATAAGATGGCAACATTTTAGGTGAGTTCACACGAGCTCTCTTCGAACATGTCGCACACATATCTGACGATCTTATGAACTTCAGAGCTGCTTACATAAGAATACAGTTCTCGTTGTATTATGGATTCGAGTGTGATCTCAGTTGACACGAGCTTCATGGAATAATACTCACAATAAAGTTCATGGTTTTTATCAATTACGTTCGCTGGTGTACTAGCATACAAGGGGAAATGCATAAACATGGCATCTGCGGGCGCACACGACGTTGTGATTTTTAACTTGATAACTCACGTAGCGAAGGAGTTTGCTGTATCCCGAAAACGATCATTGTTTTAAAGCGATATAGGGCATTCGAAGTTAGTTCATGTGATACAGCATTAACATATGTAAAACAACTATCATCCATAAGTACATATTATACGACAGGTTGTTCGCATTTTAATTATTACAGATGACCTATCTCTTGCTATACCAGGTGTTACATAGTTTCATGGGTATAATACAATAAATATTAATCGAAGACTCCTTCGTGGTGCTGTTTTACAGACTGTTATATGTTAGCACATGTATCAGCTGCGAGTGTCGCGGGTCCCTTTAACGTTGATCGCATGCGTTTTTGTACCTACCTTCTTCCATCAATTCCGTTCAGAAATCTGATTTCCTCTTCTGTTTTAGCTGTAGCAATTATTGCTCCATGTGACGCACATGTCTCGGTGGCGATGTTATATTTTGCAGATGTTTGGATGTACCTATAGCATGCGAAGTTCCAGAGTGTCCATGCTGGTGGGCATTCTACTGAAAAACATATCTAAGTAAGTTATAATCATACTATCAGCACTAACGTCACAACAATCGTCGTCGGCACCATCAACATCATGCAATTCACGAAAGAAGACGAGGTTGCAGCTTGTGCACAATGTTTTGCTTTACGGACTGAACAAATATAGGTAGGTTGGTAGGTGAAACGTTTTGTTCTTCTTGTTCTAAATTTCTTCCATTTATGTCAATTATATCAACAATATAATGTAAAATCCGAAGCACCAACATGTTGGTAATACAGCGTATAAAGAAATAATAAACTCTTTAACAAACCATTTGGTCTTTGTTTTGAGTGATCCGGTTGTAAGATGGAGTAGGAATATATTCACATGGGGAAAATGAAGTTATGTCGTTTTATTGGAAATGTCGATTCCTATCCCAAACCCATATTAAAGTTTCAAACATGATAAGCGTCATTTAATTATATTAAACTTTAAAAAATGCTACATATATTGTTAAAACTATTCAAATGTATCTTCAAGCACAATGTTATTTAAACTACATGACTCCGTTTTAAAAGAGTTTATACATGACGTTTGTAATATACATAAAACAAACACTCACAATCAAATGTGTGGGGTCGGTGGTTAAAATAGGGTCGATCGGTTAGAGGAAACAACGATATGTTTAACCCAAGACTACGCGTGAATGATGATTTGATAGCTGGCATCCACTTAGCATAAACTGCAACTAGCCGGCATCTAAACGCGGCGACGTCGCCGCGATGATTCTAAGTGGAAATTATTAATATCGAATGACGATTACTAGTTTTGTCATCGCGAATTGTATTTGGTGCATGGACTTAAGTTTATGGGTAAACGAACATGTATATACACAGTATATATGCAGCGCAGTTCTGTCATGCTAAATGAGAGAGTGACAGACACATATGAGGCTCATAACTATGAGGCTTACAAAGATATAACCACCAGACAGCATTCAACCAAGTATTGTGCGGTGACTGCAGACCGGAAAATTGTGGTTCCCCGGATAACCAAAACTGGTTCCAAGGTTTGTCCCAGACATGTTTCGGTTCTTCACGAAGAACCAAATTGAAGACCCAAATGAAGCACCAAATATGTATTGATCAAAATAACCCAAGTAAGTAACACGTGGAACCAACCGAATTTCTGTTTATTTTGAGCTTAGGTGAGATTCAACTTGACCTGCATTGATTCTCTATCTAGATCCCTGGTAGAACCAGAACATGGAATCAAATAGTTCCTTTTTGGGTTCCCCATTTGGTTCATTAAATGCCTACTAGGAAACAACGAGTGCTTGTGGAAACAATGTCCCGTGATACTCTGATACTATGTGTAAGTTATAAACAATGTCCCGTGATACTCTGATACTATGTGTAAGTTATAAACAATGTCCCGTGATACTCTGATACTATGTGTAAGTTATAAACAATGTCCCGTGATACTCTGATACTATGTGTAAGTTATAAACAATGTCCCGTGATACTCTGATACTATGTGTAAGTTATAAACAATGTCCCGTGATACTCTGATACTATGTGTAAGTTATAAACAATGTCCCGTGATACTCTGATACTATGTGTAAGTTATAAACAATGTCCCGTGATACTCTGATACTATGTGTAAGTTATAAACAATGTCCCGTGATACTCTGATACTATGTGTAAGTTATAAACAATGTCCCGTGATACTCTGATACTATGTGTAAGTTATAAACAATGTCCCGTGATACTCTGATACTATGTGTAAGTTATAAACAATGTCCCGTGATACTCTGATACTATGTGTAAGTTATAAACAATGTTCCGTGATACTCTGATACTATGTGTAAGTTATAAACAATGTCCCGTGATACTCTGATACTATGTGTAAGTTATAAACAATGTCCCGTGATACTCTGATACTATGTGTAAGTTATAAACAATGTCCCGTGATACTCTGATACTATGTGTAAGTTATAAACAATGTCCCGTGATACTCTGATACTATGTGTAAGTTATAAACAATGTCCCGTGATACTCTGATACTATGTGTAAGTTATAAGCACGTTTCAGGTGTCTTTGTTTCTGAATGTTCTATTAGTTCGTAGATACGGTATACCGTCTAAAAATTGATATAACACGAATGACAAGATGTCATTTTACAGAATAGACACCGAAGATCGGAATATGTGCCGATGTCTGAAGGAGAGATCGAATTATATTCATAAAGCTATTGTTCCATTCTACCTATCCTATTTATATGTGCAATGGAGTTACACCGGTCAATGATCAGAATATATACATACAGTCAAAATTCATGTGTACATTGGTATTTGAAAGGAATCCCGCTTTATTTAGTCTTCCACATACCATCTAAACCCCCAAAACGCCTGGACATAGTATTATATTTTAGACTAGGACATTTAAGCTATAGACCGTGTTCTCACAAACCTTGCATTCGGTTGGTTCCTTGAAGGACGTAGTATATTGATTCCAGATGGAACCAAAAAGGCGTGGAACCAAACCGTTTGGTTCTATGTGGATATTTGGTTCTCCAAAACAAATAAAAATACAATTAGGTTTTTAAAATAATTTGTTAAATATATCAAAATATATAAAGAAACATAAACGTTTTATCATTTGCGAAATTGTATATATATTGTGAATGAGGCATATGTTCGATCTCATTTTCTACATAATTATATACAAATATATATTGCAGTCATTAGATTTAATATGTGTGAAATTATAGAGCAAGTTGTTTAATAATAAAAAAAATGTAACATTATATTTACTTTTTTAATAAACATTCTTAAACAATCAAACTGTGCTAAACCGCGATGGCCAGGCAGAACTTGCTGCAAAGAAGACGTGCCAGGGCATGGGTCACATTGCTGCAAAGACGACATTGGCATCTATTAATCGTGATCTTGGTGCATGGGTTATTTTGCTAGACATCACGTTGTACGTGCTCATATTGACACAAGAAAACAACCGACACAAGGCGACGGTGCTGATAACATTGTACTACACAAGGAATGGAAACGTAAATCAACAAGTAAACAAACCTGGGCATGCGGCATCGTTGCAAGTGACACTTTGGGTTAGACTTCCATTGCAATTAGCTCCACCATTGGTAGGTGGTGGATTTGTGCACTGCCGTGTCTGTGCTATAGATCCGGCACCACATGTAACAGAACATATTCCTGAGTCAGCCCAAGGTGTCCAAGAACCATCCACTTAAAATCAGAAAGGGTCATTTTTAAACAAAAAGCTTCCAAAGTCATCCCAAGCTGTCAAAGGGAGAGATAAGGTTAGACCAAACTTACATTGAATAAAACACATACACACAATTCAGCCTAGGTCACACAGGCCATGTTGTCAGCTATCCGTTTAATAAGATATTGTTCATAACTACCAACACATTGTTTACTAATCCTCAGTTAACATTAATTATAGTAATTTAGAACAATTATGTGGTTTTGAGTGCTTTATACACACAGGGAATACCATAAAACCAATCACTCAGCTTAAAACATCGGGCAAATGTGACAAATTGTTCTATGTTCGTTCGAACCTCCCTGCATTGACAATAAAATGGGCCAGGGGAAAACACTTTAGAATCCAAATTATTTTTTGTATTATTAATTGTGAGCAAAATATGGAAACCTGGAATCTGAAGCCAAACAAGCCCTACCTCTGGGTTCGATGTCGGGCCTCATCATGTTTCGAAAATATATTTTGATAATTTGAGAAATATACGTATTTCATTTCTCGAACGTGACATGAATAATGGCCAATTGATATACCACGGGTCACCATGAACACTACACAAACCATATGCAGCCCCCCCCCCAAGATGAAGCAGTGTCATTTCCCTAAATTCGGCGGGCCATCCACTTAAAATCAGAAAGGGTCACTGTTAAACAAACAAGCTGTCAAAGGGAGAGATTAGGTTAGACCAAACTTACAGTGAATAAAACACATACAAACAATTCAGCCTAGGTCACACATGCCATGTTGTCAGCTATCCGTTTAATAAGATATTGTTCTTAACTACCAACACACTATTTACTAATAGCAGACAATCAGAGTCAGGTTTACCTATATATCACCGGAAACATTGACCGCGAAACCCGGAACCATTTAAACAATAATGGAATGTTTCCATTGTATGTCTGTTCACGAATTTTCTCCGAGACAACTATATGTTTGTGTTGTGACTCGGGGTACCACGTCGGATATTTGTACAATATTTTGAAATCATGATGTTAAACTTTTTAAAAAGAGAACATTAAAATGTTGATTTGTTTTCTTTCAGATTGAACTACTCGATTTAACAAAACATATACAATTTAAAAAAAAGATATAACATCCTCTGGGTATCCCGATTCGCCACATTAAGATTGGTTGCAGAGATGTTGTATTTTTGACGTTAGTAACATTCGCGTTGACAGCAGTAGCGATGGCCATTGGCCGCTAGTCCGTTCTACTCAAAATCGCGATTGTGGTGTCGGCGATTTCAGGCTACTCACTGCCATTTTGAGTGCACCGATGACCGGAATGAACCAACTTAATTTAGGACGAGAAAACACAAACTATTTCCATCCCTTGATGCACAGTTGAAGTATGATATTGTGTTCTCAAACATATAATGAACACTTTAGAAAGCCGATAGAAAATGAGGAATTAAAGTAAGACGTAATATAGGGGAGACTGTAGCCTGGATGGAAGTAAGAGTTGATCTTTGTAACATGTCTTCTCGTGGTTTATCATTTAAAACAATGCGATGCGTCCTGATTTTGCTCTTTGAATTGCCCTTTGGCAGTTAGAAACACCTGGGCACGTGGAAGCGGTTATCTCCATATTGTTTAGCGATACATTTCATGCCTGAATAAACGGCAGTTGGAACGGTCGGACCGATTGTGACCATAGGTTGGGATTGTCCCGATTGTCTAAGTTTACAAGCAATCGTTTGATTGTTTGATTTTAGGTATATCGTCGTTTTAGTCGCTAGTCCATAACAGGATAGTGGAGGAAAGACCACGCGGATAGTTAATTTCACCAGGTTTTACATAGCCGAGTGTAGAAACTACCGACCCCCGGAAAGCAACTGACAAACTTGTCCAGATATACGAATCTATTATTTATTTATTTGTTTTCTGTATTTTGTTCCGTTTTTATTTATTTATTTAAATTATTATTGTATCCAGCAATATGTTATACCCAAATGATGAATTAGTGGTTTCATAATTAGCTCCGACTTAAATGTATTTGTCAGAAACACCGAACCAAAGACCCCTGCTTCCAATGCACATTGATTTTTCATTACAAAAATAGAATCATTCTTTATTTATCCTTATCGACCACGCCCATCGATAATCAATCGTGCGGGCACGAAACCTGGTGCAGGGCTAATCCATCTAACGGCAGTATGCTATCAAACAGTGCGAAAATATTATAAATGAAACTCCACAGTAAAGCCTGCTAAACGCGGGCATGATTTACAATCAAATTACTAATCTGCATCGTTACTGTGAAACCAGAAATTGGTATTCTCGTCTCAGGTTCGAGAACTGAACTGACAGAGGCATGAATTACAACAAGAAGGCAAACCTGGGAATTTAAAAGATGAGAATACGGACCATCTCGGACCATTGATGCCGGCTTAGTCGGTTCGAAACTAGGTAACATTTCCCGATCACCGTGGTCTGGACCTGGAGTAGACTAATTTACGTTAAACCTGCTCCAGACCAGATGCCATAATTCGGCCGTTAAAGTCCATGGATAACGGCTTAAAACATATAATATGAAATATCGCTTCTGTGTGGACTATTTGTCCGTATATGAAACTACCAACACTATCTTTCCATACCACATTGGTTAAAGTTGTTCACTGTGTCTTGATCAAAGCTATTGTCTACCTTGTATTCTTCACGAGAATTAACATCGTGCATTACAGGAACTCCATTCGGTCTCCATGAAGCTCGTTGTGCGTTTGAACGTCTAATGTAAAAACGTCTTACATTGGAAAGGATACAGAAGGATGCTTGATTTACTTAGACAAAATAATAATCTAACATTCATCGGGTGAACAAGAAATAGTGCTGGGTTATAATTGAACCAAGAGCATTGTCATTTCTACCAAAATACAAGAGTATTTAAGATACTGAAGCAGCATGGCGATTCTGGTAACACTGTGCTACACAAGGAATGAAAATGTAAAGACATAAGTAAACTTACCTGGGCATACGGTCTCGTTGCAGGAGACAATATTGGTTAAACTTCCATTACATTTAGCTCCACCATTGGTAGGAGGTGGATTTGTACAATGCCGTGTCCGTGTTTGAGATCCAATACCACAGGTAACAGAGCATATTCCTGAGTCAGCCCAAGCTGCCCAAGCACCGTCCACTGAAATCCGAAATGGTCACTGTTAAACAGAACAGCTTACAAAGTCAGCCCAAGCTATCCAATCACCGTCCACTCAATATCAGAAGGGGGTCACTCTTAGTGAAAGCGATACTACGATTATTGGGGAGAATCACATGACACCATATCACACATTTGATGTAGACGTCATTAGTTAGAAATCGATTGACACTAGCAATTGCGCGCGGCCAATAGTGAGACATAAGTGTTGACCACACTTACAGTGAATACAACAGACAAACATAATTTAGCCTTGGTCAAACACGCACACCATGTTGTCGGCTATCCGTGTAATACTTTACTGTTCATAACTATCAACACGATTTATCCTCATTCTCAGTAAACATTAATAATACTAATTTAGTGCTAACAATGACTTGAGCCGACATGGCTTATACAAGCAGGGAATACCATACAACCATTCAATCAGCTTTAAAAATCTGACCGATGTGACAAATTGTTTTATTTTCTAACCTCCCTGTATTGACAATGATTTGGGGTGGGGGAAATCCCTTTATAATCCATAGTATTTAATTCGCATTATTAATTCTGCGGAAAATATGGCAACCTGGAATCTTAAGCCATACAAGCGCTACCTCTGGGTTCGACGTCGGGCCTCATGTTTCGGAAACACATTTCGAGTAATTTGCGTATTCATTCTCGAACGTATACGTGACGAATGACTAGTTGATACGCCACTGGTCACCAGGTAAATAACCTAAATCATACATAGCACTCCCAGGATGAAGAAACATCTTTTTGCTCAATGTGGTGGGCCTTTCTTAAGCGACAATCGTGTCGAATCGCCTACGTCCATTTTTTCCGCAGCGATTTGTAGTGACGGGGATTAGCGGACATTCAGAGTTCGTATTACCAATTGACGGAAATCTTCACCACGAATTGCCGCGGAACTCTTTGATCATTGCACGAATGTTTTCATTTTCTGTCGGTTCGCGAATTTTCTGCCAGATATTTGGACTTTGGTGTGGTGACTAGGGGTACCTAGCGTTATTTTTTTTTATTATGAAAACAATAAATATTTTAGCGTGAAGCTAAACAACTATTTCAGAAAAGAGAAATTTTTTCTTTTATATAGATTGATTTATGCAATTTAACAGCATGTTTAAACCAAATATTTGAAAGAAAACAAACTGATGCAGATATAATATCTGCCGGGTATCCGGGTCACAACATGAAGTTTGGTTGAAATTGATCCTGGTGTCAGGGGGTTATATCGTTGGTATATCGGTCATATATTTCTAACCTACGCACCTTTACAATCACAGAACTGCGCTGCATATCTACTTTACATGTTTGTATCCACACAGTAAAATCCAACAAATTGGATTGTCTATTTGTAGCGTTAATACCATTCGCGGTGAAAGCAGTAGCGTGGTTATTCGATACTATTCCTTTCCACACAAAATCGCGATTGAGGTTTTGGCGATTTCCAGCAATTCGCTGAGATTTTTAGTGCACCAATTGCCTCGCTGTGCGGAATGAGGCAACACGCTTTACACGGACTGATCTTACTGATAATGAATAATCACAAAGCGGTAATCCTAATATATGCAAAAGAGAAGGGATAAACTATTTGCATTCCTCGATGCACAGTTGAAATATTATATAAATGTGTGCTCCAACAGAAAATCGACACTTTGAACAATCGATTGAAAATGATGAATTAAAGTAAGACGTAATATGCGTGGCGACTGCAGCCTGGATGGAAGTACGAGCTGATATTGTAACATTTCTTTCCAGTCCGATGGGTTGACATAATCTCGTAGTTCTCGTTTTAACCCTTTACCCAACAAAACGGCCAAAACCGGCCAAATAAAGCTGCAACAGCCTAAAATATCTTCGGTCTGTCTCAATAGAACCATACAAATATGGATATCATTGGAACCGGCTCCTTGACCACATTGTGATAGTTACAGTTATGCCCTGTGCCAATGCATTCTCTTATATATGCGAGTCGACCATAGGTCGCCTCGCATATATATGAGAATGCATTGGCCTAACAAAAATCTTTTTTAACACTTTTTACCATTTTTTCTTACATTCTTTAACAATTTTATAATTTGTAATGTTTTAAGCCAATGCATTCTCTTATATATGCGAGGCGACCTATGGTCGACTCGCATATATAAGAGAATGCATTGGCACAGGGCCGTTCTGTTGGGTAAAGGGTTAAACACTGGTTCAGGACGATGCATCTTGATTGTGCTCTTTGATGACACTTTGATTGATCATGTTTTCTATATAAGATCACATGGATGCTGGTACTCACCATTTTAAAAAAGCCTATCGACATCCTGTTTACAAAAGGCAGAAACCAGAGAAACTAATCGAATTAATTAATTAATTAAGATATGTAAAATTTTATATCATTAAGTATCTTAAAGTCCATTGATAATGACTGTCGTTTTTGTTAAACAAAATAATGGGAGCTATCTCTTCTGTCTTGGACAATATGTCCATTAATGCAATTACCAACACTATGTTGTCCATACCACAGTGACTACACTGTGTGCACTTTTTCTGGTTCAAAGCTTGTTGTCAACCTTGGATTCTACACGATAATTTATAGTGTTCATTATGTGAACTCAGTCCAGTCTCTGTGACACTCCTAGTACCGTTGAACGAATAATGGACATCGTCTTCAGTTATAAATGTACACATTATAATGGTATATTTTTCATATGGAGGAAATATAAGAAGACCACAGACATACGAACATATCATACGCATGCCGAAGGATTCCTATTAATTGGTGGGGAATAATCAGATAATATAACCATTTATTTTACGTATTACCTGAATATTTCCTAAGAGAACTAACAACAAATGAGAACAAACAAACCTGGACACATGTCTTTCACACAAGCCTCCGTTTTCACAGAGGGCCCTTCGCACTGTGTTCCTCCTGGATGTTGTTGGCGGCGGCATTGCGGTGGTGTTGTTGTTGTTGTTGTTGTGACGCCGGCGGCGGTGGCGGCGGCGGCATTGCGGTATTTTACTGCGGCGGCGGTGCCGCCGCCGCCGCCGGGGTCCGCCGCCGGCGGACCCCCCGCAGTAAAATACTGCAATGCCGCCGCCGCCGCCGCCGCCGGCGTCACAACAACAACAACAACAACAACAACACCACCGCAATGCCGCCGCCAACAACATCCGCCGGCGGCGAGAGCTTTCCGATGAATGGCAACAAGCCATATTTCCGACTAACTCCTGAAAAGTTACCTATAATTCTGCTGTGGTTAAGCAGTCCTTTATTTAGTGCATAACTGTATCATCATGTCAGTCACCAGGTTACACATATCTATATAATAGAGTGTTCATATTGAAATCACTCATAATTGCATTGACATTTGGATAGGTAGGTTGTATTGTAGCTAATGTGATAAATTTGTATCCAGTACAAACAACACTAAGAGACGTTGTGAACGACAGCCTGAACTAGTTAAATGAAGTATCAATGTGAAGAGTGCTTAAGTGTCTATGCTTGGCAAGATAGTTTGAAGCGTCATATCAAAGTTAAACACACGCCTTCAGAACAACAACAACAACAGCAACAACAACAGTATCATCAGCCACAACAACAACAACAACAACAACAACAGTATCATCACCCCCAACAACAACAACAACAACAACAACAACAACAACAACAACAACAACAACAACAGCCACCAAGCGACATAACATCCTGCTTTGATGATCCAATGGCCAATGTCCATGAAGATTTTATTTTCAAGCATCCATTCACGACATGTGTAAGTGGACCGACATCTTGTGGTAAGACATACTTCGTGAAAACCTTACTACAAAAGTCTGCCTCAAAAATATCACCCGCACCTGACAGAATAATATGGTTTTATAAATATTGGCAGCCCCTATATGACGAATTAAAGTATACCGTCACCCCTCAGGTCAACTTTATACGAGGAATACCAGCAAACTTGGATTCGCTTATCAACCCCCGGTATAAAAATCTAGTTATACTCGATGACTTGATGCAAACTTCATCAAAAGACCAGAGAGTTAATGATTTGCATTCCGAAGGAAGTCACCATTTGAACTTATCTTTGATAAGTTTGAACCAGAATTTCTACTACAACAAAGATCCAACGCAACGACGAAATTGTCAATATTTGGTATTGTTCAATAACCCAATCGACAAGGGATTAATTTCAACATTATCAAGACAGATGTATCCTGAATGTCCTCAGCGTATGGTTCGAGAGTTTTCGGAAGCGACGAGTGAACCGTACGGTTACCTACTTGTGGATTTAAAAGCCGCAACACCGGACACATTAAGTCTGCGACAGAATGTACTAAAAGAGGACACGAACCAACATAGGGGTGAATGGAATGGCATGAAATATAATCTCCAAAAAGACAGAGAACACCCAGATGAACAGAATGGGATGAAAAAACATACAAAAGACACTGAGACCCAGGGTCAACAGAATGCGATGAAATACGATGACAGAGAACTCCCTGGTCAACAGAAGGGCATAACATATAATTATATTGTGCCCCAGGGTCAACATAATGACTATACTAACGACATACGGCCACCTGGTGAGCTCGATGAAATTAATAAGAAGAAACGTATAGACATTCGAGAAGACATGTCGTACCCTTGTAATGAATGCGGGCTTTTGTTCGCAGATCATTATGATGTTCAGAGACACGTAAAAAACTGGTGTCAAGAAAATAAGTTAAAACGAAAATTAACTGAGGACCCGGATGAACACGGAGCTATGTCCGAGACAAAAACAACTCTCTTCGGAGAAGATACAGATGAAGATGAACGAGGAACGCTATCAGATTCAAAAGATGGTAATGTCGTCGGTAGTAGAACGGTATTCGGTCTTAAGAAAGCTGCGCGATGTGTCAACGAGATGGACACATTCAAAAGTATGATGAAACGCGTCACCACTGATGTGAAAGAAGAAGAGAGCATTTCTGGAGATGAGAGCATGTCGGGAAAAGAGGATACCATCGACACAGAGTTTGTTCTGTTTCTCAAAAGTTATAGACGATTAATAGAATACCAGTATCGATTGAAAACATCACCCATACATAACACGATCATGAAGAAAATGGTCAAACTGACTAAACGCAGATATAATAATGAATGGGCTGCAGATGAAGCGATGAGAAAATTCAAGAAACTCTTAGAAGTAAATCTAACGGTCGAAGATTCAGACAATGATTAAATTTCAATAAACTTCATCAACATGTTATTCTCGTCTTCGTTATATATCTATAAGTGGGGAGGGGGGGGGTTTGTATAGCGAGAATGCTCCTTTAATATTCACACACCAATATTACATAACGTCCCTTACCCTCGTGTCACTTTAACATTCCACACACCGTGTGTGCATTATCCCCCTTTAAGTATGTCATAGCATGGGTACATGTAAGATAATATAACACTATGACTATGTCTGTATCTGTTGGTAAGATGTGAAATATAAATTTCAGTTCATTCGTGTAATAATTTCGTATATGTTCAACGCTCTTCATTCGTAAGAGTAATTATGACCTGCGGCTTCGTGCCGATTGTGTACTGAGCTGACAGCCTTCACTACTCGTCTGACTTTCTTACCGACAAGACCTGTCTACACAGTACTTCTCCGGCAGACTATTCATCCACTGGTAGGCCTACATACAGGTATGCCCTAAATAATGGACTGCTTAACCACAGCAGAATTATAGGTAACTTTTCAGGAGTTAGTCTGAAATATGACTTGCATCGGAAATAAAATCTTTATGGACATTGGCCATTGGATCATCAAAACAGGATGTTATGTCGCTTGGTGACTGTTGTTGTTGTTGTTGTTGTTGTTGTTGTTGTTGTTGTTGGTGGTGTTGTTGTTGTTGTTGTTGTTGTTGTGGCTTAACCACAGCAGAATTATAGGTAACTTGGGGGTTGGGTGTGGGCTGGTATTATCACGTTGGTCTGTGATTGAGTGTACAAAATCTCTTGTCAAGTGAACACCTGCAGATTATCTATTTCTCTAAACATAGAACATGTCTGAAACTATCATTGGTACAATAGCAGTGATATAATGTTACATGATCGGTGCTACCTGTAGTTTTCGGCATACAAAATGGTCGTAAGTGTGAATGGAGTGATAAGGGGTTATTACGTAATGTTGTTATAACAATGTCATCAAAGCAATTTGTATAATTGAGTGTCTCACGACCTGACGTAATATGTATGCATGTTTTTGGCTAACTAATTATCGTGTGAATGACACAGTTTATCAACCTTAATTGATACTAACTCGTTTTGTTCAGACATTAAATCGATATGTTTTCTGAATACCATATAGCTGTGACCGGGGAAATAATAGAATTCATTTGGTAAAGCAAAGGTGTGAAAGACACATTGTTAACACCAATGTGGCGTGTGTGATTGAGTGTACATCGCTCATGTTCCATGTAAAAATGGCTGAGATTAAATCATCATTCATTCAATATGACAATTCATTCTGGGGGGTTGTAATTTCGCCTTACCATTTTCGACCGTTAGGGATTCAACATAGTACATTTCAATACTTCCAATAATTCACGAAAATACACGCCTGTCATATACTCAATAACTTCATATAGAGATAAGTAAAGAATAAACGCTCTTTATTATTTATGTAAAAAGTAATGGTGTCTATTTTCAGGTGTGACAATTATATGAACTGCGTCCGTTAAACACTGGAATGTATGCATTCATACCGTTGGTCACAATGTCCAATAAAGCTATTTCTAAACATCGATTAATAAATTCATGAAAAATATTTGAACAAAAAAATAACGAAAGATATTACGCGCAAATAATTTAACATTCGATATTTTTTAATATCGAGATTATCAGAAACCGAAAAACTCGTTATAAATTTTTTATTTAAACTTTTTTTTAGAGAAATAATTTTGAGGGTTTTGAATTTTTTTCTTTTTTTGATAATTTGGAAGTTTGGAAATTTTTTGTGGAAAAAATTAATTTTAGGGTTTTTGAAATTTTTTGGAAAAAATAAATTTTTGAAGTTTTGAATTTTTTTTTTGGGTTTTGATATTTTGGGAATATTTTAGTACAAACAATTTTAGACCCAAAGATTCTATTTTTAGATGTGACGCGAACGAGACATCTATTCTTCTATCAGTGTAAACAATATGTGTTAGGAAAGCATTGTCGATGTTTCATAGACAACTAACCAAACAAACAAAAGCATTTCGCCCAGTGGATAAGTAACTTTCATTTCTGTATGATTTCAAAATATTCCTTAAGTAAAATGTGTCCCTCTGTAGATTATGCTGTTGCCATGCACGATGAAGCACTATAATGGTATACTCTTTGTTTTTTAAGTATTGTTGTTAAATTTTATTAGTATGAACGCATTATATACGTATACTTTGTATAAATGTTTGATTTAGGTAAATTGTACAATTGTAGAGAGAATAGGAAATCTTACCAGCTCCATGGCTAGTACACTGAAATAATGTCTGACACTAGTTCAACAGATCACAGTAATACAATCCGATATACAAGCTGAAATGTGCAAGGGATCCGTAAAAAAATAAGAGATCCAGATTTTAGAAACCAAATAGAGAGATATGAGTTTATTACTCTGGTAGAAACGTGGCATCAAGATTCACCAGATATTCATTTAGAAGGGTATGAAAATCTTAATTTAAGTCGTTCCCAGGCCAAGAAAAAGGGTGGTATAGCCTTTTATTTTCTCTCAAAATTCAAAAAGTACATGCGAGGTAGCACTATGTGTCGAGGTCGATGGTCAAATGCTTAACCAATCCACAAAAGTAATATTTGTGTCATTGTATATTCCTCCCAGCAATTCTAGTTTTTGGAAGACGAACGATAAAGACGATGATATATTTGAATGTGTCGAGAAGGCTTTAGCTCAATACAAGAGCGGGGAACTATTAATTATCGGCGGGGATTTCAATGCACGCATAGGTGAATTGCCAGACCACGTGGTATCTGACAGTGATAAGCACACGCCACTCCCAGCTGATTACATAATTGACACGTGCCCCAATAGAGCCAGTATGTATACTCGTATAAACTCTTTTGGTCGCCAGCTCATAAATCTCAGCCGAAGTAGTGGTATTCGTGTAATTAATGGACGTATACAGGCGATAGACTTGGTCATTTCACAAGCTATCAATATAATGGGGCGAGCGTCGTTGATTATATCCTTATAACAGAGAGTTTTCTTTGCGCGGTTGATTACTTTTGTGTTAAACTTCCAACTGAATTCTCTGACCATTGTCAATTAGTTCTTCATTTAAAATATGACAATGAACGATGCAAATCACAAAACAAATATAAATATAGCCAACTTAGAACACATCTTAAATGGACAGAGCATAGTGAGGAGAAATTACGCAACGCCATGCATAATACTTCCATTCGCGGACGCTTATCTGATTATAAAACGTATCGCTATCAGCATGATGTTTATGGTGCCACAAATGCGACCAAAGACCTTATGCAAATAGTAAAAGACGTAAACATTTACGCATGTGTACGACGGGTAGTTAATAGGAAGAAAACTCCGCGTAAAAGAAAATGGTTTGACAGACAATGTAGGGAATTTAAGCGCGATCTCGGAAAAATCATTAACGATATGAGGAATAACCCATTTGACCCAAACCTAAGAACGCGATACCATGTGAAACGAAAAGCTTACAGAAAGGCGATGAAGGCTAAACGACGAGCATTCTACGCAGATATATATTGTAAACTAGATACGTTAGAGACAACCAACCCAAAACAATATTGGGAAATCATAACAAAAATGCGGCAGAGACCGGTCTCACAAAATGAACTTGATGCTGATCGATCAGTTGATTTTTTCACTGAGCTTTATTGTCCGAAACTTGATAATCCAGATTGTGGATTATCTTCGGACACATATCAAACTTGTAATCAAGCTATTAATAATGATGATATCACGACAGAGGAAGTTCTTGGCGCTACAAGAGAACTAAAAAACGGAAAGGCGATTGGACCAGACCAAATTTCGAACGAATTGCTGAAGTCACTCGTTCCATTGTTAATTGATGAAATTGTAAAATTGTTTAACTTAATTCTGGAGACAGGACATTATCCGAGTGATTGGAGCGAATCTACCCTCACTTTAATTCACAAAAAAGGAGAGAAAAGTGATCCCAATAACTACAGGGCAATAGCAGTATCATCGGCGGTCGGTAAATTGTTTAACAAAATAATTAATCGTCGGTTAATCGATTTCTTACATGTAAACAATATTATAAGCGAAAACCAATTTGGTTTTTCGAAAGGGAAGAGCACCATTGATGGAGCATTTGTTCTGCACGCGACCATTCAAAAATACAAACGATTGGGAAAGCCCATATATGCTGCATTCATAGATTTCAGAAAAGCGTTCGATACAGTAAACAGACAATTACTTTTAAAAAAATTAAAATGCGCGGGCATTAAGGGACTCATACTACGGATAATACAGTCACTATATGACAATAGCTACTATATCACCAAAACAAACAAAGGGTTGGGGCCTCCATGCTTATCCACGATAGGTGTTAGGCAAGGATACATATTGTCCCCAAACCTGTTCAAAATCTTTATTGATGACATTAAAAAAGAGTTTGACAGTCCTTGCGATGCTGTCCATTTAGGCAATGATACACTTAATCACATTTTATTCGCTGACGACCTGATTTTACTTTCGGATACTCCAAGTGGGTTACAGTGCTGTCTAAACAGACTAAATAGATACACTAAGACCAATAAACTCACCGTGAACACTGATAAAACTAAATGTGTGGTGTTTAGAAGTAGGAAAACTAAAACTTCACCAGACTTTCACATTGGAAATCAAAATTTGGAAATTGTTAATGAATACAATTATCTTGGAATTAAATTTAGTAATACGGGTAGATTCTCACATGCAATGGAAGAATTGAGTGCTAAAGGACTCAAAGCAATGCATTCTTTATTTAACGCATGTACAAACGACGCACCGATTCCACTAGTGACGTCTTTAAAACTCTTCGATAGATTAATTAAGCCGATATTGTTATATGGTAGTGAAATATGGGGTGTGGAAATAACCACTAAATATCACGATCGCCTACCATGTGAGAAGGTACACATAAAATATTGTAAGCGGTTAATCGGAGTCGGCAGATTTTCTTCTAACAACGCGGTTCGCGCCGAGTTAGGGAGCCACCCATTATTTATTGACGTGGCATGCAGACTTTCATCTTATGTAATTAAGATAATTTCACGGTCGGACTGTAATCTGCTCCGTAATGCCGCGTTGGAACAACAAGTGGCATCGGTTAAGAAATCAATCTTCAAAACGGCAGAATCACTGGGTGGAATATTGCAGACCTAAAAAATCCGGGTCCAGTTCTGAGTCAATTCAAAAGAAACCTTATTGAAGATTATTATATATATTTCAGACAGAGTCTACTGATGAATGCTCAAAAACGTAATAAATTACGAACATACCGACTATTCAAACTTAAGTACGAAATAGAACCGTATCTTCTTCACACACCATCAATAGAAAATAGAATCGTTTTTACTAGACTGCGTATAAGTAATCATAAACTGGCTATTGAAAAGGGACGCCACACCCAACCACCGACGGCATTGGAACAAAGACTATGTATATTTTGTTCCGATGATGCTATTGAAGATGAAAAACACTTTCTTTTGGAATGTAGTGCTTACCGCACACCGCGGCTCGAACTAATAACTCTTATGAAGACACAGTTCCCAGACTTTGAAAACATGACACAAACTGAACAGCTTGTCAAAATCCTATCCAACAATATTTCAAATTCATGCACTTCAATATGTCATATAATCCGAAAATTATTTTCCGCACGCGATGAGCATCACCTCATAAGCAATGAATAAATGAAGACGAGACGACCCTATGCACATTCAGCTTTACTTAAATGGTTATATATTACCATCTATTATTATATCATTTATTATATTGTTCAATGTACAACTATATATTATTATGTCTGCACACTGTCCTTGTAAGGATATTTTGCCTATTAAACTTATCTTATCTTATCTTACTAAACGAAAAACGACACAAACGCATCGGCCTTGAACTTCAATCTAATTGAAAGTGAAACAAACATATTGAGTATGCGGCAAACAAAGCTGCATCCATACGTTTACAATTGAGGACATTTAAAAATTATCTCGATATAAATACCCTTAAAAACTAAATACTATGTATACACTTCCTATTTTAGACTATGACAGTGTTGTTGTGGGGTCTGCTCCAGACTACTTATTGGATACACTCGATCGAGTACATACGTAAAGAAGCCGCCCAAATTATCACCAGTGTCAACCGTTCGGTGTCATTAAATGTATTATGGGAGACGCAGGCAACATCGTCGCCTGCAAGTAATTTCATATACTTGTCTACGAGGACGTCCCATGATATCTCAAAAATCTTCTCCCATCACAATCGGGAGGATGCAGGGCAAATAGTTCAAGGTTCACTGATAGGCTATACCATACCATGTCGCAAACACTTAAAACTTTAAACAATCTTTTCTCTTCTCAATAGTCTTAGGATGGAACAAACTACGAACACACCTAGTTAATGAAACAGCAAATTATGATTTCAAATACACCCATTACTTAAGCCCCCACCCTACTTTCGTACTGGGAGAAGGGGCATAAATATGATAAATTACAAACCGCATGCATATATATGAAACTCGTGTGTGTACTTGTAATTCAGGTTTTGAAGATTCCAACCATTATGTCAATCTTGATAGGAAATTAGGCAAACAAGGCTTTCATTCACTTGATTCGAAACATGTCCTTTACGCCAAGTTTACGGAGCAGAAGGTATTCCAAACAATAAAAATACAATTTTTGTAATATTACTCCAATCATACATGGCTAACAAAGCATTCTGAACAGCCCTGATCAAATCAAGAAGAATAACAAATAAAACAAAAATGTATCATAACTGACTACCATCTTCATATTGCTTGGCGACTTCGAAAAGATTCAGTTTGAAATACGGATGAACACCAGCCTCAGCAACTCACACACTATGTATGCCATTTCCCTTGCTAAATATATCTGCTATCTTGTAATTTTAATGTAATTGTTTAAAATGTGTCAGGAGTGAGGCTCAATGTAAGTTGTAAAAAAACGCGTGCCTCAAATTCAAATTTTCTATTTGTACATTTTTTTCAGATACATTACATATGCGTAAAGTACAAGTGATGAGAAGAAATTAGTATTTTCGATCCTGGTTCCTCCATTGACCTTTGGCATTAAAAATAAGCTCAATATTATGACCTCACGCCAAGGAGTTTAAATCAGCTGACAGAAGTCACATTCCTTCATGATTTGAAAGAAAGTGAGAAAAACGACCACTCTATTAACACTATCCCAACAGTTAGACACTAATCTTAGTCAGACGTTGATGTTACTTCCGCCCATATTTGAGGTGTTAAGCTACATACTCCAGCGTGTTATCATACGTTTTTTAAGGCCAGATGTACCAAGCTTTCAAAAAACACAATGAAACTTTTCCCGCCAGTGTGGTATCGGCATGACACCCGGAATCGTTAATAAGGGTAATACGCTTCAGAGTAGTCAACAAACCTGGACAGCTGTCCTTCACACAAGCCTCCGTTTTCATAGCGGGCCCTTCGCACTGAGCTCCTCCAGGACTTGGTGGCGGTTCTGTACAGGTCCTTAGTCGGTGCCGGTAGCCATTTCCACATGTAGATAGACAGTCAGTGTCCTCCCACCTCGACCACTTTCCATTAGTAACTAGAACGTATACATTGGTTGTGTCAGACTCTTATATGGTGGCGATGTTTCTAAATTATAACTTTTAACTACGACCGTGAATAAATGTGACATTCAATATACATCACGATGTCGGTCTATTTGATGGGAAAGTATATGCTAGTAGTTATATACACATGGCGGGATTCTTTATTGTTAAATTAAATCGGCACTTGGTTCATGCATCGTGGAAATGTGTCTCTCGCCAAGACTGGCAAGATATTCACAAGTTGGAAATGTTATGCCTGGCACAACATTAGTGGATAATTCAGTCGAAAAGTATGTTCAACCCTTTCGATACTAATTCATCATTAATCACTAGTTATCCCACAGGAAATGTTCAGACAATAATTTCAACAGTTTGTTGAATGGTTTACCTAAACATTTATATCAACAAATAGAGCTCAGTCGGCACTGTTATGTATTTGTCGTCTGCTGTTATCACCTTAGCGTCAATACCAATCAATAATAGACGATGTAGACTTTTAACTGACTGGACAAATACATTTATTATAGAGAGGGTCAATGTGTGCCGACATTTTGATATTTCAGCCATTATTGAAAGTTTAATTCGTACTAATAATTTGTGATTCCAGCCATTATTGAATGTTTAATTTGTACTGATAATGTGATAATCCGGGACATGAAAATCTGCGGGATGGGATGGGATATGGGACAAAACGACAATCTGCGGGACAGTTGCATTATTTGATCGACAACTGTCCTAACATGGGGTGGAATTGGGATAGAATGACAATCTGCGGGACAGGATTTTCAAATTGCGTGGGACGGCCGATATCTCGAGGAATACAGCGCGTAGAGGGCTCCTTTTGATGTCTAACGAAAGGTCCACATTCACCCTATTCACACACATTAACCCCGCCACTGAAGGGACAAGTTACATTATTCGGTCGATAACTGACCTAACATAAAATGCCACAAACACGAAAAACTGCGTTCGACATTAATATTTAGAATTTAGATTTCTCGATGAATACGCTAGCAAACAACAAGTTTTATTTATCAAATAACGCAGTGGAATACTGCGCACTCGTTTTTAGCTACATTATGGCTGTTTTAGTGCGAATATTGTAATGGCGAAAACGCAAACACGCGCCGATAAAACAGCTAAAAATAGACTCGATGTTTACAATTACAGGATCGATTTCAGCTGGTATATTCAATATAATGGGGCGTATATATATCAAAATGTAGGATTAGACACAGTGGATGTATTTTTTTCCGAATGGATCCACTACGCGGTGAAATTGTTGCAGAAATTCGCTCCAAGAAAGAGCGCTACTTTTCTCGTAATAAATAGAATGGCCGACTGAAGCCGTTATATCGTTCCAACTAAGCCGTTCTTAGCAGAACTTCATCCACAAAATACGAATATACACCATGTATCAGAAGACATATCAAATGCAATCTTTAAAAGGTATCTGCGCTTTTCATTTGTTATAATTCACACTTATTTTTTATTTTAGTTGTGATTAAAAGCCCAGGCCGGAAGCCGGTGTCCGGCGATTACAAGCCAAGTTACAAAATAAATTAACTGGTTTGAATGCATGAATATGTCAATGGTCAGACTGCTCGAAAGAATATTCAAATCAAATAATGCTTATAGACTTAAAAACTTATGTGTCCGCCAGTCATACGCGGTGGAAGTTCTCATATGATCTGCTGGTCATACGCGGGGGAGGTTCTCATATGAACATATTATACGGCAGTCATACGCGGTGGAGGTTCATATTATCCGCCGGTCATACGCGAGGGAGGTTCTCATATTATCCTCCTGTCATACGTGGGAGAGGTTCTCATATGAACATATTATCCGCCGGTCATACGCGGTGGAGGTTCATATTATCCGCCGGTCATATGTGAGGGAGGTTCTCATATTATCCTCTGGTCATACGTGGGGGAGGTTCTCATATTATCCTCCGGTCATACGTGGGGGAGGTTCTCATATGAACATTATCCACCGGTCATACACGGTGGAGTTTCATATTATCTGCCAGTCATACGCGAGGGAGGTTCTCATATTATCCTCCGGTCGTACGTGGGGCAGGTTCTCATATGAACATATTATCCGCCGGTCATATGCGAGGGAGGTTCTCATATTATCTACCGGTCATACGTGAGGAAGGTTCTCAAATTATCCTCCGGTCATACGTGGGGGAGGTTCTCATATGAACATATTATCCGCAGGTCATATGCGAGGGAGGTTCTCATATTAACTCAAATCAAATGAGGATAATATGAGAACCTCCACCGCGTATGACCGGCGGATATTATGTTTATATGCAAACCTCCCCCGCGTATGACCGGCGTATAATATGAGAACCTCCCTCGCGTATTACTGGCAGATAATATAAACCTCCACTGCGTATGACCATCGAATGATTTTTTCATATGAGAACCTCCCCCGCATATGACCGGCAGATAATATGAGAACCTCCCCCCCCCCCGCGAATGACCGCAGTTAATATGAGAACCTCCCTTGCGTATGACCATCGGATAATATAAACCTCCACCGCGTATGACAGCGGATAATATGAGAACCTCCCCCGCATTTGACCGGCGGATAATATGTTCATATGAGAACCTCCCCCGCGTATGACCGGCGGAATATATGTTCATATGAGAACCTCCGGGTTCTCATATGAAAATATCATTCGACGGTCATACGCGGTGGAGGTTTATATTATCTGCCAGTAATACGCGAGGGAAGTTCTCATATTATACGCCGGTCATACGCGGGGGAGGTTTGCATATGAACATATTATCCGCCGGTCATACGCGGTGGAGGTTCTCATATTATCCTCATTTGATTTTAGATAATATGAGAACCTTCCTCGCATATGACCGGTGGATAATATGAACCTCCACCGCGTATGACCGGCGGATGATATGTTCATACGCCTGTCATACACGGGGGAGGTTTGCATATGAACATATTATCCGCCGGTCATACGCCGTGGAGGTTCTCATATTATCCTCATTTGATTTGAGATAATATGAGAACCTCCCTCGCATATGACCGGAGGATAATATGGGAACCTCCCTCGCGTATGACTGGCGGATAATATGAACCTCCACCGCGTATGACCGGCGGATAATATGTTCATATGAGAACCTCCCCCGCGTATGACCGGCGGATAATATGTTCATATGAGAACCTCCGCCACGTATGACCGGAGGATAATATGAGAACCTCCCCCATGTATGACCGGAGGATAATATGAGAACCTCCCTCACGTATGACCGGCGGAT
Organism: Siphonodentalium dalli; assembly: GCA_032622095.1. Classification (NCBI taxonomy): domain Eukaryota; kingdom Metazoa; phylum Mollusca; class Scaphopoda; order Gadilida; family Siphonodentaliidae; genus Siphonodentalium; species Siphonodentalium dalli. The sequence continues at coordinate 204,089,369 of CP136067.1, forward strand.
AATATGAACCTCCACCGCGTATGACCAGCGGATAATATGAACCTCCACCGCATATGACCGGCGGATAATATGTTCATATGAGAACCTCCCCCACGTATTGACCGGAGGATAATATGAGAACCTCCCTCACGTATGACCGGTGGATAATATGAGAACCTCCCTCGCATATGACCGGCGGATAATATGTTCATATGAGAACCTGCCCCACGTATGACCGGAAGATAATATGAGAACCTCCCTCGCGTATGGCTGGCGGATAATATGAACCTCCACCGTGTATGACCGGTGGATAATATGTTCATATGAGAACCTCCCACGTGTATGACCGGCGGATAATAAAAATTATGTTCATATGGGAACCTCCCCACGTATGACCGGAGGATAATATGAGAACCTCCCTCGCGTATGCCCGGCGGATAATATGAACCTCCACCGCGTATGACCGGCGGATAATATGTTCATATGAGAACCTCTCCCACGTATGACAGGAGGATAATATGAGAACCTCCCTCGCGTATGACTGGCGGATAATATGAACCTCCACCGCGTATGACTGGCGTATAACATGTTCATATGAGAACCTCCCCCGCGTATGACCGGCAGATATGTTCATATGAGAACCTCCCCCGCGTATGACCAGCAGATAATATGAGAACTTCCACCGTGTATGACTGGCGTGTCGACACATAAGTTTTTAAGTCTATAAGCACTATTTGATTTGAATATTCTTTCGAGCAGTCTGGCGATTGACATATTGATGCATTCAAACCAGTTAATTTATTTTGTAACTTGGCTTGTAATCGCCGGACACCGGCTTCCAGCCTTGTGCTTTTAATCACAACTAAAATATAAAAAATATGTGTGAATTATAACAAATGAAAAGCGCAAATACCTTTTAAAGATTACATTTGATATGTCTTCTGATACATGGTGTATATTCGTATTTTGTGGATGAAGTGCTGCTAAGAACAGCTTACATGTGTAGTTGGAACGATAGAACGGCTTCAGTCGGCCATTCTATTTTTTACGAGAAAAGTAGCGCTCTTTCTGGAGCGAATTTCTGCAACAATTTCACCGCGTAGTGGACCCATTTGGAAAAAAATAAATTCACCGTGCCTAATCCTACATTTTGATATACTATATGCCCCATTATATTGAATATACCAGCTGAAATCCATCCTGTAATTGTAAACGTCGAGTCTATTTTAAGCTGTTTTATCGGCGCGTGTTTGCGTGTTCGCCATTACAGTATTCGCACTAAAACAGCCATATTGTATCTAAAAACGAGTGCGCAGTATTCCACTGCGTTATTTGATACCTAAAACTTGTTGTTTGCTAGCGTATTCATCGAGAAATCTAAATTCTAAACATTAATGTCGAACGCAGTTTTTCGTGTTTGTGGCATTTTATGTTAGGTCAGTTGTCGATCAAATAATGCAACTTCTGGTGTCCGGTCAGCGGTGGTGTTAATGTGTGTGGATAGCGCGAATGTGGGCCTTTCGTTAGACACCAAAATGAGCCCCCTACGCCCTATATTCCTCGATATCGGCCGTCCCACGCTATTTGAAATTCTGTCCCGCAGATTGTCGTTTTGTCCCATATCCCATCCCATTCCGCAGATTGTCATGTCCCGATAATCCAGCCATTATTCAATGTTTAACTTGTACTGATAATGTGATACTCCAGCCATTATTGACTTTTTTTATTTATACTGATCATTTGATAATCCCGCCATTATTGAATGTTTAATTCAGAGTAGTAAAGACACAACAAACCTGGACAGCTGTCCTTCACACAAGCCTCCGTTTTCATAGCGGGCCCTTCGCACTGAGCTCCTCCAGGACTTGGTGGCGGTTCTGTACAGGTCCTTAGTCGGTGCCGGTAGGCATTTCCACATGTAGATAGACAGTCAGTGTCCTCCCACCTCGACCACTTTCCATTAGTAACTAGAACGTATACATTGGTTGTGTCAGACTCTTATATGGTGGCGATGTTTCTAAATTATAACTTTTAATTACGACCGTGAATAAATGTGACATTCAATATTCATCACGATGTCCGTCTATTTGACGGGAACATATATGCTAGTAGTTATGTACAAATGGCGGGATTCCTTATTGTTAAATTAAATCGGTACTCAGCATGTCCATGTGTACATGCATCGTGGAAATGTGTCTCACGCCAAGACTGGTAAGATATTCACAAGTTGGAAATGTTATGCCTGGCACAACATTAGCTGGATAATTCAATCCAAAAGTATGTTCAACCCTTTCGATACTAATTCATCATTAACCCTTTACCCAACAAACCGGCCAAAACCGGCCAAATAAAGCTTCAACAGCCTAAAATATCTTCGGTCTGTCTCAATAGAACCATACAAATATGGATATCATTGGAACCGGCTCCTTGACCACATTGTGATAGTTACAGTTAGCCCTGTGCCAATGCATTCTCTTATATATGCGAGTCGACCATAGGTCGCCTCGCATATATAAGAGAATGCATTGGCCTAAAAAAAATCTTTTTTTAACACTTTTTACCATTTTTTCTTACATTCTTTAACAATTTTATAAATTTTAATGTGTTAAGCCAATGCATTCTCTTATATATGCGAGGCGACCTATGGTCGACTCGCATATATCAGATAATGCATTGGCACAGGGCCCTTCTGTTGGGTAAAGGGTTAATCACTAGTTATCCCACAGGAAATGTTCAGAAAATAACTTCAACAGTTTGTTGAACGTATTATCTAAACATGTATATCAACAAATAGAGCTCATTCGGCTCTGTTATGTATTTGTCGTCTGCTGTTATCACTTTAGCGTCAATACAAATCAATAATAGACCATTCCGATGTACACCTTTAACTGACTGGACAAATACATTTAGTATAGAGAGGGTCAATGTGTGCCGACATTTTGATATTCCAACCATTATTGAAAGTTTAATTTGTAATCATATTTTGTGATTCCAGCCATTACTAAATGTTTAATTTTTCGTGATAATTTGATAACCGCGCCATTATTTAACGTTTAATTTGTAGTGATAATGTGATATGCCAGCCAATATTGAATGGTCAAAGTTTTATTGTAATTGTATAATTTCCTGTTCCCGTTCAATTTGGAGGACTGAAATAGCAATCAGTTAGAAATGTCCAATCACGGGTGGTGTTAGTTTGGGAATTTCAAACAGTTAGACAACATGATGTAACAGCTGGACATTTGTAGTATATACACACAGTTTACCCCTATATATTCATTCCGGGCCACTTCGTCATCATCTGATGGGATGCGGTAATCGTATTCTGCATTTGTATTGCATTCGTAAGGATTACACATTATGCAACAATTGTATTGTATTTGTAATCAAGAATTCTACATATATTATCGTTACAAAGTATTGTCGATTATGTTGTTTTTGAATTTGAGATTAAACAAGTTTTACAATATCGTCTATTTGAGGGTTCCAATGGCTAAATTGGTAGAAGTTGCTTTGCCGATTTCAAAGAACACATAACCATATGGCTCCATCAAAAGTTAAATAACCAGAAGTTAGCATATGTATGAAGAGCCACAACTCTCAGTAAAACAATATATATCAGTATTACATATTGCCATCTTCAAAACGTCAGAATTGTTTCAGTCCAGAAACCTAACACCCAATACAATTGACTCGAGCATCGCACCGTGTTTTGATAGCAGTCAACACAAGTGTGATTTAACAGTTGGGCTTTAAGGGATTGCTGGCTTCAGATCACAAATCACTGATTAAACTATGAGATATATTAACCTAGCTGCGTGGATATTGTGTTATAGCTCTATGGAGTGACGAGGTGTTAAATGTTCACTTAGGTTATTTCGCACTGCTGGCCTCAATTTACAAGCCAACAAAGCATGTGTATATATATATATCTATCCCTGACTTGAAAACAAGCTAATTAAAATATATGTGCTAGCATTAATATGCTACTAATCAGATACCAGATGTGGAGAACTGATAGAAGCTTGGAATTTGGTAAACAAAAGCCTCTTTTATTGGCGGAACCACCACCCGGGACCATAGGTCACGGAAGGAACGAAACAAGAAATCGTTGCCACCCATTTTGAACTCAACTGTATTCCTACAAAAAAAATATTTTCACTAAAAACTTTTGGTACCTCTTACACATTAGATGCCAATCTATAACATTCCATAGGTATATTTTTCCAGTTCTTCGAAAACCTCACTTTATTTCGGTGATGTATTGTAATTCAACAACGAAGACAAATCTGCGACTTCTTCATCACCAGTTCTAGAATCTGAGTAGCGGAACTGGTACCGAAATATGCGGAAACTTTAAAACTATGATCCGGAGACGGATCGCATGGAGGTACCGTTTATAATTACGAACATAGCTGCCGATTACATGTTTATTACATGACCGTACGGATGCACTGATCATCGTGAACTTTTTGATGGATGATAACATTGGCGTCTAGATGGGAACGAATCATTTTGGGCTCATTTGCATAAAAACATGGCCGCTGACAGTTTGCCGACAGAGAAAACAATAACTTTGAAATAAAGGGATATAATCATATAACAAGGCCCACGTGCATTTTCGCATAATTTTTTAGAGTTATATCCCTTCGACCATAGCGCTCAACACCACACACTAAGGACCACATTCGGTTTCAAATTTCCATTTTATTTATTCATGAGGAATTGTTCATTTGTGAGACTATTTATTAGTGGTAATTGGTAGTTGGTAGCACCGTGAGACTTCAATGTACATATACGGCAGCCCTGGGAATTAGCATCGACAATGGGCAGTGCCGAGGCAAAAGCCGACGCCAAATGAATTTGCGTCAGCATTTTTTTAGCCGAGGGAAAAAAAAATATAGACATGTTCAATTAGTTTGTGAATTTTACGTTCGTTGATGTGATAGTGATGCCATGATCCGTACGGCACATGTCCACAAAATAATTTTACTCGCAATTTGCACACATTGACACGATCAGCTAGTTTGGTCAATAAAAATCTGACATCGTATTCCGCCTCCAAGCAACCGGTTACGGTTGATAGAGCAAGCTGTACCAACTTGAAAGGAGGTCATTGTGCCAGTCGCATGCGCGCGACATACCAATCATCTCACAACGTCGCCAACTAATGCTAGCGCTTTGGTGTTTCCGACGAAGCATATCCAACTTGACAAGCACGTGCTCCGATGTTTTTTAACTTTTTCGACTGCGTATTTCCGGGAAGTTTGGGACTATTAATTATACATTTATACTTGCTCTAACTTCCCTGTTTGTTGGGACCATGATAGGTTTCAACCTACATGGATATTATAACTTGGGACGGTATTACGATATTTTTATTTCAGACGATATTATTGACGATATCAAAATTAAAACCGGCTATACCCGATATATCGTCATATCGCCCATCACTATTCATTGGGGCTCGCCTGAATATGAAAAGCTGGCTACAAATGTGATCGCCATAGAAAAGCTGGCTACATTTGTGATCGATTAAAAAACCTGGCTACGAATGTGATCGGATCGCGGAGCCTTGTGACAATGACCCCATCAGCGAAAGTTACATTAAGTAATGTTTTTAATATTTTTTTTGTATTTTTGATTTTGAGAAAAACAATGCCGATGGTGGCTAGCTGTCTTGAATTTAAAAATTGAATTTCCAATTCATGAGCACAGGCTATATAAGCATATGCATAAAGCCATTCTTTGAGAGTTTTGGTGCTGATTCGTTACGACACACGAGTCACGAGTGACGTATACTATTTATAGATCCTGGTACCGGTACAGTTGACAATACTTATAGTTGCTTATTACATAAACTTTATGTTAGCGAGTTTATCACTAACACAAATTTATAAACTAGTTATTCGGTAAACCAGTTTGCATAACAACTTGCAAACGCACATATAAAACGTATACTGTAAAGAATACGCAGGTTAATTTTGTGCTCGTACATTAAAGAATCTTATTACATTTTGTTACTGTATTTGGCATATTAATGGCGAGTTTTTGTACCCTACATTGACAATTTTGAATTTCGCGAAACTAAACACTCGTTCTATATATGCATGGCCAATATCATTACCTAACTCAAGAAAAATGTCTTCTCTCATCAACTAAGACATATATTTGTTCGTCAGAACTAGTAAAAAACAGCATTTTATGTGGAAATAATTCAGATATTCTGGCAACGAATCTGCACCAAAACGCACAAAGGAATCGCTTCATGCATAGGCATATATACCAGGCCTCCCCGTGAATCTATATATCTTTTTCTTCTACTTCGTGATATTGGACCAGTAATCAGTGGGTTGATTACTATTACTATTATATGATGGATATGTTATGCCTATACAACGGAGCGCGACACAAGCTCCTATGGGGTGAGGAGAGAGAGAGAGTGAGAGAGAGAGAGAGAGTTTTGGCCCCCTTATGACCAATGATTGCAACCAGTAGCATTACAAAGTCAAGGAGTACATATATAGGCCTACCGGTACATAACGAACATAAAACAAGAAGAACAAAACAATACCACGTGGTCGTGCCATAAATAGAAATAAATTATATATGAAATATTTGTACAAATTACCATTCAGTCAAATGAAGAATATATTCTTGGGTAGTCGTCATTTTCATGAGATGATAACAGCAGACACAGAAAAATACAGAAATTTTCAGGAAAATGCACAAAACATCAGGATTAGATCTTCAAAAATGAGCATAGTATTACGCAATCATAAACTTATTTAAGTTTTCTGGCGCCTAAGTTCGAAAACCGCACGCACTTTCAAATATTTTTGAATTTCGCGGGCTTTAAATTTAGGTTTCGATTTTATTTCGTTCCGACTTTGTTATTCCGGAAAAATGGTTTTGTGTCGTTTGTCATTCCGAATCTAGAACGGGTGATGAAGAAGTCGCAGATTTGTCTTCGTTGGTGAATTTACAATACATTACCGAAATAAAGTGAGGTTTTCGAAGAACTGGAAAAATATACCTATGGAATGTTGTAGATAGGCATCTAAGGTGTAAGAGGTACCAAAAGTTTTTAGTGAAAATATCTTTTTTGTAGGAATACAGTTGAGTTCAAAATGGGTGGCAACGATTTCTTGTTTCGTTCCTTCCGTGACCTATGGTCCCGGGTGGTGGGTCCGCCAATAAAAGAGGGTTCTTTACCAAATTCCAAGCTCCTGTGTTCAGAGTATGTGTCTGGTTGAGTTGATGGTCGAACACCATTTATTTCTTTGCATATAAATATGATATATTTCTCAGCCTTACACAATTGAATGTTGAATGCACAGTCCCATATGGACACGACCGATCCATTGCAGCATGTATACCTTGACAGTTTGAGCACTGGTTTGGTTTACCACAATCCTTATGATCATGACCAGAAAGAGAACAGCGTGCGCATATGGTTTCTTCGTGGTTATAATGTTCCTAGCCATGACCATACCCCTGGCATTTAAAACACGGATTTGGATCATATGTAGACAAAGCTATCTTCATACTTCAACCTCCAATGCCGGCGGATGTTCAAACGATAAAATCCATCAACTTTCTTAGAAAATCTGCAAACATCAGTAACTCCTGTGGTGTCAACTCAGCCAACATATCAGATTCAGAAGAGTCGGAGATATCGCGGGTTATCAAAACTACTCTGCTACTATTTTATTGTTTTGGGAGGAGCAACTGTGACTGGTGTGTGTGCAATAGCTATTAACTGCATCAAATCATCAGATTGAACTTTGTTTGAACATGCCATTAGTAGAGAGCCAGTCAATGGCAGGTCCTGATCGGTTTGACAGATTTCAATTGTCCAGCAATCAATGACAATTACAGAAGGTCTTTCACGAGTCGGGTCGAAGCTAAGATCCAAGTACTGTGAGAATTATTGGAACTTATTGAGTAATCATTCTAACGACCAGTTTGTGGTCGTGTTTGTTTAAATTGCTATAGAAAATGCACACATCGGCAACTGGCCCAGCAGCCGCCGCGGACTACGATTCTAAATCTGGTCCGACGAAGGACTAGTGCGTAGATGAAGCGGCGATTTCTTAGCCACTGCATGTAGCAGCCTCTCGGTACTTCCCCACAATGCGGCATGAGTTAACAACACATGATTCAGCATTCAACAATCATCAGGACGAGAACCAAAGAGACAGGAGAGAACAGAAACATCATACGTGAAAAAAAAACAGAAAACAATACTTCAAACATCAAACGAATAATATAACAGATAACACAAAAATTCATTCGGAAACACCGCTAATATGCGTGACTAGCCGATTGATTGATCCGGTCAACTCAATCGCACGTCCTGAAGAGATGTAGGACAAAAGATGACCATGAGCTAAGCCATACCCATGTGTCGATGCCTCACGTGGTAGGGCTGCCTAAGTACATCCATGGCTCCTACACCTCACATCACGGGAAGCACCCCACGGCAAATATGGTTCCACATTAGGGGGATTCTTCCCCATCGCAATGGGGCGGTAGGCATATTGTACCCCGGGTCCACACGGGGTAATCTTCTATCTATTCACAAATATCAATTCTCGATATTTTCTGCTCAAGATCCAGTGCAATTGCTTGCAAAATTGTCGGATTTTATTCCAGGACATTATACCTATATATCTTTTTAGAATTATTGCAGGGAAAATAATCCTCCCTATCATACCAAAGTGTCTATATGGCATTGGACACATGTTTATTTTTAACGGCCTAGAGTTTTTTTTACGCGCGGCATGAGAAATCGCCAAATAGATAAATGGTTTTATATTTTAGGATGTTTCACGGCAAACATTTCGGAGAAGGTGGTGCAAACTTATATAGTCCTGTCAGAATGTCTAAAAATAATCTAGTTTTATTGTCATTATTAATTATTCTCCAATAATGATATATCACTTGTCAAAACCATATATTGTTAAGTAAACATTATTGTTACAGTGGAATTTCAGATATATGTTTAATTTGTCCAATGAGGTACCGACGTTTAATCAGCAATTAACTGTAAACATTGGTATAGGTCAAATCACCGAAAAACAGTCCGAAAATAATACTCACACTAATATATTTTAACCTACTACTGGTATATATTTATCGACGACTGTTGACGACTTTACTGCTTTGTTTACACATTTTGTTACAGGAAAACTATGAATAATGAGATAAGAACAACGTGTACATATTTCTTCATATTCTTAGTGGTGATGTGCTATATACTTCTATATTTTTGCACGTGCTAGTGACTTGGGTCCATGTAAGCATTAAATTGGTAAAGATGAATCAGCTAATTATTGGTAGTATTGTGGAATATGCTTGGAACAGATGACCACAAAAGTGCATAACTCACAGGAAAAATTGTAGTAGATACTTTTTCAACTGTGTTGCTCAAGCTATCTAAGGTGACTTTGCTAAAACAATGGGTTAGTCGTATTGTTCTACGTGACCAAACACTGAGTAACCAAGAACAAATCACATAACCCGCATGTAGGTTAAGTTTAATCTCAAAATAATATGAACTGGAATATGGAATGTGTACCCATTGTATTAAAATACAGAAATATCCCAGTATATATGTCAAGTTATTAATTCGCACGCCTGTACTGGTTGCTAAATAGATAATTCATGAATCAGAATGATTTATATTGCGTAGACAGACAGCCACAAATATCTGATCCTTTCGTTCCTTAATGGGTGTCAGACAATTAAAGTGCAGTGATACATAGAACTAATTTCATGTCACAGTGGTAAACTATATACGGTTTGAGTTAAGTTCAAGTATGGGGGTTTATTCCTGTTTTCAATGTGAGAGTACCGAGATGTTACGTATACCACTATATATTATTAGAGGTCCAAATCAGCAGCCTATTCTCACGAAAATCAGAACATCATCGTCGTATATTACGATGTGTTTTAGGTTCATACTCAACGTAGAATTGCCCCAAGTTGAGTCGATAACGAACTGATGATGAGAGTGTTGTCGTATTATCCGCTCATAATAACTCATTATAAGTGCATTGGGTGCGGACAATGACACAAGTAAACAAACTCACGTCTTATCTGGTGTATGCTTTAACATGTGTTTTCAATGTGGCCCGCGCCATAAAACGGAATAATGGATGCTTATTTCAGAATCAAATAATCCAATATGAACCCATTTGCTCATTATAGGTCGAGTATGTGCATATTTGCGCGCTGGGTATGTTGCAATGAGCCCCTTCTGTTAAAAATAATTTTGAAAAGCCACGGTTAAATTTACACATATTTTGGAACGTTGGAGATACCCGCTCGATTAAACACCTGCAATACTACTATATCAGCCTGTTCTCCCGAAAATTAGCACGTTATGGGCTTATACTAGGATTTGTCTTAGGTTCTTAATCGGCGTAAAATTTCCTCATTGTGAGTCCATAATGTACTGAAAATGAGTGTTTTAGTGTCATTATCGACTCACAATAACATGTTATAAGTTCATTATTCGTGGGAAATAACACAAATTAACCAACTCACGACCTACCAGATGTATGTTTTTTTAAATGTGTTTTCACTGTGGTCCGCACCATAAAACGGAATAACACATATAAGTTCACTATTGGCTAATTTCATAATCAAATAATCCAATATGATCATCTACACATATTATATGTCGATTATTAACCGATGTGCGATGATATGTTGACTGGGCACATTCACATGGCCAGATTCAAACGTTTGATAGTGGCATACGCCATACTTGTAATACTGTTACAAAATGCCTAGTGGAGTAAAATGTACCGGACTCATGCAATATATGAATAGTAGTGCTGGGTGGGTAGAGTAGCATAGCTGTTTGAGAGGACGGATGTCGAACTGTGTACAGTGCCTATATTGTAATCACGTTCTCATAATTAGTTTGCAGTCAAACCACGTGTCATATATTAACAATATTCAGGAGTCTTTAATATGGATAGTTTGCTTCAGAGTAGTAAAAACACAACAAACCTGGACAGCTGTCCTTCACACAAGCCTCGGTTTTCGTAGCGGGCCCCTCGCAGTGTGCACCTCCGTACGCTGGTGGCGGTTCAGTGCATGTTCTTAATCGGAGTCGTTAGCCAATTCCGCACGTAGCTAGACAGTCCGTGTCATCCCACATGGACCACTTACCACTAACTAGAAAATAAACATTGTTTGTTTAACTTCTAACTTCAGTCAACTCTGAAACATTTCAAAGAAGGAGGCCTGAATATGGTCGAGGTCGAAGCTTACGTATAATCTAAAATAACGTGGATAAGCCGAATTATACTGGAACAGCCCAAATGGCACCCCTTAGATTGATCAGTAGTCCAAGGCTTCCCTTTTCTCACATATTGCGGCCAATAGTTTTCCCGCATCCAGAATCCATTCTGGTCTGAGCTAGTGACATCAGAAACAGTTATCATATCTGTACTGCCATCAACTTTATGGAGTAATTTTAAAATCAATGGTTCGATGCTGAATCTACGGACAGAGAATGGAATCATTTTGGTTGACGATTTATTCCAGACTGATGGCACATTTCATACTAGACATTCCCTCTTGTCGATCTTTATATCCGAACATATTTGACCACCTTGCATGTGCTAACTCGACAGGCAGAAAGTAGTGTAAAATTTCCTAGACAACCAAATAATCTCTTGATGGTTCCAATCGTCGAAAGTATTCTCAAATCTCAATATCCCGTGTGGTATTTGTGCGCTCCATTCCAGTCCACGCCTGGCACTACACAATTTATAATAATTTATAGAAACTTAGCCACCAATAAATTACTCAAAATGGTCAATTCAAGACAAGACGATGTTTGCAACCGCTGTCAAACAGCAGACACCATATGCCACACAATCTGGGAATGTCGCATGTAAATTTATTCCTAGAAACACGTTTCATATGGACGATTTCAAACAATTTTGTCATCCCATTAACGAAAGCGACAATGACATTGAGGGCCATGTTTAATCAGAATGATAACATTACATATTATTTAATTTTGATTATTAAATCTATATATACAGAAACAAAACTTTACACCGGAATAACTGTCTATGAATGGTTTAATTGCCGGGCTCAACTTTCAGGTATAATTACGATAATTACAACGCATACAGCAGACCAGAACATAATATGGCTACTCGTGAAACGAGACTTCAAAACGAAAACCGATAGTAATAGTAGATGCGGGGTCGAATATACCCAATACGAGTAGAATATACAGAAAGTCGATATATCGCGAGTAATTCGCGACACCAGTCCTTGGTGGCTTGATTGTTAGTATTATAATGAACGATTTTGTCCCCCTGGCATCAAAACCATATCATCCCGCCCTACCACACTTAGAGTTATGGAAAATAAATATATAATTGCGCCAACATATCTGTCTGACATGCCCTGACGGTTTGCAGCGTTGTGTCGTGGATCGCGCCCAATCATCCATATTATTTCAAATAAACATTTTCTATGTACACTAAACATTACATAGTGACACCAGGTGCGAACGAAGAATGTGTGACTGGACGTGCGACTGTGTGGTAGTTCCAATCCCCTCTCCTGTAATAGCTTATGCTAATTTGTACGCGTGATATTTCTTTTTTTGTTATTTAATACAAAATGCAAAACAAAACCAAAAACTTCTAAGTTCGGCCGTACAGAAATGTCAGACTATAAGATATGCATCACGATGTGTCGGCATATCTTGGCGAATCTTAGAACGCATATTGTCGGTCGATATACTCTGAACTACAGCAGTTGTGAATTGTTGCGCATGGGTAGCGGCCTCGTGTGATGTTGACTTTTCTTTAGCACGTTTCGATGATAACCAATCAAGTCGCTGTTATGTTACAAGGGCATCGTTTTAGAACTTAAGACATAGCTATCGAATATGGATGATAATTTCCCGCCTCGGGCACAGATAACCGTAAGGCAGCAGAAGTCAAGGTCCAAAGCCATAGACCATTTTTCAGGTAAAATATTATTTATTTCAAACATATACTGAATAACACAGATGTTTACGCCGTACTTCAGTCAGCCTGCACAGACTTAGCCTGTGATCATTTTGTAACGATCTATCTGGATAAATTTAGTATATCTTTCACATAAATAAAAACAATAAGAAAGAAAAAATACACTAACATAATGCATTGGATGGCAACCGGCCTTGTAAACTTATCATTCACTAAAAGGAAATTATTTGAAGAAAAAACAATAAGGAATTCCAACTGCCGCTAATGTCCACAAGTACATATCCTTAGTTAATATTGAGAGCATATCATTTCAGTATTGCCTTTCTTATTTGCAGCTACTTTTGGTAAAGTGCCCACGCTTTCTGAAACAAATCCATATATACAAATTCTGTATTTCCTTAAACAACTACCCATTCTCCATACACTCGGGATGTCGTTCCAGCTCGTTGTGTTTTATTAGGTAGATGTCCTAAAAACAGTGTAAAAATCTACTTTTTATTTGCCAGCCGCTTTTTTAAAAGTGTCCCTGGCTGTTGGGTACCAACCCATCTTTTACACGAGTGTACTTCCTCATAGAATAGTCATGTGTCCACAACATCGTTTGACATTGAGATTACATCCATTCAAATCGTGATGGGTTCAATTGTTTACATGGGGTAGAGGGTCCACCAAAACAGTGAAAATTAGCCCTTATTGTTTGCCATCGCTTTTTGTAAGGTGCCACACGCTTTCGTGAACCAACCTACCATTAAATATTGCATCTTTTCGTATAAATCTACTATAAGGCCACACTCTTTGGTGATATCGATAGCATACCCCTTCGGCAAGTGATGTGTTCAAGACTGTGGTCCCCTAGGACAGTGAACGTTAGCCCTTTTCGTTCGGCAGCCTCTTTTTTAAAGTTCCATAGATAAGCTTCTGTGAACCATACCTTCCATAAATGATGTGTATTTCCTGATACAAATATCATTTGTTAATACTTGAGTTAATATTGAAATCATATGCTATCAGTTCGTGTTCAGTTCTTTTAAGACTTCAAGTACGTTAGTGGGGTCCTCAAAAATAGACCATTCGCATTTTGTGTTTGCCATCTGCCCTTCGTAAAGTGCCCCAGGATTACGGGGGAACCAAAACCACCCACTAAATTTGTATATTCTGCGATAGCATTACCTTTCATTCACACACTCAGCTACTTTTGATAACATATAACTTCATGATGAGTCCAATAATTAATAATTGGCAGTATATATTTATAATTGGCAGCATATATATAATAAGCAGCATATATAGACCAGACACTGCTCCGAGGGCATATATTGACAAATTTATGAAAGATATTGATGGCATCGTGGGTAAACTAAATCAAACAAACAGTAAAGCATATCTTAAAGGTGACTTCAATATAGATCTTTTGAATTTCGACCTTCACTTTCGGATTCACTCCCAGCATTACAAAACCAACCAGGGTAACTGAACACTCTGCTACTTTAGTTGATAATATTCTTCACTAACAACTTGTCTGAAAGAACATCAGGCATTATCACAGACTTCTCGGATCATTTGGTGTCATTTTATATCGAACGTTCAAATTTTAAAAGATCTTGGAATGGAACATATGTCTTAGAACCATTCAGAATATTTAGTGAAAGGAACATAAACAAATTTAAGGATACAAAGTTACGAAAACGTGTCAAACTGTGAATAAGCAGATGAAGCTTATGACAATTTTCTAGAAATATATATGTCTGCATACCTAACTGAATTCCCACTAAAATACCACAAACCACCAAAGAAATATTTAAAGCACCAACCGTGGATGACAAAGAGACTTTTAAAATCTTCACTAGAGAAAAATAAATTATATATTTGTAAATTAAAACCTCCAACAAATGCTAATATACATGCATACAAAGAGTACTATCACATATATAAGAAAAAATGCACAACAGAAAAAAAACAATATTATTGCGACAAAATTAACAAAGAAAAGAATGACATTAAAGCGACCTGGACAATCTTAAAACAAGCAATGAATAAAAATTATGAACCTCATAGTCCTCAAATGGAATTTATCGATGGCGAAATAAAGATAACACTTAAAAAGCAAATAGCCGAACGATTCAACGAATTATTCTCAAAAATTTGAAACTTGACTGTTGAAAATGTTGACGAAGTCAGCACACATTACGCTGTTTATTTTATCAATAGAGAATCGGATGAGTTAGAAATAGTTCAAACAACAGAACAGGAAATAATAATCACATGCTACTCATTTGAAGTTAAAGCAAGTAAAGACGTACAGGGGCTATCAAATCGATTGATGAAATCAGATATTTATGAAACAGCCAAATCTCTTAATCACATATCATCAATCATTCAAAGAAGAAGTTTTTCCAAAGAAAAGGAAAATATCGCGATTAATAACGATTTTCAAGGGTGGACAAAAACAAAAATGTTTCGAACTATCGATCCATCAGCATTTTACCATGTTTAAAAAAAATACTCGAACAAATTATGCAAAGGCGAATTAGAGGTTTCTTTAATGAACATGCCCGTTTCTATATACATCGATATGGTTTTAGGAAGGGGCACTCCACCATCCATCCAGTAATGCATCTTTTAAATGATGTTGTTGAACAGAACGATAAAAAAATCAAGAACTCAACATTAGCAATATTCATTGACCTTTCAAAAGCATTCGACACAATAAGTCATAAAATCCTACTGAATAAGTCGGAACACTATGATATTAGATGGACTGCTAATCATTGGTTTAGAGAATACCTATCAGAGAGGCGACAACATGCAGATTATAGTGAGAACATGTCCAGTCTATCCAATATTTCATTGGTGTCCCTCAAGGATCCATACTCCGACCAACAATTTTTAAACTTTATGTCAACGATATATCAGTATCCACATCCTTAGATTTATTATCATTCGTAGATGATACAACCCTATACACATCAGGCTGTGACAGACGTTTTGTTGAAGATCGGGTAAATTTAGAACCGGAAAACATTCACGACTGGTGTTGTTGTAATAAGCTGTCCATGAATAAAATGAAATGCAATTATTTGCTAATGATATATAAACACAGCAGAACTAAACAGACTGGGAAATATATATGAAGAAACATCCTTGATTTTTTTGGGCATTAATATCGACGAGAATCTCACATTTAAAAAGCATATTTTAACTGTATGCTCTAAGATGGCTCGAGCTATTTATTGTATTATCAAAGTTAAAAAGTTTTTTCCCGGTGAAGCACTGTAAACTAAATATTACGCACTTATCGACAGTCATGTGGTATACGGCATCCATGTATGGGGTCGTGTGGCGACAAAGAAGATAGTTTTATTGCAAAAAAGGGCGATTAGAACAATAACCAATGCTATATACAATAGTCACACAGAACACATTTTAAAAAAATGGACATTCTAAAATTCAGTGACATTTGTACATACCAAACCTCAGTATTCATGCATATAATGTTTATAATAGACTGCCAGGAACCTTCATAAACTCATTCGGTATTGAACTAGGAACCAACATCAGTCAGGCAGCCACAGGAAACATTAGACCAAAAGCAACACCAAGAACAACATTTTCAGAAACATTCTTTTTAGAATATATTTGGAACTCAGTTAATAAAAAAAACCATTAGGAGTCGAGAAAACCAACACTTATTTTACATCAGGTAGAGATATGGTATGATATAGTAATTTTTACACCAACAATGTTGGCAAAATAGGTAGATCTTCGCCACATAGTTCGCCTGAACAGAATCATTAATTTATGAAAAAAGTTACTTCATCGCAGATTTGACAACAGCACCGCCAATTCCGATATTTTTCACTATCAATTTAGTGAACAATATATATTTCCCCTCAAACAAATTTGGTTTCAACTTGTTCTACCGTGGCCAGGGTTACCCGACCACTTTTGGCATTTGGCCGCTGAAATACTCCCTCCACCATTTTATAAACGTCGTAAAATCCACACAATCCCTTTCACTCGTAAGTACAATAACTCCTGGAACAAATATCTCGCTCATCCACTGCTTTAACCCTTTACCCAACAGAACGGCCCTGTGCCAATGCATTCTCTTATATATGCGAGTCGACCATAGGTCGCCTCGCATATATAAGAGAATGCATTGGTTAACATATTAAAAATGATAAAATTGTCAAAGAATGTAGAAAAATATTAAAAATTGTTAAAAAATGTAAGAAAAAATTATAAAATTGTTAAATAATGTAAGAAAAAATGGTAAAAAGTGTTAAAAAAAGATTTGTTTAGGCCAATGCATTCTCTTATATATGCGAGGCGACCTATGGTCGACTCGCATATATAAGAGAATGTATTGGCACAGGGCATAACTGTAACCATCACAATGTGGTCAATGAACCGGTTCCAATGATATCCATATTTGTATGGTTTTATTGAGACAGACCGAAGATATTTTAGGCTGTTGAAGCTTTATTTGGGCGTTTTTGGCCGTTTTGTTGGGTAAAGGGTTCATTCCGGATCGAAGCGATTCAAAGGTCTGAAGCGACGGTTTAGATATTACATTGGTCGCGTAATTTCTTGATACCGTGTTAGTGATTCTGAATTGAAGTCCAAGTTACGCACCAGAAACATGTGAAATTCCGCCTCTCAAATTATGTGTATCAACACGCCTACATGCAAGTAACCCGTGTTAGGTTATTTCAACTAAAACATGTGTGTTGGATGGTGCCCACATCATGATGAGACTATCGGGAATGCCTCAGTGCCATGTAGCCGCAACAAAGGTACACTGCCTTGCTCTCCGGAAGCTTATTTAGTTTGTAAATGAGATCTACGGATTGAGTCAAATTTAAATAAAGCACGTTTAATCCATTGCGTATTCACTGAAATTACCATCGGTATATACTTTTTCCGCAACCTAATTCTGTTATTTGAGATACATATTATCGGGGACAGTTACTCAAGCTGAGCACACGCATAGAAATGATCGTATGTGTATAACTGTATAATAATTAATGTAGGATCACGCCGTATTAAGATTAATTTACTAAACTTGTTTGGGGTTTCCCTGACGTTTATTTCTCGATATGAATGTTCAGATTGTCCGCCCATCATTAGCACAATGTACAGCTACCGGTGTACAAGGTAACGTGTCCTCTTAGTGGCATCCCACATTGGCACGGCTGATATTGGCGCCATAATACAACATGCATGAGAACCACCTTATCAATGACAATAGTTGTTTGGACAGGCAGAATCTCGCATTACTGGAAAATTATTTATAGTAACAATAAAAACAGATGTGGTCATGTTTTCCAAGTTTTTCCTGCCAATAATGAAAAAATGGATTGACAAATTTATTTTTCAGCTTTACCCACCACAATACAGTGGTATTGTTTAACATTGTACAATTAAAGTATGTCAGGGCTTTCCACCTTTTACATGCAATTTAGTTATCTCAAAACAACATATTAATCTAAAACATGTACACCCAAAATGATATATCCGGTTGCAATGAAAAGTAAACTCATCTGCATCAAGTCGGATATACCACATCGCTAATAGTTTCGTATAAATGATGAGAATTCAAGTCGATTGATGGCCACTGTTAAAATATGGGATATCATGAACAAATTAGAATAGCTTTTACTAAGCATTGAGTGTTATACTCGTCAGAACAGAGAGGTGGATCGTCAAATTGTAGGAGAAAACAATTGTTTACACCTAGGTGACGGATTTGGGATGCCCCGATTGGGCGGTGGTTTTACAGCCACGTGAGCGATTGTTTGGCAGACCCCCCCCCCCCCCCCCCCCACTTGCCAATGTCACGTACATGTAGGCCATATTGGCGGTATCATGTCTCCGCACAGGAGTGAGACAAACGCACCACATCGGAAATAGATTAACCACGAACGCACTTTATCGGAGAATACAGGAGTCGTTTATTGTTAAAGATGCCATGTCGGATTTGAATACACATATTTTATTTATTACATGATCCTACATTTATTCCATTCAATAAACACATTGTACCAATTGTGATATTAAACGATCATGTAATAAGAGGAAATAGTGCCAGGTGACCATTGACTTCCGGTTTGTCGTTTGTTTACATTCCGTACGCTATTACGTGAAACGTCATCGCATGCGATATAGAAGCCGAATGTTAGTTTCTCTTCCCATTTGTTTATTTAAGTATGTCTTTTCGAGGTTTTGAAATGCAGGAAAATATCGTAACCGCTGCACTGTCGAGAAAGCCGGAAAACGGTGTGCGGAGTTTATCCGGAATTTGGCTTTGACGGGTGATTCCCGCGCTGACTGTTATTTGTTATGCCGTATCGATGTTTTGGAACCGACAAACGACGAACATTGGAACTTGAATTGTTGCTAGATAAGTTGACAATACAACTGAACCTTGTACCCAGTGTGTCGCATTGCCCACGGTCTAGAATGCCCGCCAACGTGTTAATTTATTGTTTAAAAGTGTTTGACTCTGAATCAGTGAATGCGATGAGCATGGGACAGTGTGAGTTAACACTAGAAATGTGACCTGTCTGTGAAAATCATGGTTGCAGTGGAACGTGTATATAATGCGGTGTCCTATATTGAACAGTTCTATACTGGATAGTGATTAATCCATTGAGCTCAACCCATGTGATCGCAGTGCGCTGAATTTATGCCGAATGACTGCACCCTAAAGCTAGTTGGATGAACGTTGCATACAACTCGTTGGGTTCGAATTTGTTGTGTACTTATTATCCAACAGTATAGTACGATGTACACAACTGGTTGCCTGAACTGTTGTCTGTGGTATCACTTTCATACAACACTGGATAAAACCGCCATGTGACCGGGTAATCCAATAGCAGCGCGTTTCCGGTGCGGGCGAGCATGCGAGTTTTTGGCTCCAAATATTTCAAAACAAGATGGACGACTGCATGAAAAATCTCCTGAGCGACTGGAAAATGGGGCAAGACGTCGTGGATAGCTTTGCCGGTATACATTTGTTATTATTATACTTTGTACGATACACTGACTATGTAGGCTTTATGTATTTATTTATATATGCCAAATTTTGAAGTTTACAAATTTACACAACTACGGCACTAATTTGACTAAAGTATTACACTCGTACACTCAACACATAAAGCCGACATAATCAGTGTATCGTACAAAGAATAATTATAATAAAAGTATACTTTACCGGCAAAGCTATCCACGACGTCTTGCCCCATTTTACTTTCCACTCAACGTCGGGTAAACTTTCCAATTAACAAATGTCATCCAACTCTACCCAGCACCCAACAGTTCAATAAACGTAGATAGGTGCTGTGGGCAATTAACGTTGATTGAGTGTTGTGTGAAATTTCATCCAACACGTTGTATAATTAACATACAACCGTTGTTAGTAAATATATATGCAACGTTGTGTAAAAGTGTATCCAACAAAATTGTCATGCAACTTTTCACACAACGTAGATAGGTGCTGTGGGCATACAACGGTTGATTGACTGTTGGATAACTTCTTATCCAACTAGATTTAGGGTGTGTCGGGTACATTGTACATGAATCTGAATCGTGATTGCAAGAGAATATGAACATTCTTATGCATTTATCGGCGAGTTACTGTTAAATTATTGCCAACATATTGTATTCTTAATTTCATCACTGTCATCGTGCTTTTGTATTGCCACTTCGCATGTGTTTGGACTAGCTGTATATCTCGTTTATTCTCCATGTCAATTCCCTATGTCGCATCTACATGTATATGGCTCTGCTTATTTTACCACCTCACATGTATGTGGTTTAGTTGAACATTTCATGTATTGTTCCTATTGGATTACCTATGTCAAATGCGTATGGCCTTTATTATATCAATGTCTTATTATCTTCTTTTTGTATTCACCAATAAATCACCTTAAACAGCAGTGGCATGCATCATTTACTCCATCGCGAAAAACGGGTCTGTATTGAATTTAGCGTTCTTAGTATCGCAATATTTTGCGTTCAATGTCAATAATAAGCGCGACAGATTTTTGTTATTGCGCTATTACCGCGCCTTTTTTTCGAAATTAAGCGCACCGAATATCGCAATAAAGGCGCATCTCAATATACCACTCCATCTGATTGGTACTGCATTGTCATGATGTACGGATTAACCTGTTAAAAAAACTGTGTTTACAAGTGACTGGACGATTTCACGCTTTACATGTTACCAAAAAGTATGCCATTAAGATGTTTTACTTTTACGTGTACATAAATTTAAGTTTTAACTGTGGTACATATAGCTTTGTTCTGTTATACCCTGTAGCCCATGCTAATGGATTGAATTTTGAAATCCAAGATGGCTGCTGGCAGCCATGTTTTTTTTTGACCGAATGACCCCAAAATGACTCGTTCCTATTTACATGTCAATGTTAGCATCCATGACTAATAGTATGCACAGAAATTCATATGCAGCTGTTTACAGTGAATTCCTCCCCGCAAACGGAAAAAATTGGACGCGGGGGTGGGTGGGTCCCAACAAGGGTCGAAAGTCAAAAATCAGCATACGTGCCTGCAAATTTTTTCCTACCCCCCCCCCCCCCCCCTGGTTCATATATCACAAACAATATGACAGTGTTCTACTATTCTATGTTTCGCATCTCGATTCTGCACTGTCTCTGAACGATGAAAACAGACAACGTTCGTTCTATCTTCTCTTCCGGTCCATATACTAAACAACATGGGATCTCGCTCTGCACATATCCCCGTGGGTGTCAGTTATGTTTATAACTGTCTCAGACATGGTATACAAATTAGATAATTGCAACTAGAAGTATCTATCTATCTATATATCTATCTATCTAAGAAAAAACAGCTGAGTTTCACTATGCAATATTTGAGAACCTTCAGTTTTACTCTTTGCACTGTTATGCCAGACTCAACATCGTCCGATAACAATCCAGCCTGGTTGTATGGAATATGACTTTGTTTTAATTACTTATTTATTCCTGTATTTATTCTTTATTTTATTTCTTTGGTCATTGTTATTTTATTATTTTTATGTAATCAGTCTATAGCCGTCTGCCCGCTCCTGTGTTCGTCCGTCAACATCTTGATTTCCGGATGATAACTTTAGATGTACGGATTCACCTGTTAAAACAAAAACTTTGTTTACAAGTGACTGGACAATTTCACGCCTTACAAGTTACCAAAAAGTATGCCATTAAGATCTTTTACATGTACATAAATTTGAGTTTTAACTGTAGCTTTGTTCTTTTTATGTCTTAAAAGTGCATGCCAATTCATGTTTTAGAATGGTCGAAATAAGTATTACTCGTAACTGAATAGTGATGCGTTGGCTTATCAGCTATTACTTTTTTTTTATTTACAGCCATATTTATACAGTAGTCAGTGAAAGGTGAACACATTACGCGTGCGCAGCCTTTTTCAGGATAAAATTCCACGAGGCAGAAAACAAGTTTGATCCTCTGCAAGCTGCAAAGTTTCATAAGTATTGTCTATCACTTTATGCATTGAGGATTTATGTTTCATCAAAAATATAATCGTAATAGAAGAAATAAGATGTATTTTTCAGTTACGAATAATACTACTTTCGACCATTCTAAAACATATGAATCATACTGCCTACCGGGAAATCATATTGTTACAATGGGAACTTGGCTAATTATACGGTAAAATTGGTGTTGACCATTGAAAAATACCATTGGTCTGACCTTTATTAGTTACGGTCTTGATGTTAATCAAACGTTGCTTTAAAAATACAACACTCTGACAGATACTGGTTACAGTCTGCCAGTAACTTAAACATGCTACAGCCTGACCATATGGTTAACGGTCAAATGTTGGCAGCGATGTTGCGCGGTATGACAGCGTTAAAGTGACGGACATTTTTCTAACAGTGTAAATGACACGGTTCCAGTATTCCAGTACTTGTGTGCGATACCTTTCTCATAGCAACACAATATCTACGCGACGATTTAACTGACTATCTGTCATACTTGATAACGCGGGAAATAATAGAATTACTTTGAAATACGGTTCCCTTTTATGAAATGTGGAAGCGTTGACAAAATTCATGCCGAGAACGTTACATGTTTAACTCTGAGGATTCAATCGATACCGAACGCATTAAAGTGATTACATAGTGCGGCCCCGGCCCGATTCTGGGAATTAGAACAGTTCGATGAATACGTTAACCGGACATGGTTCGCTCGATTATGTTTACATGCT
This sequence comes from Siphonodentalium dalli, assembly GCA_032622095.1. Classification (NCBI taxonomy): domain Eukaryota; kingdom Metazoa; phylum Mollusca; class Scaphopoda; order Gadilida; family Siphonodentaliidae; genus Siphonodentalium; species Siphonodentalium dalli. The sequence goes on from CP136067.1 coordinate 204,112,612, forward strand.
TAATTTGGTAACATGTATTTCAAAATATTTCATAAGCATTCCGAACACATTCTTCGAAGTAGCGCTGAAAATATGTATTTTGTTTCCTATATTATTCGAAAAATATGAACTCGTATTAATCAGCGATCGCGTAAATTTGCAAAATTAATGACTAAACGATGGGAAGAACATTTAGAGATGTCGTAATGGTAACGTTTATGGTAATACATAATCTAGAATGAAAATGAAGAGAAAGCAGTGTGTGAAATTTTAAATAAGATTTATGTTAAAGAGTCATAATCCGAATTAACGCTCGGACATTTACTATTTCCTTGACTTCGGTGGAAAACAAATATTTGATTCAAGTCGACGAACCCACCATCAAAGCTCAAAGTGATCAGATATCGATTTTTTAAATATATTATTTTTCACCCGCAATAATTTTAAGTGGCCCAGTAAAATTCTACGGGAAGACGTCTCTGGTCAAATTGCCAATGATGATGGAGAACTCTAAAATGAGGTCAGATATTTGACAAACCGGCAAAATTTCGGTGAACAAACTGTCGATAAATAACAGGTGTGCGATTTCCTACTATAGTTGACTGTGGTTAGCATTATTTTTAGGCAATTACTCGATTCCAATAACTGAAGCGGCATTTCACAAAATGTTGTTATTGTTGGAATCTGATGATATGGGAACCATCGAATCGGATTGAGTACCTTTAAGATAACGCAATATACCTTTACCGGAAATTCCATTTCCGATTCCTGATGAATGCAAATGGACCGCTTTTTTGCACGGGGCCCGTACATGTACATTGTAAACTGCACCATGTTGGTTTATATACTTACAGCCTGAATGTATTTGATACAGAAAGGCTTACTCAAATAAGAAATAAAAATAAAAATAATAAAACTAATCTCCCGATTTTTCTTCAGCATCGAACAACAAAGAGCGCTCGTTAACCCTTTACCCAACAAACCGGCCAAAAACGGCCAAATAAAGCTGCAACAGCCTAAATTATCTTGGGTCTGTCTCAATAAAATCATACAAATATGGATATCATTGGAACCGGCTCATTGACCACATTGTGATGGTTACAGTTATGCCCTGTGCCAATGCATTCTCTTATATATGCGAGTCTACCATAGGTCGCCTCGCATATATAAGAGAATGCATTGGCCTAAAAAAAATCTGTTTTTAACACTTTTTACCATTTTTTCTTACATTATTTAACAATTTTATAATTTGTAATGTGTTAAGCCAATGCATTCTCTTATATATGCGAGGCGACCTATGGTCGACTCGCATATATAAGAGAATGAATTGGCACGTGGCCCTTCTGTTGGGTAAAGGGTTAATGTAGTTCGTGTATTTATCGACCTAATCCTTTCGATTCACGTATACATTACGTGTGGTTTCAAATAAGCCAACTCGGTTTAAATATAAACACTTACCATGCGACGTTCCTCTGAATAACTGAAATGCACGACAGACTTTCAGCGTGTTGTTCTGATACGTCTCTTGTATTGCTTGTGCAGTTTGATATAATTTATTATCAATTAGTAACATATCAGTAACAAAATATCATTGTGTTATACCGGGCCTAGGAATCCGATAGTGTGTCCATATAAGAGTTCTCTCTGCAAAGTCGATAAACACTTGTTATCGATATCAACACAGAAACACTGAGTCTAATGTTACTGTTGTGATGATATGCTCATATTGCAAGACATATCCATGATAAATAAATCAACCCTTGTGAAGCTAATACGGACCAAACATATGTGTAGTTACAAATAGCTTCAGGAACGGGCTAGCGGGTCATCGTTTGCGGGGTGTCTACACTGAACAGTTCAACTGCACCCCCCTCCTGAACCAGACCCAATATCCTAGTTATATTTGCACCCCACATTGGATTCGGATTTATCAATAGGTAACTCAAGCTTATCAACCGTTTGACATATTATCATCCTTACGTTCTTTAGTAAGTAAGTAAGTAATGCTTTATTCCCAGCCAATTGGTAATTTGGTACATGAGAAAACATATAATACACTATGTACAAATGAGAACACTCCGGTCCAAATATTTGAAAATACACATGCAATCAGTAAATACTGAAAAACAATCATCACACCCAATATATAACAACAATTATGCATACATACACACATACAATTATATATATGCGTGAAACTATCTGTACTTCCTTAAATAATTACAACATAAAAAAAGACCGTTAAATGTATAGCAGAACTTTCGCTTATAAGAATATGAAACTCTTAAATGCATTTTAATAGAAATTTGAAAGCAAATTATTCAACATTTATAAAAATGCAATTAGGTTTCGTTCTATTAAATTTTGTTGTATATATTAATATCTGCGTGAGTTATGTGGGGGAAAAACCAAAAAAAAACAAAAAAAAAAAAAAAAAAAACAAACAGTTGGAACCGTTATCGAATTTTGTTCAATCCAATTTTGATGAAAGTCGACAGTTTGCGGAGCTTTATCGTGTCGTCAGAGTTCAATAAATTGTAGAAAGTGTCTCTCGATGGGCTAGTCAATTGCCATTTGTCGAAGTATTTAGCTCTAAGCTCATTTAATTCTGGACAGACCATTACAAAATGAAATTCATCGCACATGGTGGCACCGCATAGTTTACATGAGCTATCTGGTGACTTCCCTTTTGATTTGGTCTTAGATCTAGACCATTTCATAGTTTCCACACCCAACCTGTGATTCGTTGTACGCATTCGCTGTATAGGATAATAACATTGAAGGGAAGTTCAATATAATAACGATTAAGTGATGGGGATTCCTTCAACATACGATAGAATTCTCCACGTGAGGATTTCGATATGTCATTATTCCATTGACATAAAAATTGGTTCAGTAGTTTACCATGTATAGCTTGAAGCATACCATTTGTAATTGGTGACTGTGTTTTCCAGCTAACCTCGCAATCTGCGCGGACAAAAATATCATTCATGGTATTTATATATCGTATATCTTTGCCTCCATCTTTAAGTCGTTGTAATTAAATATATGTGATCCGCCATATCAAATCCAGTCGTTAGTCGGGATTTTTTTACCCTGTGCCAGTGCATTCTCTTATATATGCGAGTCGACCATACGTCGCCTCGCACATATAAGAGAATGCATTGGCCTAACAATTTTTTATCATTTTTTTAAATAAATGTTTCTTACAATTTTTAGGACATAAAATAAAAAACATCCATTACCCTGCAGGGAGCCCCACACATATATAGAAGCATATAGATGAGTGTCGTCTGCTCATGTTTGTCTGGGGCTCTGTATGGGTGAAATTATAAAATTGTTAAAGAATACAAGAAAAAAGTATTAAAATTTAAAACAATTGTTAGGCCAATGCATTCTCTTATATATGCGAGGCGACCTATGGTCGACTCGCATATATAAGAGAATACATTGGCACAGGGTAAAAAAAATCCCGACTTACGCCTGGATTTGATATGGCGGTCACATATGCCTATATAAGTGAGAAACAGAAATGTATTTTGATTTCAACGAAGAATGCATTTCCCGTGTGATTCTTCTTTACTTGTTGAACACTATAAATTATTTAACTTTTGGAAGCGTTGTGTTCGCAGTTCCAAAGATAGCTATGGTGCACTCGACATTATACAGAGTGATGGTACACCTGTTGGTGTTGTGGCATTAATCATGGCTATTTATTTAATGGTCATTTCCTAGTATTTGTTTAGCATTGGTATGATTAAAAGATTTCTGAGTGCAGCCTTTCAAACATTGATGAATAGTTTTCCCTCAGGAAATTTTCGGATTATTATGTCAACAAACGACCATTGCTGGACTTATTATCTGAACATTTCCTGTCAATAGTAATCATCCTGTATATCCCCCTGTAATCATGCGTTATATTATCTACCGTCTGTTTATATTTCCTAAGCATACCTACCTATCAGTATATGTATACTTTCATAACGGAATGGGAAAATTAATTTAGTAAAGAACTTGTTAAGGGGCAAATGCACGTTTTGCATAAATCCAGGCAAAAATTGCCAAAAAAGGGATTTTCTACAAAGAATTTATGTGGATTTATCTGCCAATTTATCATCTGCATACATAATCTACCATGCCATTAAATTTAATGTTAATTAGCCATCATTACTTAGGTTCATACGTTACATGAAATATCAACAACAATCAAACGAGTTAATATATGCAAAGATAATAAGTTTCAGAAACTAACAACTCGTGTTATAGTGCAAGCGGAATATTTCTGGAGCACCTGCTGCCAAAGTGGAGTGACCAGTTGACCATTGCGTGGATACTGTTAACTAGTCAATAAAATGCGGCGAATTTAGGATGCCGTTTGATCAATTGATAACTTGATGTTTGCTGGACAGCCTGCATGTTAATTTCAAAGTTGGATGGTACTTTTCGTCGGCAATGATTTCAATGACTTAACGTCTTTTATACTTATACATTCTACTTATGGTAGTTCTCCTGTAAACTCTTGTTTCGACTAAGGAGAACCACTATAATTAGAAGGTATAAGTATAAAAGAAGGTAAAACGTTAATTCAAAATTTGATAAACATTAAGTAAATGAGGCTATACTTTACAACGGTTAGGTTGTTCTTAACAAGTGTGTCACAATAATAGCTGTTACTAAATTTCACTAAGAGATTCATTCAGATTTTGAGAAATTCCATTTCGAAATACCATGTATGTTTGGCAAATCGTGCATCTTACCCTTAACACCATATCCTCAGCATAAATTGATTCCACCGATGTTCAGTCAGCTTACTGGTCGAATACTCCATGCAGGGTTTATCTTCCTTGATCATGTGACAATAACGCTGCAACTGTTGCTATTTCACCCACAATTTCTGGACTTCGGCGATATTAATATAATAATAATATATAGCATTTGTATAGCGCTTCATCCCTGGTGTAGCTCGAAGCTCATGGGACTCTATATGCAGGTTATATACATGTACAGACATTAGAATATTTACTATCAATCGATACGGAGAATGATGCAATGTTGCTATCTACGGCTAGTTGTGTGCGTGTAAATATTGAACAGGTGCGTATTAAGTCGTTGCTTGAAGATGTCGATATAGTGCGAACGACGAACGTCGAGAGGGGTGGAGTTCCAGACACTTTGGCGATATTAATATAAGTGAATAGAGCCACACTATTTCGTGAAAGTGTGTGAGTTCTCTTAACCCTTTACCCAACAAAGCGGCCAAAAACTCCCAAATAAAGCTTCAACAGCCTAAAATAACTTCGGTCTGTCTCAATAACACCATTCAAATATGGATATCATTGGAACCGGTTCATTGACCACATTGTGATGGTTACAGTTATGCCCTGTGCCAATGCATTCTCTTATATATGCGAGTCGACTAAAAATTAACACTTTTTACCATTTTGTCTTACATTTTTTAATATTTTTCAACATTCTTTGACAATTTTATCATTTTTTATATGTGTTAAGCCAATGCATTATCTTATATATGCGAGGCGACCTATGGTCGACTCGCATATATAATATAATGCGTTGGCACAGGGCCGTTCTGTTGGGTAAAGGGTTAATTAAGACTTATTATCTTTTAATTCAGACTTATTATATCTTAATTAAGACTTAAGTATCTCCTAATTCAGACTTACGTATCTCTTAATTAAGACTTATGTATCTCTTCATTAAGAGTTATGTATCTCTTAATTAACACTTAAGTACATCTTAATTAAGAGTTAAAACTTACATATCACTTAATTAAGACTTACGTATCTCTTAATTAAGTCTTATGTATCTCTTAATTAAGACTTAGGTATCCCTTTATTCAATACCTACCTATCTCTTAATTAAGCCTTACCTACCTCCTAATTAATACTTAACAATGGTCAAACAAAGCGTGGTGTAGGTTGGTCCAATGTCAATCTAAATATTTGCCTCACACATCCCAATTAAATCTAACAAAGGGTGTTATAGGGTTGTGGCCAATACATTCTTTAGCTGCAACCCAGCCCGAACCATAATGGCCGCCGTTCAGAGGGGTTCAAATAGAACCACCATGCCATCTCGTGGCCCCATGACGTATTTATGGCAAACGAAGGGTGTTTTATTGTTTCCCCCCTTTCCACATACCCCACACACCCCAGCCGATCCAAAATGGACCCATCTGGACGGCATTTTTCAACGGAGAGGGGTGTGTCCGGTGAACATATAGATTTACTTGGGTGAAACACCATTTGTTTGACCTAAATCATTAAAAGTGGGCGATAATTGGCATGGTGCCCTATGAACACCTCTGGACGGCTGTCATTTTGGATCAGGTGTGGTATGTGGGGTGCGTGGACAGAGTGTCTTGTGAGCCACCCTAGAACACCCTTCTTTTTACCTATATCGAGATATGGCATTGTTGCCCTAATTGATCCCCTCTGGACAGCGGCCATTATGGATCGGGTGGGGTGACCACCCTACAACACCCCGTTTTGATCTAAATCGGTCAAGGGACCGATACATGGCATGCGTGCCCATTTGAATCCATCTGAACGGCGGCCATTTTAGACCGGGTGGCGTGTGCGGTTGAAACAGGTGTCGTGATAGTAATACAGCACACGTTGGCGATATGGGATAATGATTTCCCCCTGCAAAGCGGTAGGTTGAAATTGAGATTTTTTGAAAATTCATGAAAGGGGTGCATCCTCAGAGCAATTAGTTTTTCTACAGAGGAATGTGTTGCCAATATTACTACCATTAAGTCTTCTAGTATTATTAACTAAGTATGGCAAAATGAAATATTGTAATATTCATTTCTTTAAAAGGTGACCTTTGCAGTAAACACAATTGTTTTGCCAGTTTTGAAGACATACTACTACTTTCTGCCTATGATATGAATATATATAGTGGCACTAAGGTGGCAATACTCGATTTCTGGCAATTCCGGTCAACCTGGGAGGGGGTACTATATTTCAAATCTATGCTGAGCCATTGTCTGTGGCATATGTTCCATCAAGCATGATTTATTTTCGAATGAAATGTTAGATGTAATCACTCGGGTCTACTGTAGCTTCTACTCACAAACTTTCCAAGAGTTATGCCCCTTAATTTGCACGTACTTAATTTTATCCATTTTTTACTCAAATTGACTATCTTCAACACAAAACAACTGACCATGACAGAGCGAGTATGTCAGTGAATAAGCCACATGATAGAGCTACGATAGGAATGTTTGAAATAGAACAAAAGTTTTCGTACGATATAAAAAATATGTCTTGCAATCGCAGATGACATAATTCAAGGGAGGGAAATCTAGCTATTTTCCTTTTACAAAACACACAGCGATGGCATCCAGTGAATATCCGTCGCACCAACTTACGTACAAAACAAATTTGGAGGTTCGAATGAGCCATGTCCGTTTAACTACATCAACTGATATATTAAGAATGTACAGTCTCTGAAGTGTCTGAGACACAGATAATCACCCACTATCGCTTTGGGCGATTATTTGGCCTCAGGCAAGAAGCTCAGTCATAGCCTTCACATTAAACAGTTATATGGCGACAGGTTTTTTATCAAGCTTACATTGTATCACGCTGCATATCTGTCGGTATCATAAATACTTCTATAATGCATGTGGAGAAGGTCTGCACTCCGTTATATAATCACAATTTGCGTACGTTGATGACAGCCGCCCTTGTGTAATATCGGCGTGTTTGATGATGGGGAATGTCCTTGTAAATATGTGCTGTTCTGCAATAAAATATCGCCGCTTCGAGGAAAAGTTTGCTACACGATTTCTAGCTTGAATTCCAATAACACCCACTTGGTCATATACAGGGACGTGGTTTATGTTTGGGTGGGGAGTCAAACATGATAAATACACGATATACTGATATATCGGCTCCATATGCTGGAAAAAAAACTTCACAGCTATTTTTCAGCTGTTTTCAATGTTACCACCGAAGTGAAAGAAACTCTCTTTACTTCTACCACCACAGGAATAGACTAACAAGGGACGCTCTTTATTGTTCCATGCCGTCCAGAACTTTCTATATATATAGGAAGAATCATCAGTCATATTGTTTAGATTTGCTTAGTGTCTGCAGTGTTTGCTGTATATGTGAGGATTCGAATTTGTACCCCGTGCTCTCGAGGTTAGGACATAAAGGCCATACTGTATATAGCAGGTGGAACTCAAATCAAATGACACATACATAACATATACATGATTTGCTGTAGTAGATTTCAAAATTCCCAGAAATTTACAAAATCAATATACATGATCCCGAATGTACGTCATCAAACTTGTGTCAACTGCAATCATCTTAACGTTAGTTATTGTGCTTTATTCGGATATCCACAGTACTTTTACATGTTGGCTTCACGAGTTACATTAATTATAAAGATAAATATATTAATGGCTGGGGGCGTCTCCATATTTTGTGAGTTTCGACATGGAGATGTCTCCATATTGTTTCGAGTTATGGATAATTGTAAATCACTACTTTTCACGATGATTCGGAAATTATCATAAATTTATTAATACAAGCAAAATCTATTATGTAAACGCGTTGGATTAAAGAGTTTTTGATGACGTTCATTCGGAGTCCAGATTTAGTACATGAGGAAAATATAATAGCTTAAATCGGTCGTTTCAAATGTATATGTCTCATATACCAGATTCTTCCAGCAAAGTATATGCATATGCAATGTCGTTTATCATGCTATTTGCGACTTGCGGATTCGAAATGGCTTCTGGAGCATGCTGGTTATTCGTTTTAGGTTTTGCATATTTCGCCCGCCTCAACCCTTCATTAACTGGATTAATGACTTCTTGTTGCCAGTTGTTAACGTTGGTGCAGCGCATGACGCATCGCTTGACGATTTCCCATCGATCTGCGTCCAGTGGTCGTTTACTTCTACTCCCGTTGACGTTATACATTGTCGAGAGCTGGTCCTCTCCAAATAGCTCTGGAAATATTTCCCTGCAGACCGGTGGCAACCCATCCACATCATGCTCAGACTTGAATTGTCCAAGTGCGCTGCCCTTGATTTTGAAATGGTGCGTCTGGTAATGGTTGTTGGATGACAGATTCAGCTTGATCCATGGGCTTCTATTTTATTCGACGTGTACACGAGACATGTATAAAACATCAACTCAAATTTTTGTTTGTTTGCACTTCCTGTGTTTACTGGTTTCTTGGTTTAGGGCTGTCTGGACCACTCGGTTCTGATTGATTCTGTAAAAGTAGAATGAGAGTTGCTTCAGTTCATATATATGCATACATGTCAGCATACTTGGTTCTAAAATATTTATTGTGTAAGTAACAAAATCTTTCGAACAAAACATAATAAAATAGTAAACTATAGTGTAACATCTAACGCGCGAACATCTATAACTTATGTAAACCAAATTGCGACCAGGTAAATTAAATTGTTCCGAAAAACCGTGTGCTAATTGGATGTCATCATACAATTTAATTACATTTTACATTTTTAATTCGTGTTTGGATTGCACATATATTGCGGGATGGAATATTCTGATAATTATATCATCATTTTCGAGTACCACATCCAGCCGTGCAGTCTCTGTTTGTAAAGCATCATCGGCACGGAGTGTTGGCTGAAACATAAATAGTGTATTTATGAATAATTAGATCAAACGTGAATCGTTAGTAATTTTACAGTTCACATTATGAACTCCTAAACCACACATGCATATATGTTTATATCTAGATTCCGCATGTTATCGTGACTGTATGGCGGTTTACTACACACTGATAATAAACATGGAACTATAGTATGGTTGACAATATCGACCATTCAGAAATATACACATTCGCGTACTGGAAATCATGTTCACCGGAGTAAGACTATGCCACATGTTTATTGTACGATATGCTGCACGATATGCTGTACGATATGCTGTAACTATGCTTCCGTTTTCCTTTTGCAGTGTGTTAACATAATGTATATTTCCACAACGTATATCATATTATATTGAGGGTAAATAAATTTGTATTAATATAATGTTCTTTATTCAATCAACCTCCCCATAATACAACGATGACATTTTTGCGCAATAGTCTTATAGTTATCTTGAACGCGTTTGCATATGGAGAGTTACATGGGTGTCTTAAATAAAATGCCGTACATTGCCAAGACAATTTTATTATATTAAGAACAATTTTCATCTCTCACTCCCTAGAAATATTGTCGAGCTTTTCCTAACTTGTATTTATTAACTACATTAATATCCAAGCAGCAAATATAAATGAAGATGCTATGGGTGATGTAAGAAAGTTTATTTTAATAAATGTTTGAAAGTTGCATTTAGCAATTAAATTTTGAAGCTACATGCAAGGTAAAATGTTGACATGATCCTGGAAATTGGGACCTCGTAGTTCTAAATTTAAGAACAACTTTTTGGCAGTGTCTATGCGATAAGTTCGCTTACCTCTTTTTGTTTCGCCTCGTATGCTCGTTTAGTCGCCAGTAGAGATATAGAATCACCGAGCGCAATAATTTCGCAATCGTCTTCGTCTTCTGGGCAGAACCCCCACTGACCACGAACCACGTCACCTCTAGAAATCACACCATCACAGCAAATGTATCGTGTCGACAGTATCTTAACCAATCGGTCTTCTGTGAGAAATTGCACTAAGCAATGGCTGCTTCTACGAACACGCTTAGACATTACGGAAACTTTCAAAGATACGAGTACGTTCCTCGGTGAAGAAAAGTAATGTTTATAGATTGTTCGTTTGGTTGTTGAGTTGTTTCCGGCCGAAGGCCGGGTAGGATGTTCGGACTGCAGTTTGCACGTCCCTTCACCCTTTCTTGGCTTTTCGATGGAAATCGATCTTGTGGCTGTCGTAGTTACTGTGGTTGGAGGCAAGGCGGCGGAAGCGTGGTGGATGAGTCTGGTGCTGTCGAGGTTATGTTGGTCTGTCTGTTTCGTCTAGTTGGAGGATGGACTTCGTCTTTTTCGTGGTGAGTAGGTGGTTTCTAACTTGGAGTTCCAGGAGGAGTGGGCTGTTGTCTAGTCGGGCTAATGTCATGTTTCTGAGTTCCATCAGTCTTTGCTTGATTGTAGGTATATTCGCTGCGTCGTGGAGGGCGTTGATCGGTGTCCATGGTGGTTGCCGGAGTGCGATGCGGAGAGCTTTATTCTGGACTTTCTGTAGTTTTTCGATGTAGGTCTTTGGAGCTGCTATGAGGATGGCGGCACCATACTCCATGACTGGTCGGACGAAGATTTGGTAGAGGTCGATGAGTGTTTGGCTGTCGGTTCCCCGTGTGAGGTGAAGGTCATCTTTTGGTCTAAGGTTATTCCTAGTAGGATTGCTTGGTCGGATGGTTTGATTGTCTCGTTGTCGATCTTGATGTTGATGGACTGTGTTTTCCTTCGTCTGTGGAATAGGATGAGTTGGGTCTTCTTCGCGTTGAGTTTAATTCTCCATTTTGCGCACCATGTTGATAGGTCGTTGAGTGTCTTTTGCAGTCGTTTCTGTGGGATTTGGGGGTTTGTGTGTGAAGTCCAGAGTCCTAGGTCGTCGGCAAACTGTGATATCTCAACGTTGTTGTGTCTGTCTATAGGTATGTCGTTGGCGTAGATTAGAAAGAGGAGCGGGCTTAGTACTTATCCTTGGGGTGTTCCGGTGCGTAGGTAGACTGGGTTTGATGTTTCGTTGTTAATGCGGACGCTGAGTTGACGGTCTTGTAGAAATGAGGAGACAAGGCGTGTGTATTTTCTTGCGATGTTGAGATGGCTGATTTTGTATCGGAGGCCGTCGTGCCATACGGAGTCGAAGGCTTTTTCTACGTCTAGGAATACTGCGGCTGTTGTCCAATTCTTGCCTAGGGATAGTCGTGCGTCTTCTGCTAGTCGGATGATGTGTTCCATGCCTTTTTTCCCTTGTCGGTAACCGCGCTGCCATGGGTTGAAGAAGTTGGATGATTCTAGATGTTCACGTAGTCTGTTGCTGATGATTCTCTCGAAGAGTTTTCCGGTACACTGCAGGAGGCTGATGGGTCGGTAGTTGGTGTAAACAATATTTAATTTCGAACAAAACATGTAATACATTCAAACAAATTGACATAAGTAATAATAATATTCAAAACGGGGATTGGACAACAAGCCTAAAAGGCTTTTATAAAGTCTTTTCCTCGGAGCAGGAAGTTTACCCTTGGTATCAGAGTAGATACCATACAGGGTAAATTTAGCAGACGGGGATAACATGTTAGATCCGAAAAATATTGTTCAAGGGGGGGGTAGAGGGATAGAGTGCAGGAAGGAAGAACGTTTGTCAAGTTAATTGGTATTGCATACCGTACATCGGCCAAAACGAAAGAGGGGAGTGAAGCGAAGTACCGTCTAATTATATTTTAGTTACACAACTTTTGTATTTATAACATATACTATTTAAGAACCATGAAACAATCAAAATCAAATCGAAACGCATCGCGGCCCACGTGGAGGAAATGCGAGAAAAAAACAATCAAACTACTTGAACTGTTAATTAATATTAAAATAATTAAAATTAAAATAATTGGTTAGAAGCGTACTTAAGCATTATAAGATGTAATATGACGAAACAATGACTTAATTTCATGGGGAGTGGCCCAGTGACACGGATAATTATGGAGCCCCGGAGGTGACATCCGAATTTTTTTTTTTAAGTCGTGGCCACGAGAATATGATGTCGTGGCCACGAGAATATAGTCGTGGCCACGAGAATATGAAGTCGTGGCCACGAGAATATGAAGTCGTGGGCACGAGACTATGAAGTCGTGGCCACGAGAATAAGGTCGTGGCCACGAGAATAAAGTCGTGGGCACGAGAATAAAGTCGTGGGCACGAGAATAAAGTCGTGGCCACGAGAATAAAGTCGTGGGCACGAGAATAATGTCGTGGCCACGAGAATAAAGTCGTGGCCACGAGAATAATGTCGTGGCCACGAGAATATGAAGTCGTGGCCACGAGAATATGAAGTCGTGGGCACGAGACTATGAAGTCGTTGCCACGAGAATAAGGTCGTGGCCACGAGAATAAAGTCGTCGGCACGAGAATAAAGTCGTGGGCACGAGAATAAAGTCGTGGCCACGAGAATAAAGTCGTGGGCACGAGAATAATGTCGTGGCCACGAGAATAAAGTCGTGGCCACGAGAATAATGTCGTGGCCACGAGAATATGAAGTCGTGGCCACGAGAATATGAAGTCGTGGGCACGAGACTATGAAGTCGTGGGCACGAGAATAATGTCGTGGCCACGAGAATAAAGTCGTGGCCACGAGAATAATGTCGTGGCCACGAGAATATGAAGTCGTGGCCACGAGAATATGAAGTCGTGGGCACGAGACTATGAAGTCGTGGGCACGAGAATAAAGTCGTGGGCACGAGAATAAAGTCGTGGCCACGAGAATAAAGTCGTGGGCACGAGAATAATGTCGTGGCCACGAGAATATGAAGTCGTGGCCACGAGAATATGAAGTCGTGGGCACGAGACTATGAAGTCGTGGGCACGAGAATAATGTCGTGGCCACGAGAATAAAGTCGTGGCCACGAGAATAATGTCGTGGCCACGAGAATATGAAGTCGTGGCCACGAGAATATGAAGTCGTGGGCACGAGACTATGAAGTCGTGGCCACGAGAATAAGGTCGTGGCCACGATAATAAAGTCGTCGGCACGAGAATAAAGTCGTGGGCACGAGAATAAAGTCGTGGCCACGAGAATAAAGTCGTGGGCACGAGAATAATGTCGTGGCCACGAGAATAAAGTCGTGGCCACGAGAATAATGTCGTGGCCACGAGAATATGAAGTCGTGGCCACGAGAATATGAAGTCGTGGGCACGAGACTATGAAGTCGTGGGCACGAGAATAATGTCGTGGCCACGAGAATAAAGTCGTGGCCACGAGAATAATGTCGTGGCCACGAGAATATGAAGTCGTGGCCACGAGAATATGAAGTCGTGGGCACGAGACTATGAAGTCGTGGGCACGAGAATAAAGTCGTGGGCACGAGAATAAAGTCGTGGCCACGAGAATAAAGTCGTGGGCACGAGAATAATGTCGTGGCCACGAGAATATGAAGTCGTGGCCACGAGAATATGGTCGTGGCCACGAGAATAAAGACGTGGGCACGAGAATAAAGACGTGGGCACGAGAATAAAGTCGTGGGCACGAGAATATTCTCGTGGCCACGACTTAATATTCTCGTGGCCACGACTTAATATTCTCGTGCCCACGACTTTATTCTCGTGGCCACGACCATATTCTCGTGGCCACGACTTCATAGTCTCGTGGCCACGACCATATTCTCGTGGCCACGAGAATATTCTCGTGGCCACGACATTATTCATAGTCTCGTGCCCACGACTTCATATTCTCGTGGCCACGACTTCATGTTCTCGTGGCCACGACTTCATATTCTCGTGGCCACGACTTTATTCTCGTGGCCACGACTTAAAAAAAACATTCGGGTGTCACCTCCGGGGCTCCATAGATAATGGTAGGCACTCGATTGGAAATTAATTAAATTCCATTTCATTAAAATTTCATTGAGAAGTGACGAATCGACCCCACCAGAGCACACAATACAGATAATGTGATAAAACAAATACATAATTACATATAGTGGTGTATTGCATGGCCCGGCGATCGTACGACTCATCATGGTTATGAGAAACGCCGAGTTTGTAAAATAAACTTTTGTACGGCGACAAAGATCTGAGTATTGAGACGATCAGAAAGTTCACTTGAGCCATATAATAGGATATCAATTGATATTCTGCTTGTTGGTAGCGCGGACATGAGCTCTATTCTCTCTTGAGTATACAGAGGACAATGAAAAAAGAAGTGGTATGCCGATTCAATTTCATAATCACCACAGGAACAGAACGGAGAATCTTCCAAGTGGTTTACGACGAGGTCTTTATTCAGGTTACTACAGCCTAATCTAATTCTAGTATGATAAACTTGTGCTTTCCTGGAGTAACTTTGATAGTAAAATTTGGCTATTTTTGAACGATCAACATTTAGGGTCCGTTTAAATTCTTTCAACGAAGGGGCCATCTTTACTGAGTCGGGTAAACTATTCCAAGCACGTGTGGTTGACGGTAGAAATGTGTCCATATACGCATTCCTATTACTGTCAGGTGGATGAATACTAGCATGCCTAAAATTATAACCAGACGACATAGAATCTGGTGGAATCATATTGGATAAATAGGATGGAGTTATTTTTCTTGTCATTTTGTAAAATTGAATTAATTTCTGTTTAATTCTTCTTGATGCAAGTGTTTCCCAACCAGTTTCAAGTAACAAGTTGAGGTCGCTAGTACTTCTAGTTGCCCCAGTTACAACTCGTGCCATTTCGTACTGAATATCATCAATGCAATCGCTCATGTATTTCGGAATGTTATCCCAAACAGGGGATGCATATTCCAGTATTGGGCGAATGAATGAGACATATACGGTTTCTAAAGATTTTCTGCTTAATCGGAACTTGTGTTTCTTTACAAGATTAACTCTCTTCCATGCCTTGTCGAGTATGCTACAAATGTGACTTTCCCATGAGCCAGTAGTGTCAAATATAACTCCGAGATGTTTATGATTGCTTACTTCTGTTATTTGTGATCCAGCCATGAGTAGGGGTGTGTGAACTATATTTAGGTTCTTCCTTGATACTATCAATGCTTCGGTCTTCAGGGGGTTGAACTTTACCAACCACTTACATGACCATTTGACAATAGTGTCAATATCTTTATTAATTATTTCAGCGGCGAGGGTAGGGTTCTCAACACACAGATAAATTGAGGTGTCATCAGCAAAAAGACGTATGTTGCACACTATATTTTTTGTTATATCGTTGATATAAATAATAAATAAAAGGGGTCCTAATATTTAGCCTTGTGGGACGCCTGCAGATACATATTTCCAGTCAGAGCTAGCGTTATCAATCAAAACTCTCTGTTGGCGAGATTTAAGATAGGAAGCTATTAGATTGTACAACTTGCCATTGATGCCCATGCTCGAGATTTTGTGGAGGAGACCTTTGTGCCAAACCTTATCAAATGCCTTACTGATGTCACAAAATATACAACGAACTTCCTTGCCATCGTCTAGAGACCTACTAATATAATCATACACGTCAGTAATTTGATACACAGCAGTATCTCCTAATTTAAACCCAGACTGGTGGACAGAGATTAAATTGTGATCATTAACGTGGGACCAAATGTATTTATAAAGGCACTTTTCATATGTTTTGGATAAGCAACTTAATAGAGATATAGGACGATAGTTTGATACAAGACTAGGGTCACCGCTTTTGAAAACTGGAGTGATATTCGCTATTTTCCATTCACTTGGATAATAACTATTTTTTGAGAAAATATTGAAAACATGAGCAAGGGGTTCACAGAGAGATAAAGCACAATTTTTCAAAACGCGGGGGCCGCAAGCTTTAGATGCTTTGAGATTTTTAAGAGCATTGAAAACATCGGTTGTCGAAATCTCTATCTCACTTATTGCTATATCAGAATTAGAATTTAGAGGAATATAGTTCACATTTATGTCGTGTGAGGAATCATCGACTTTCGGTCGGTAGTTGTTGGGGATCGAGCGGTCTTTGTCTGGCTTGGGTATCATTACTCCGACGGCCGTTTTCCATGCTGTTGGGAAGTAACCAATAGTTAGGCACGCGTTGAACAGGATGACCAGTCTAGCGAAGAAGGCGGGTGGTGCTTGTCGTAGGATCGAGTAGGTGATGTTGTCGTTGCCTGGTGCTGAGTTGTTTTTCCCTTTCTTTAGGTTTGATGCGATCTCGTCTTGTGTGATGGGCGCTGCTATGGGAAAGACTTCGTCTTCGTTGTTGATGTTGTCTAGTGGTTTGAAGAGGTCTGGGTTGTCTTTGATGTGGTTCTCAACGGTTATTTTGAAGTTGTCGTCGTATGATGGGCCTTGGTGGGTGTTGTGAATATTTTGTAGATTGTCTGCGAACGTTTCAGCTTTTTCGCGGTCTACTGAAGTCATGATTCCGTCTGCTTTCTTGATGGGTTTTTCTGTATTATTGTTGGTTGTTCCGGTGCCTGTGAGAGTTTCGAAGGTCTTCCAGAAGTGTTTGGTCATTTTCTTGTCGCCGAGTTCTGTCGTTGCTCGCTGCCAGGATTCTTGCTTTTCTTTTTTCACTGCTGCTTTTACCTGCTTGTTCATGTTGTTATATAGTTGTCTGTAGTGGGCGTCATTTGGGTTCTTCTGTTGTAGTCTTCGGAGCTTGCGTTTTAGACGGATCATGTTGAGGGTTTCTGGAGAGACTCGCCATGCTGTGATGTTGACTGGCTGTTTTGGGCATGCTATGTCTAGGGCTGAGTCGATGGTCTGCGAGAGATGCTGGCATGTAGTGTTGATGTCGGTTGTTGATGTGATGGATGTTTTGTCGATGTTGTCTGTGATGTGTTGACGAAATAGATCCCAGTTGGCTTTGTTGAAGTTGCGTCGGAGGGTTTTCTGGTGGCGATCAGCAGTGGCGTTGCTGATCTTGATGTGGACGGGTAGATGGTCGCTGGAGATGTCGTCCCCTACCTGGCACAGGAATCCTTTCGTTGTGATGGATGGGGTGGCGATGGCTAAGTCGAGGATGTCCCATTCGTTGGTTGCAGCATGGTAGTGCGTAGGTTCGTCTTTGTTGTTGAGTATGAGTAGATCTTGGTCTTCGATGATGTCGAACATTCGGTCGCCGTTGCTGTTGGTCCGTTTGCATCCGTAGTAGGTGTGTTTCGCGTTGTAGTCTCCGATGAATATTCATTGTCGATGTGTAGATGTGAAGTGGCGGAAGGAGGCGTTGCTGAGTTCTGTGAGTGGTCGGTTGTAGGTAGCGACAATGGCAGTCTTGGTGCCACGAACGGTGACTTCGACTGCCAAAGTTTCTTCGTCTAATTCGTCGGTGTTTAGTATGGCATGTTTCAGTTCTTTGTGGATGAGTAGAGCAACCCCTCCACCGTGGGTGTTCCGGTCCCTGCGCGCAATTTTGTAGTTCGTGAAGCTAATCCGGCTATCGTCGTTGAGCTTGGTTTCGTTGATTGCGATTATGTCTGGTTGGGTGTCGGTGATGTATTCTTGTAGAATTTGTCGCTTTGTAGTTAATCCGTTGATGTTGATGTGGAGCAGGTGTAAGAGGCAATCAGGAGCTTTCTTGTATTTCGTGGTGTGAGTCGTGTCTGCCATTGTAGGTGTGAAGATTGGAAGCTGTTAAGTGTCGGTGTTGTTTTAACGTCTGAATGTGAACTGTTGTATGGCTTCTGCGCTGAGCTGGGTTCGGTAGAAGGTGTTGACAGCTTCGCTGACGTGTTGACTGACGCTTCTGTTGGCATCTTGTTTGGATTCACCTGACGCATTGAGGACTTTTACAATTGTTGATGTGATGACAGCGGCGAGTTTCAGGGTATCGGTTGTTTCGGCGGGTTTCGATGTGGCTGCTGCGTAGGAAATTCTTTTTGTTTCTTTGGTCGTTACTTCCTGTCGATATGCGTGGCATCCTTTGTAGGCTGAGTTGTGGTCGTTGTTGCAGTTTGCACATTTTCGGATGGTGCTTGTACAATCTTGGTGTTTGTGGTTACCGGAACAGTTCTTGCAAAATTCAGCCGTGTGGTTAAACTTTTGGCATTTGTAGTCGATAACTTTGAATTTGTTGAGGTTTGCTCCCAGTCTCACTCCGTTCATGACTCGTTTCTTTGTGTCTTCGTTCGGACAGGTGATTTTCACTTTCCATGTCGGTTGGTTGTCGTGCGTGTTTTTGAAGCGATGTACCTCTATGTTGCTGCCGATGTCCTGTCGGATCTCGTCGTCTGTTTTTGATGGCGGTACGCCGCACATTACTGCCTGGTGTGTAGTTGGTTGTCGTCTGCTGCCGTTTGTCAATCTAAATGTCACTTCTGCTTCTTTGAACTCTTTGATGTTGCTTGCCTTGGTCAGTAGGAAATGCTTTGTCTCTTCGTTTTGTGGGTACAGGAGGAGGGTGCCTGCTTTGGTGGTTGATGTTCTGATCGGGTGGTTGGTGCCTATTATCATGTGCATATAGTAGGGACTTTCCTTCATCTCTTTGGTCGGGTTCTCGGCTATGATTATGGCTCGTCGTTGTCGGTTGATGGGTGGTTTGTCGTTGGTATTGTTCGGTGGTTGAATCGGTTGTTGAGACTCGACGTTGTTTGTTGTCGGGCGCGCTTTCTTGGCTGGTGTATGGATCGGGCTGATTATTTCTGGCGTTGGTTCCATTACCTTTATCTTCTCCCTTCTGTTTCTGTGGTGGACGATGGCAAATTCTTTGTCGGATATGTCGGTCTCAGTATGGTGTATGTCATTGTCCATTTCTATGCTGTCTGATTGATTGGCAATAGGCGCCGTTTCGTTGGGTTTTGTGGTCGTTTCTTTAGGCTGATTTTCGGTAGTCTTTGCTGGTGTACTGTTCGATGGCGTTGGCTCGGCGGCTGGTGTCGTGGTATTATTTTCAACAGTTTTCTTCTTTGCTTTTTTGTTCTCTGTTTTGGTTGGTTCGTCGTTATTAAGCTTCTGGTTCGTCAGGATTGTTTGTAGCATTTTGGTTTGTTGACTCTGCTCGGTGGCATTCTTTTCGGCGATTTTCGTATTTCTGGCTAATGTTTCTTTTACGCCACTGAGCTCCTGTTGCAGTTCCGATAGGCGTTTGTTTAATCTTCGATTCTCTGCTGTAAGGCGACGTATCTTTTCGGAATCGGCGCCCTGAGAAGGGCACTGCGATTCCGAAAGTGCAGTAGGTTTGTCATCCATTTGCGTGGAATATAAAAGAAAAATAAGAAATGTTTACTCATTTATTTTTCCTGTGTCTTCTTGGAAAGAGAAAATACAATTCACTTACTTGCGAGGTGGATCGAATTGAACACGAAGGATCTGTATATATATATAACTGCTTGCCAGCGAGATACATTTACAACTGTCTACAAATGATATTCAACTCCGCGTTAACACGCAGTACCAAATTTATTATAAATGAAATTATGATAACACACATCAGTTTTGATAGATATATCGTGGCCAATATATGCGATATGATATAACTGTATACCGTCGTATAGCCGCAGGCGTGATGACAAAAATTACCAATTTACTCATCATGCGATTTACCTAATCCTGAACATTTTAAAGTCAACTCTTGACATGTTCACGCAAATAGTTAATGTCCACAGATTATCATTCATTCAAGTATAGTGATGTTCAGGTATTAATCCACAGTCGCCATATTTTCTATTGTTCTCCCTTGCACAATATCCAGCCGATTGCCCACTGGTAACAATAGCTGTGGATTATTTAAACAATAAGTGTGCATTATTTTAACAATAACTGTGGAATATTAAAATATTCCCCAGGTATTGTCATAACAATCGCAAGTCATTGTTTGCTGTGTTCTCCACTTGCTGACACACCGGAATGTAAAATTGGTGTGACCAATCAATCAATCAAATAAGAAACTGAACAGTCTTAGGTGGTTATAATGATCATAGGGATACTAAGAAAGAGGGTGGGTGGAATTTGTTTAATGTAATAACAACAATTTTACATCAATGTTAGACAATTCGGACTAGAAAAATATAGATCACCCCTGGTCAAGTGGTCCAGCAATATACTGAATTATGATCTAGTTATGTGTTAATTTATTGTACTATTAATATGTGTATTATAAATAAAATTATCCTATCCTATCTGCTATGATGCGGTTGGGTCCTGCTGAATTGCTCTGATGATGGTAGGGCAAACTGATGCTGTTAACAAATAGTAGCGTGAGTTCCACAACGAATTAAAACAATGTACAAGCTAAAATTGAAGTCTGCTCTTGTGTGAGTTTGGACAATATGCATAGCAAATGCATTGCTCAACGCCACATATGCTAAGTCAGTGTCGTAATTTGGTTGCGAACAAACAATATATTCATTAGATTTATTATTTAAGTTACCAGTGTGATTATGGGAATAAGTGGTATGAAGGTCTAAATTATGCTCGCGTTTGTTATATTCGTATAATGCCTCTGTATGCCGCACATAGCCAAGTTCAAGAGATTGAATTGAGAAAGTTCGGTTCCCCAACTTCTTTGGCATTGAACAATAAAGAGCGTTCCTTGTTAATACATTCCTGGTGTGGTATGAATAAAGAGCGTTTTTCTCTCACTTGTGAAAACAGCTGAAAAATATATGTTATATTAACATTTATTTTCAGAGCACACAAAGCCGGTATATCACTGGGGCTCTCCTCGCCTTTGTCGATTATGCAGAAGCTTGGAAGCTTCAAGTCAATACAAAAACAAAAAAAATAATGATTTTCACGAAGAAATGGTCGAAAAATCTCCCCACATTCAAGTATGGAGGCTGTAGCCTAGAAATAGTTAAAGAATTCACTTATTTGGGGGGGGTAAATTATTTTATAATCGTCGATTCCGCCAGAACATAAAGAAAACAGTTACAAACCGGAATGTGAAATTGGTAATTTCGGAATTAGACAATTCGGACTAGAAAAAATATATTCCACCCCGGTCAAGTGGTCCTGCTAATCTGCTATGATGCGGTTGGGTCCTACTGAATTTCTCTGATGATGTTAGGGCAAACTGATGCTGATAACAAATACTACCATTATATATTTTTTAATTTGTCTTTTTCGCGGTGTTGCGATAATCTGAACATAACCACGAAAAGCCATTATGCGTATCAAACATTCAAAACATATTTATTGCGAAATATGTTTAATACTGGTTGTATTAGTTGTTGAAATTCGACTATATTTTCGTACGATGGTGTACGTAAACACACACAAGTTGTGCTCTGCTTACATAACACAGAGCAATTCGATTGGTTATTCATACACAATGATATAAACGCTCTTTATTATTTCCATATCAGGAAAACAGTAATAAATAACGCTCTTTATGTTTACCATATCCGGATCTAAACAAAAGCCAGAAAACGTAACATGTTTTGCTTTTGTTTACATGCCAAAGGGGAAGAAATCGACAATAACATACTGCTTATGTCATATTTCTGATTGCTATAAGAACAAAGTCTGTCTATATTTCACTATTTATGGCGGTTTTTGACGGATGGGAATATTTTAACAGCATACCCACCGCCAACGCCGCCCGTATCTTTAACGACACATTTGCATTGTATTTGAGACTTGTTCTAATAATGAAAAACTTACGAAGGTGGAGCCTTCTTATAACACGGAATCACTCGCACAATATAATTTTCTGGTAAATGCTAAATATTTAAATGTTGATAATCCAAATCAGTTCGTAATGTCGGGTACACCACACTATAACTTAAGTGGATTAGTTACGTTGATTACATGGATTTTAATAAAATGTTAAGAATTTGATGTCAAAATGCTGAAATTGAAGATCGTTTTATACGGGTAACGACTACTATATATTTATAGTAAATAAACCTCATTCGATAACTTACGTTGGTCAAGAACTCCTTGTAAATCCAACTTCGAATTCATGGAAATAAATCAGATAAACAGTACAATACGAAAACGACTCATCGAAAGATTTTTTTATTCCAATATTAACGGAAAACATCAGTTTGATCATCGGCTGGATTGTCATTTACCTCCGGGTGCTTGTGATGTTTATTTCGCTTATAAAATGAACGCCATGCTGATAACATATAACTATGTAATATCCATTTAGATAACGTCGACACAGAAAGTTTAGAAAATTACTTCATTCCCTGTTCGAGTACGTTTTACTGACAAAATTCACTCTTCTCACATTCAATTTACAAATGCGCCCGAGAACGACGTGTTAATTAATTAGATTAAAGCGTGGGGTAAGCTAATCGGCGACAAAGGCAATATCATGTTTGGGGCTACCTATAACTGATATCCCGATAACCACTCATCATAACTGGATTGTCAACGCGGCTCAGTGCATACCAACTCAATGCGACAATTTTGATTTGAGACAATGCAGCGAGGACGAGCAGTATCAGGCCAAGCAAATTAAATGTTTGTTGTAACTGGAAGGTGTCAATGGCGATTGACACATTTTTAATGACAATTTTAATTCCAAATCTCCAGATCACTATTTAAAGTGGCAACTGAATTTGCGTACAAATCTTTATTTGTCTGACAGATTCGGAAATTGTTTAATGGTCATGTTCACATTTTTTGTTAAAACTTTTATTGACTTTTAGTTGAATATATCATACATTGTAATGTCATTGACAAATTTCAAAGTAATACTATAGGTAAAATGAAATTTCGTCTTGTTATTCTTTAAATACTGAGGATTAAGCCAGATATTCCCCTCGCTGTCGGCCATTCGTCCAAATAATTACCTCGGCTTCGCCTCGGTGAATTATTTCTCCGAATGCCCGACAGCTCGGGGAATATCCTATACATAATTGCAACAAACAGCCATATGCTGCATGTTGGTTGTGCTAATTATATAAACACCCCTGGACATGAGTGGGGACCCATGAAGCTACATTTGTTATCTTCACCTTGGCTGATATCACCAGAACAACCACACATATACATCATAGAACATTTAAAAGTATACTTTTATCAATGAATGGTAGAATTGTTTTGATGCAGATGTTTGCAAATTTACTTGTATAAAATCGATCATGTGTTTTCCTGTTTGCGTTTGTATTTATAAATCCATATATTTCGCGGTTTGATTTCAAAATTACCAGCACTATAGTTGCTACCTTCAGGCGGTGGGCAACATGACACTTTCGCGTATGTTACCGTTCACGCCCCATATTAAAGGCCGTTACATACCACCGGGGGCCAATGTCATTTCGTTGACCAAAGGTGTTACACTGTGTGCGCTTGGCATGAATTATACATCTGTTACTCAACTGAATTTCTAGAATCTATTCAGCAACCCGTATGTGAATGCGTGAACGTGTGATAAGACCATGAGTAACTTTCCGGGATTTTGTAATCTTCCACAATAGAAGCCATACGATGGGCAGACAACTATCTACACGATGAGTATATATTGTGGATATCACACACGATATCACATTCGATCACAATTTCACGAGTCGGACCTCCAGAGAGCTTGGATCGCCACCTCTCAGGATGACTACGCCACCGCTTATTCCAATAAGTGTTACTACAATGCTGGACTCCATGCATGTCACGCCTTGTCGGATACCAGTTGATTCTGGATTTCCAGTCCGGCCCGGCACAGCCCTTTTCAGGGCTCCCTACCGGGAGTGGACCGGATAATACCAGATCAACACGGAAAGTTCGACGACAAAAGATAAAAAAGAAGAAAAAGAAATCACCATCAAGAAAAAAAAGAGATGCCGAGAGACTAGCCGCATGGAAAGAGAAGAAGGCGACGGACATTACACCAGCCAGCTCCTCCCATGCAGTCGAAATCCCGGCCCAGTCTGTCCAGGAGATGGAATCACCACCACCATCGCCTCCACGGCCAGACATGGACTTCAACCCGAAGACTCCGGAATACACTGACCCGGAGCCTTCAACTGCCAATCATATATCACCGGTAACCGAACAAGTAACAGATGCCACCAGCCTATGGATAGAAAACCACAAAAAAGAATCAGCTAAACTTCTCGCCAGAGTAGACGAATCAATTAAGAAAGCAGAAGTAGAAAGGAAGAAAGCAGAAGAGACTAGAATAAAAGCAAAGGCAACCTCAGACGAATTAGATCCACCGAAAAGTAAAAACAAAAAAAGAAAAAAGCTAAAAGCAACCAGCAAAAACTAAACACCTCAACCTCACTTTGCCTCCGGTCAGCCTCCTCATCTGAACAGCATCAACAGCCTCAAAAATCGATCTCCATCGAATATATCAAGAAAGGGTGAAGGGAATTGCACAATGCGTTCCGACCATCCTACCCGGCCTGCAGCCGGAAACTACACAACAACGAACAATCTATGAAAAAGTCTTCGACTCCGTATGGCACGACGGCCTCCGATACAAAATCAGCCATCTCAACATCGCAAGAAAATACACACGCCTTGTCTCCTCATTTCTACAAGACCGTCAACTCAGCGTCCGCATTAACAACGAAACATCAAACCCAGTCTACCTACGCGCCGGAACACACCAAGGATCAGTACTAAGCCCGCTCCTCTTTCTAATCTACGCCAACGACATACCTATAGACAGACACAACAACGTTGAAATATCACAGTTTGCCGACGACCTAGGACTCTGGACTTCACACACAAACCCCCAAATCCTACAGAAACGACTGCAAAAGACACTCAACGACCTATCAACATGGTGCTCAAAATGGAGAATTAAACTCAACGCGAAGAAGACTCAACTCATCCTATTCCACAGACGAAGGAAAACACAGTCCATCAACATCAAGATCGACAACGAGACAATCAAACCATCCGACCAAGCAATCCTACTAGGAATAACCTTAGACCAAAAGATGACCTTCAACTCACACATCAATAAGATAGCCGACAACGCCCGAAAAAGAACCAACCTACTAAGATGCCTCCTGGGTACAGACTGGGGAACCGACAGCCAAACACTCATCGACCTCTACCAAATCTTCGTCCGACCAGTCATGGAGTATGGTGCCGCCATCCTCATAGCAGCTCCAAAGACCTACATCGAAAAACTACAGAAAGTCCAGAATAAAGCTCTCCGCATCGCACTCCGCCAATCACCATGGACACCGACCAACGCTCTCCACGACGCAGCGAATATACCTACAATCAAGCAAAGACTGATGGAACTCAGAAAGATGACATTAGCCCGACTAGACAACAGCCCACTCCTCCTGGAACTCAAAGTTAGAAACCACCTACTCACCACGAAAAAGACGAAGTCCATCCTCCAACTAGACGAAACAGACAGACCAACATAACCCCGACAGCACCAGACTCATCCACCACGCTTCCGCCGCCTTGCCTCCAACCACAGTAACTACGACAGCCACAAGATCGATTTCCATCGAAAAGCCAAGAAAGGGTGAAGGGACGTGCAAACTGCAGTCCGAACATCCTACCCGGCCTTCGGCCGGAAACAACTCAAGAACACGAACAATCTATAAACATTACTTTTCTTCACCGAGGAACGTACTCGTATCTTTGAAAGTTTCCGTGATGTCTAAGCGTGTTCGTAGAAGCAGCCATTGCTTAGTGCAATTTCTCACAGAAGACCGATTGGTTAAGATACTGTCGATACGATGCATTTGCTGTGATGGTGTGATTTTTAGAGGTGACGTGGTTCGTGGTCAGTGGGGGTTCTGCCCAGAAGACGAAGACGATTGCGAAATTATTGCGCTCGGTGATTCTATATCTCTACTGGCGACTAAACGAACATACGAGGCGAAACAAAAAGAGGTAAGCGAACTTATCGCATAGACACTGCAAAAAAGTTGTTCTTAAATTTAGAACTAGGAGGTCCCAATTTCCAGGATCATGTCAACATTTTACCTGATATAATTATCAGAATATTCCATCCCGCAATATATGTGCAATCCAAACACGAATTAAAAATGTAAAATGTAATTAAATTGTATGATGACATCCAATTAGCACACTGTTTTTCGGAACAATTTAATTTACCTGGTCGCAATTTGGTTTACATAAGTTATAGATGTTCGCGCGTTAGATGTTACACTATAGTTTACTATTTTATTATGTTTTGTTCGAAAGATTTTGTTACTTACGCAATAAATATTTTAGAACCAAGTATGCTGACATGTATGCATATATATGAACTGAAGCAACTCTCATTCTACTTTTACAGAATCAATCAGAACCGAGTGGTCCAGACAGCCCTAAACCAAGACAACCAGTAAACACAGGAAGTGCAAACAAACACAAATTTGAGTTGATGTTTTATACATGTCTCGTGTACACGTCGAATAAAATAGAAGCCCATGGATCAAGCTGAATCTGTCATCCAACAACCATTACCAGACGCACCATTTCAAAATCAAGGGCAGCCGCACTTGGACAATTCAAGTCTGAGCATGATGTGGATGGGTTGCCACCGGTCTGCAGGAAAATATTTCCAGAGCTATTTGGAGAGGACCAGCTCTCGACAATGTATAACGTCAACGGGAGTAGAAGTAAACGACCACTGGACGCAGATCGATGGGAAATCGTCAAGCGATGCGTCATGCGCTGCACCAACGTTAACAACTGGCAACAAGAAGTCATTAATCCAGTTAATGAAGGGTTGAGGCGGGCGAAATATGCAAAACCTAAAACGAATAACCAGCATGCTCCAGAAGCCATTTCGAATCCGCAAGTCGCAAATAGCATGATAAACGACATTGCATATGCATATACTTTGCTGGAAGAATCTGGTATATGAGACATATACATTTGAAACGACCGATTTAAGCTATTATATTTTCCTCATGTACTAAATCTGGACTCCGAATGAACGTCATCAAAAACTCTTCAATCCAACGCGTTTACATAATAGATTTTGCTTGTATTAATAAATTTATGATAATTTCCGAATCATCGTGAAAAGTAGTGATTTACAATTATCCATAACTCGAAACAATATGGAGACATCTCCATGTCGAAACTCACAAAATATGGAGACGCCCCCAGCCATTAATATATTTATCTTTATAATTAATGTAACTCGTGAAGCCAACATGTAAAAGTACTGTGGATATCCGAATAAAGCACAATAACTAACGTTAAAATGATTGCAGTTGACACAAGTTTGATGACGTACATTCGGGATCATGTATATTGATTTTGTAAATTTCTGGGAATTTTGAAATCTACTACAGCAAATCATATATATGTTATGTATGTGTCATTTGATTTGAGTTCCACCTGCTATATACAGTATGGCCTGTATGTCCTAACCTCGAGAGCCCCGGAGGTGACATCCGAATTTTTTTTTTTAAGTCGTGGCCACGAGAATATGATGTCGTGGCCACGAGAATATAGTCGTGGCCACGAGAATATGAAGTCGTGGCCACGAGAATATGAAGTCGTGGGCACGAGACTATGAAGTCGTGGCCACGAGAATAAGGTCGTGGCCACGAGAATAAAGTCGTGGGCACGAGAATAAAGTCGTGGGCACGAGAATAAAGTCGTGGCCACGAGAATAAAGTCGTGGGCACGAGAATAATGTCGTGGCCACGAGAATAAAGTCGTGGCCACGAGAATAATGTCGTGGCCACGAGAATATGAAGTCGTGGCCACGAGAATATGAAGTCGTGGGCACGAGACTATGAAGTCGTGGCCACGAGAATAAGGTCGTGGCCACGATAATAAAGTCGTCGGCACGAGAATAAAGTCGTGGGCACGAGAATAAAGTCGTGGCCACGAGAATAAAGTCGTGGGCACGAGAATAATGTCGTGGCCACGAGAATAAAGTCGTGGCCACGAGAATAATGTCGTGGCCACGAGAATATGAAGTCGTGGCCACGAGAATATGAAGTCGTGGGCACGAGACTATGAAGTCGTGGGCACGAGAATAATGTCGTGGCCACGAGAATAAAGTCGTGGCCACGAGAATAATGTCGTGGCCACGAGAATATGAAGTCGTGGCCACGAGAATATGAAGTCGTGGGCACGAGACTATGAAGTCGTGGGCACGAGAATAAAGTCGTGGGCACGAGAATAAAGTCGTGGCCACGAGAATAAAGTCGTGGGCACGAGAATAATGTCGTGGCCACGAGAATATGAAGTCGTGGCCACGAGAATATGGTCGTGGCCACGAGAATAAAGACGTGGGCACGAGAATAAAGACGTGGGCACGAGAATAAAGTCGTGGGCACGAGAATATTCTCGTGGCCACGACTTAATATTCTCGTGGCCACGACTTAATATTCTCGTGCCCACGACTTTATTCTCGTGGCCACGACCATATTCTCGTGGCCACGACTTCATAGTCTCGTGGCCACGACCATATTCTCGTGGCCACGAGAATATTCTCGTGGCCACGACATTATTCATAGTCTCGTGCCCACGACTTCATATTCTCGTGGCCACGACTTCATGTTCTCGTGGCCACGACTTCATATTCTCGTGGCCACGACTTTATTCTCGTGGCCACGACTTAAAAAAAACATTCGGGTGTCACCTCCGGGGCTCCATAGATAATGGTAGGCACTCGATTGGAAATTAATTAAATTCCATTTCATTAAAATTTCATTGAGAAGTGACGAATCGACCCCACCAGAGCACACAATACAGATAATGTGATAAAACAAATACATAATTACATATAGTGGTGTATTGCATGGCCCGGCGATCGTACGACTCATCATGGTTATGAGAAACGCCGAGTTTGTAAAATAAACTTTTGTACGGCGACAAAGATCTGAGTATTGAGACGATCAGAAAGTTCACTTGAGCCATATAATAGGATATCAATTGATATTCTGCTTGTTGGTAGCGCGGACATGAGCTCTATTCTCTCTTGAGTATACAGAGGACAATGAAAAAAGAAGTGGTATGCCGATTCAATTTCATAATCACCACAGGAACAGAACGGAGAATCTTCCAAGTGGTTTACGACGAGGTCTTTATTCAGGTTACTACAGCCTAATCTAATTCTAGTATGATAAACTTGTGCTTTCCTGGAGTAACTTTGATAGTAAAATTTGGCTATTTTTGAACGATCAACATTTAGGGTCCGTTTAAATTCTTTCAACGAAGGGGCCATCTTTACTGAGTCGGGTAAACTATTCCAAGCACGTGTGGTTGACGGTAGAAATGTGTCCATATACGCATTCCTATTACTGTCAGGTGGATGAATACTAGCATGCCTAAAATTATAACCAGACGACATAGAATCTGGTGGAATCATATTGGATAAATAGGATGGAGTTATTTTTCTTGTCATTTTGTAAAATTGAATTAATTTCTGTTTAATTCTTCTTGATGCAAGTGTTTCCCAACCAGTTTCAAGTAACAAGTTGAGGTCGCTAGTACTTCTAGTTGCCCCAGTTACAACTCGTGCCATTTCGTACTGAATATCATCAATGCAATCGCTCATGTATTTCGGAATGTTATCCCAAACAGGGGATGCATATTCCAGTATTGGGCGAATGAATGAGACATATACGGTTTCTAAAGATTTTCTGCTTAATCGGAACTTGTGTTTCTTTACAAGATTAACTCTCTTCCATGCCTTGTCGAGTATGCTACAAATGTGACTTTCCCATGAGCCAGTAGTGTCAAATATAACTCCGAGATGTTTATGATTGCTTACTTCTGTTATTTGTGATCCAGCCATGAGTAGGGGTGGGTGAACTATATTTAGGTTCTTCCTTGATACTATCAATGCTTCGGTCTTCAGGGGGTTGAACTTTACCAACCACTTACATGACCATTTGACAATAGTGTCAATATCTTTATTAATTATTTCAGCGGCGAGGGTAGGGTTCTCAACACACAGATAAATTGAGGTGTCATCAGCAAAAAGACGTATGTTGCACACTATATTTTTTGTTATATCGTTGATATAAATAATAAATAAAAGGGGTCCTAATATTTAGCCTTGTGGGACGCCTGCAGATACATATTTCCAGTCAGAGCTAGCGTTATCAATCAAAACTCTCTGTTGGCGAGATTTAAGATAGGAAGCTATTAGATTGTACAACTTGCCATTGATGCCCATGCTCGAGATTTTGTGGAGGAGACCTTTGTGCCAAACCTTATCAAATGCCTTACTGATGTCACAAAATATACAACGAACTTCCTTGCCATCGTCTAGAGACCTACTAATATAATCATACACGTCAGTAATTTGATACACAGCAGTATCTCCTAATTTAAACCCAGACTGGTGGACAGAGATTAAATTGTGATCATTAACGTGGGACCAAATGTATTTATAAAGGCACTTTTCATATGTTTTGGATAAGCAACTTAATAGAGATATAGGACGATAGTTTGATACAAGACTAGGGTCACCGCTTTTGAAAACTGGAGTGATATTCGCTATTTTCCATTCACTTGGATAATAACTATTTTTTGAGAAAATATTGAAAACATGAGCAAGGGGTTCACAGAGAGATAAAGCACAATTTTTCAAAACGCGGGGGCCGCAAGCTTTAGATGCTTTGAGATTTTTAAGAGCATTGAAAACATCGGTTGTCGAAATCTCTATCTCACTTATTGCTATATCAGAATTAGAATTTAGAGGAATATAGTTCACATTTATGTCGTGTGAGGAATCATCGACTTTCGGTCGGTAGTTGTTGGGGATCGAGCGGTCTTTGTCTGGCTTGGGTATCATTACTCCGACGGCCGTTTTCCATGCTGTTGGGAAGTAACCAATAGTTAGGCACGCGTTGAACAGGATGACCAGTCTAGCGAAGAAGGCGGGTGGTGCTTGTCGTAGGATCGAGTAGGTGATGTTGTCGTTGCCTGGTGCTGAGTTGTTTTTCCCTTTCTTTAGGTTTGATGCGATCTCGTCTTGTGTGATGGGCGCTGCTATGGGAAAGACTTCGTCTTCGTTGTTGATGTTGTCTAGTGGTTTGAAGAGGTCTGGGTTGTCTTTGATGTGGTTCTCAACGGTTATTTTGAAGTTGTCGTCGTATGATGGGCCTTGGTGGGTGTTGTGAATATTTTGTAGATTGTCTGCGAACGTTTCAGCTTTTTCGCGGTCTACTGAAGTCATGATTCCGTCTGCTTTCTTGATGGGTTTTTCTGTATTATTGTTGGTTGTTCCGGTGCCTGTGAGAGTTTCGAAGGTCTTCCAGAAGTGTTTGGTCATTTTCTTGTCGCCGAGTTCTGTCGTTGCTCGCTGCCAGGATTCTTGCTTTTCTTTTTTCACTGCTGCTTTTACCTGCTTGTTCATGTTGTTATATAGTTGTCTGTAGTGGGCGTCATTTGGGTTCTTCTGTTGTAGTCTTCGGAGCTTGCGTTTTAGACGGATCATGTTGAGGGTTTCTGGAGAGACTCGCCATGCTGTGATGTTGACTGGCTGTTTTGGGCATGCTATGTCTAGGGCTGAGTCGATGGTCTGCGAGAGATGCTGGCATGTAGTGTTGATGTCGGTTGTTGATGTGATGGATGTTTTGTCGATGTTGTCTGTGATGTGTTGACGAAATAGATCCCAGTTGGCTTTGTTGAAGTTGCGTCGGAGGGTTTTCTGGTGGCGATCAGCAGTGGCGTTGCTGATCTTGATGTGGACGGGTAGATGGTCGC
Organism: Siphonodentalium dalli; assembly: GCA_032622095.1. NCBI lineage: Eukaryota > Metazoa > Mollusca > Scaphopoda > Gadilida > Siphonodentaliidae > Siphonodentalium > Siphonodentalium dalli. The sequence goes on from CP136067.1 coordinate 204,144,783, forward strand.
TGGAGATGTCGTCCCCTACCTGGCACAGGAATCCTTTCGTTGTGATGGATGGGGTGGCGATGGCTAAGTCGAGGATGTCCCATTCGTTGGTTGCAGCATGGTAGTGCGTAGGTTCGTCTTTGTTGTTGAGTATGAGTAGATCTTGGTCTTCGATGATGTCGAACATTCGGTCGCCGTTGCTGTTGGTCCGTTTGCATCCGTAGTAGGTGTGTTTCGCGTTGTAGTCTCCGATGAATATTCATTGTCGATGTGTAGATGTGAAGTGGCGGAAGGAGGCGTTGCTGAGTTCTGTGAGTGGTCGGTTGTAGGTAGCGACAATGGCAGTCTTGGTGCCACGAACGGTGACTTCGACTGCCAAAGTTTCTTCGTCTAATTCGTCGGTGTTTAGTATGGCATGTTTCAGTTCTTTGTGGATGAGTAGAGCAACCCCTCCACCGTGGGTGTTCCGGTCCCTGCGCGCAATTTTGTAGTTCGTGAAGCTAATCCGGCTATCGTCGTTGAGCTTGGTTTCGTTGATTGCGATTATGTCTGGTTGGGTGTCGGTGATGTATTCTTGTAGAATTTGTCGCTTTGTAGTTAATCCGTTGATGTTGATGTGGAGCAGGTGTAAGAGGCAATCAGGAGCTTTCTTGTATTTCGTGGTGTGAGTCGTGTCTGCCATTGTAGGTGTGAAGATTGGAAGCTGTTAAGTGTCGGTGTTGTTTTAACGTCTGAATGTGAACTGTTGTATGGCTTCTGCGCTGAGCTGGGTTCGGTAGAAGGTGTTGACAGCTTCGCTGACGTGTTGACTGACGCTTCTGTTGGCATCTTGTTTGGATTCACCTGACGCATTGAGGACTTTTACAATTGTTGATGTGATGACAGCGGCGAGTTTCAGGGTATCGGTTGTTTCGGCGGGTTTCGATGTGGCTGCTGCGTAGGAAATTATTTTTGTTTCTTTGGTCGTTACTTCCTGTCGATATGCGTGGCATCCTTTGTAGGCTGAGTTGTGGTCGTTGTTGCAGTTTGCACATTTTCGGATGGTGCTTGTACAATCTTGGTGTTTGTGGTTACCGGAACAGTTCTTGCAAAATTCAGCCGTGTGGTTAAACTTTTGGCATTTGTAGTCGATAACTTTGAATTTGTTGAGGTTTGCTCCCAGTCTCACTCCGTTCATGACTCGTTTCTTTGTGTCTTCGTCCGGACAGGTGATTTTCACTTTCCATGTCGGTTGGTTGTCGTGCGTGTTTTTGAAGCGATGTACCTCTATGTTGCTGCCGATGTCCTGTCGGATCTCGTCGTCTGTTTTTGATGGCGGTACGCCGCACATTACTGCCTGGTGTGTAGTTGGTTGTCGTCTGCTGCCGTTTGTCAATCTAAATGTCACTTCTGCTTCTTTGAACTCTTTGATGTTGCTTGCCTTGGTCAGTAGGAAATGCTTTGTCTCTTCGTTTTGTGGGTACAGGAGGAGGGTGCCTGCTTTGGTGGTTGATGTTCTGATCGGGTGGTTGGTGCCTATTATCATGTGCATATAGTAGGGACTTTCCTTCATCTCTTTGGTCGGGTTCTCGGCTATGATTATGGCTCGTCGTTGTCGGTTGATGGGTGGTTTGTCGTTGGTATTGTTCGGTGGTTGAATCGGTTGTTGAGACTCGACGTTGTTTGTTGTCGGGCGCGCTTTCTTGGCTGGTGTATGGATCGGGCTGATTATTTCTGGCGTTGGTTCCATTACCTTTATCTTCTCCCTTCTGTTTCTGTGGTGGACGATGGCAAATTCTTTGTCGGATATGTCGGTCTCAGTATGGTGTATGTCATTGTCCATTTCTATGCTGTCTGATTGATTGGCAATAGGCGCCGTTTCGTTGGGTTTTGTGGTCGTTTCTTTAGGCTGATTTTCGGTAGTCTTTGCTGGTGTACTGTTCGATGGCGTTGGCTCGGCGGCTGGTGTCGTGGTATTATTTTCAACAGTTTTCTTCTTTGCTTTTTTGTTCTCTGTTTTGGTTGGTTCGTCGTTATTAAGCTTCTGGTTCGTCAGGATTGTTTGTAGCATTTTGGTTTGTTGACTCTGCTCGGTGGCATTCTTTTCGGCGATTTTCGTATTTCTGGCTAATGTTTCTTTTACGCCACTGAGCTCCTGTTGCAGTTCCGATAGGCGTTTGTTTAATCTTCGATTCTCTGCTGTAAGGCGACGTATCTTTTCGGAATCGGCGCCCTGAGAAGGGCACTGCGATTCCGAAAGTGCAGTAGGTTTGTCATCCATTTGCGTGGAATATAAAAGAAAAATAAGAAATGTTTACTCATTTATTTTTCCTGTGTCTTCTTGGAAAGAGAAAATACAATTCACTTACTTGCGAGGTGGATCGAATTGAACACGAAGGATCTGTATATATATATAACTGCTTGCCAGCGAGATACATTTACAACTGTCTACAAATGATATTCAACTCCGCGTTAACACGCAGTACCAAATTTATTATAAATGAAATTATGATAACACACATCAGTTTTGATAGATATATCGTGGCCAATATATGCGATATGATATAACTGTATACCGTCGTATAGCCGCAGGCGTGATGACAAAAATTACCAATTTACTCATCATGCGATTTACCTAATCCTGAACATTTTAAAGTCAACTCTTGACATGTTCACGCAAATAGTTAATGTCCACAGATTATCATTCATTCAAGTATAGTGATGTTCAGGTATTAATCCACAGTCGCCATATTTTCTATTGTTCTCCCTTGCACAATATCCAGCCGATTGCCCACTGGTAACAATAGCTGTGGATTATTTAAACAATAAGTGTGCATTATTTTAACAATAACTGTGGAATATTAAAATATTCCCCAGGTATTGTCATAACAATCGCAAGTCATTGTTTGCTGTGTTCTCCACTTGCTGACACACCGGAATGTAAAATTGGTGTGACCAATCAATCAATCAAATAAGAAACTGAACAGTCTTAGGTGATTATAATGATCATAGGGATACTAAGAAAGAGGGTGGGTGGAATTTGTTTAATGTAATAACAACAATTTTACATCAATGTTAGACAATTCGGACTAGAAAAATATAGATCACCCCTGGTCAAGTGGTCCAGCAATATACTGAATTATGATCTAGTTATGTGTTAATTTATTGTACTATTAATATGTGTATTATAAATAAAATTATCCTATCCTATCTGCTATGATGCGGTTGGGTCCTGCTGAATTGCTCTGATGATGGTAGGGCAAACTGATGCTGTTAACAAATAGTAGCGTGAGTTCCACAACGAATTAAAACAATGTACAAGCTAAAATTGAAGTCTGCTCTTGTGTGAGTTTGGACAATATGCATAGCAAATGCATTGCTCAACGCCACATATGCTAAGTCAGTGTCGTAATTTGGTTGCGAACAAACAATATATTCATTAGATTTATTATTTAAGTTACCAGTGTGATTATGGGAATAAGTGGTATGAAGGTCTAAATTATGCTCGCGTTTGTTATATTCGTATAAGGCCTCTGTATGCCGCACATAGCCAAGTTCAAGAGATTGAATTGAGAAAGTTCGGTTCCCCAACTTCTTTGGCATTGAACAATAAAGAGCGTTCCTTGTTAATACATTCCTGGTGTGGTATGAATAAAGAGCGTTTTTCTCTCACTTGTGAAAACAGCTGAAAAATATATGTTATATTAACATTTATTTTCAGAGCACACAAAGCCGGTATATCACTGGGGCTCTCCTCGCCTTTGTCGATTATGCAGAAGCTTGGAAGCTTCAAGTCAATACAAAAACAAAAAAAATAATGATTTTCACGAAGAAATGGTCGAAAAATCTCCCCACATTCAAGTATGGAGGCTGTAGCCTAGAAATAGTTAAAGAATTCACTTATTTGGGGGGGGTAAATTATTTTATAATCGTCGATTCCGCCAGAACATAAAGAAAACAGTTACAAACCGGAATGTGAAATTGGTAATTTCGGAATTAGACAATTCGGACTAGAAAAAATATATTCCACCCCGGTCAAGTGGTCCTGCTAATCTGCTATGATGCGGTTGGGTCCTACTGAATTTCTCTGATGATGTTAGGGCAAACTGATGCTGATAACAAATACTACCATTATATATTTTTTAATTTGTCTTTTTCGCGGTGTTGCGATAATCTGAACATAACCACGAAAAGCCATTATGCGTATCAAACATTCAAAACATATTTATTGCGAAATATGTTTAATACTGGTTGTATTAGTTGTTGAAATTCGACTATATTTTCGTACGATGGTGTACGTAAACACACACAAGTTGTGCTCTGCTTACATAACACAGAGCAATTCGATTGGTTATTCATACACAATGATATAAACGCTCTTTATTATTTCCATATCAGGAAAACAGTAATAAATAACGCTCTTTATGTTTACCATATCCGGATCTAAACAAAAGCCAGAAAACGTAACATGTTTTGCTTTTGTTTACATGCCAAAGGGGAAGAAATCGACAATAACATACTGCTTATGTCATATTTCTGATTGCTATAAGAACAAAGTCTGTCTATATTTCACTATTTATGGCGGTTTTTGACGGATGGGAATATTTTAACAGCATACCCACCGCCAACGCCGCCCGTATCTTTAACGACACATTTGCATTGTATTTGAGACTTGTTCTAATAATGAAAAACTTACGAAGGTGGAGCCTTCTTATAACACGGAATCACTCGCACAATATAATTTTCTGGTAAATGCTAAATATTTAAATGTTGATAATCCAAATCAGTTCGTAATGTCGGGTACACCACACTATAACTTAAGTGGATTAGTTACGTTGATTACATGGATTTTAATAAAATGTTAAGAATTTGATGTCAAAATGCTGAAATTGAAGATCGTTTTATACGGGTAACGACTACTATATATTTATAGTAAATAAACCTCATTCGATAACTTACGTTGGTCAAGAACTCCTTGTAAATCCAACTTCGAATTCATGGAAATAAATCAGATAAACAGTACAATACGAAAACGACTCATCGAAAGATTTTTTTATTCCAATATTAACGGAAAACATCAGTTTGATCATCGGCTGGATTGTCATTTACCTCCGGGTGCTTGTGATGTTTATTTCGCTTATAAAATGAACGCCATGCTGATAACATATAACTATGTAATATCCATTTAGATAACGTCGACACAGAAAGTTTAGAAAATTACTTCATTCCCTGTTCGAGTACGTTTTACTGACAAAATTCACTCTTCTCACATTCAATTTACAAATGCGCCCGAGAACGACGTGTTAATTAATTAGATTAAAGCGTGGGGTAAGCTAATCGGCGACAAAGGCAATATCATGTTTGGGGCTACCTATAACTGATATCCCGATAACCACTCATCATAACTGGATTGTCAACGCGGCTCAGTGCATACCAACTCAATGCGACAATTTTGATTTGAGACAATGCAGCGAGGACGAGCAGTATCAGGCCAAGCAAATTAAATGTTTGTTGTAACTGGAAGGTGTCAATGGCGATTGACACATTTTTAATGACAATTTTAATTCCAAATCTCCAGATCACTATTTAAAGTGGCAACTGAATTTGCGTACAAATCTTTATTTGTCTGACAGATTCGGAAATTGTTTAATGGTCATGTTCACATTTTTTGTTAAAACTTTTATTGACTTTTAGTTGAATATATCATACATTGTAATGTCATTGACAAATTTCAAAGTAATACTATAGGTAAAATGAAATTTCGTCTTGTTATTCTTTAAATACTGAGGATTAAGCCAGATATTCCCCTCGCTGTCGGCCATTCGTCCAAATAATTACCTCGGCTTCGCCTCGGTGAATTATTTCTCCGAATGCCCGACAGCTCGGGGAATATCCTATACATAATTGCAACAAACAGCCATATGCTGCATGTTGGTTGTGCTAATTATATAAACACCCCTGGACATGAGTGGGGACCCATGAAGCTACATTTGTTATCTTCACCTTGGCTGATATCACCAGAACAACCACACATATACATCATAGAACATTTAAAAGTATACTTTTATCAATGAATGGTAGAATTGTTTTGATGCAGATGTTTGCAAATTTACTTGTATAAAATCGATCATGTGTTTTCCTGTTTGCGTTTGTATTTATAAATCCATATATTTCGCGGTTTGATTTCAAAATTACCAGCACTATAGTTGCTACCTTCAGGCGGTGGGCAACATGACACTTTCGCGTATGTTACCGTTCACGCCCCATATTAAAGGCCGTTACATACCACCGGGGGCCAATGTCATTTCGTTGACCAAAGGTGTTACACTGTGTGCGCTTGGCATGAATTATACATCTGTTACTCAACTGAATTTCTAGAATCTATTCAGCAACCCGTATGTGAATGCGTGAACGTGTGATAAGACCATGAGTAACTTTCCGGGATTTTGTAATCTTCCACAATAGAAGCCATACGATGGGCAGACAACTATCTACACGATGAGTATATATTGTGGATATCACACACGATATCACATTCGATCACAATTTCACGAGTCGGACCTCCAGAGAGCTTGGATCGCCACCTCTCAGGATGACTACGCCACCGCTTATTCCAATAAGTGTTACTACAATGCTGGACTCCATGCATGTCACGCCTTGTCGGATACCAGTTGATTCTGGATTTCCAGTCCGGCCCGGCACAGCCCTTTTCAGGGCTCCCTACCGGGAGTGGACCGGATAATACCAGATCAACACGGAAAGTTCGACGACAAAAGATAAAAAAGAAGAAAAAGAAATCACCATCAAGAAAAAAAAGAGATGCCGAGAGACTAGCCGCATGGAAAGAGAAGAAGGCGACGGACATTACACCAGCCAGCTCCTCCCATGCAGTCGAAATCCCGGCCCAGTCTGTCCAGGAGATGGAATCACCACCACCATCGCCTCCACGGCCAGACATGGACTTCAACCCGAAGACTCCGGAATACACTGACCCGGAGCCTTCAACTGCCAATCATATATCACCGGTAACCGAACAAGTAACAGATGCCACCAGCCTATGGATAGAAAACCACAAAAAAGAATCAGCTAAACTTCTCGCCAGAGTAGACGAATCAATTAAGAAAGCAGAAGTAGAAAGGAAGAAAGCAGAAGAGACTAGAATAAAAGCAAAGGCAACCTCAGACGAATTAGATCCACCGAAAAGTAAAAACAAAAAAAGAAAAAAGCTAAAAGCAACCAGCAAAAACTAAACACCTCAACCTCACTTTGCCTCCGGTCAGCCTCCTCATCTGAACAGCATCAACAGCCTCAAAAATCGATCTCCATCGAATATATCAAGAAAGGGTGAAGGGAATTGCACAATGCGTTCCGACCATCCTACCCGGCCTGCAGCCGGAAACTACACAACAACGAACAATCTATGAAAAAGTCTTCGACTCCGTATGGCACGACGGCCTCCGATACAAAATCAGCCATCTCAACATCGCAAGAAAATACACACGCCTTGTCTCCTCATTTCTACAAGACCGTCAACTCAGCGTCCGCATTAACAACGAAACATCAAACCCAGTCTACCTACGCGCCGGAACACACCAAGGATCAGTACTAAGCCCGCTCCTCTTTCTAATCTACGCCAACGACATACCTATAGACAGACACAACAACGTTGAAATATCACAGTTTGCCGACGACCTAGGACTCTGGACTTCACACACAAACCCCCAAATCCTACAGAAACGACTGCAAAAGACACTCAACGACCTATCAACATGGTGCTCAAAATGGAGAATTAAACTCAACGCGAAGAAGACTCAACTCATCCTATTCCACAGACGAAGGAAAACACAGTCCATCAACATCAAGATCGACAACGAGACAATCAAACCATCCGACCAAGCAATCCTACTAGGAATAACCTTAGACCAAAAGATGACCTTCAACTCACACATCAATAAGATAGCCGACAACGCCCGAAAAAGAACCAACCTACTAAGATGCCTCCTGGGTACAGACTGGGGAACCGACAGCCAAACACTCATCGACCTCTACCAAATCTTCGTCCGACCAGTCATGGAGTATGGTGCCGCCATCCTCATAGCAGCTCCAAAGACCTACATCGAAAAACTACAGAAAGTCCAGAATAAAGCTCTCCGCATCGCACTCCGCCAATCACCATGGACACCGACCAACGCTCTCCACGACGCAGCGAATATACCTACAATCAAGCAAAGACTGATGGAACTCAGAAAGATGACATTAGCCCGACTAGACAACAGCCCACTCCTCCTGGAACTCAAAGTTAGAAACCACCTACTCACCACGAAAAAGACGAAGTCCATCCTCCAACTAGACGAAACAGACAGACCAACATAACCCCGACAGCACCAGACTCATCCACCACGCTTCCGCCGCCTTGCCTCCAACCACAGTAACTACGACAGCCACAAGATCGATTTCCATCGAAAAGCCAAGAAAGGGTGAAGGGACGTGCAAACTGCAGTCCGAACATCCTACCCGGCCTTCGGCCGGAAACAACTCAAGAACACGAACAATCTATAAACATTACTTTTCTTCACCGAGGAACGTACTCGTATCTTTGAAAGTTTCCGTGATGTCTAAGCGTGTTCGTAGAAGCAGCCATTGCTTAGTGCAATTTCTCACAGAAGACCGATTGGTTAAGATACTGTCGATACGATGCATTTGCTGTGATGGTGTGATTTTTAGAGGTGACGTGGTTCGTGGTCAGTGGGGGTTCTGCCCAGAAGACGAAGACGATTGCGAAATTATTGCGCTCGGTGATTCTATATCTCTACTGGCGACTAAACGAACATACGAGGCGAAACAAAAAGAGGTAAGCGAACTTATCGCATAGACACTGCAAAAAAGTTGTTCTTAAATTTAGAACTAGGAGGTCCCAATTTCCAGGATCATGTCAACATTTTACCTGATATAATTATCAGAATATTCCATCCCGCAATATATGTGCAATCCAAACACGAATTAAAAATGTAAAATGTAATTAAATTGTATGATGACATCCAATTAGCACACTGTTTTTGGGAACAATTTAATTTACCTGGTCGCAATTTGGTTTACATAAGTTATAGATGTTCGCGCGTTAGATGTTACACTATAGTTTACTATTTTATTATGTTTTGTTCGAAAGATTTTGTTACTTACGCAATAAATATTTTAGAACCAAGTATGCTGACATGTATGCATATATATGAACTGAAGCAACTCTCATTCTACTTTTACAGAATCAATCAGAACCGAGTGGTCCAGACAGCCCTAAACCAAGACAACCAGTAAACACAGGAAGTGCAAACAAACACAAATTTGAGTTGATGTTTTATACATGTCTCGTGTACACGTCGATTTACTGACTTCCGGTGTAAACAATAGGTCGCATAATTTTGTGCTCCACAAATTAACGTTTTTTGTTCTAAACAACAGAGTGCTATGGACATATGATTTACACGGACTTCTTGTGTTGTTTTTCCTGTACGAATGATGTTGAAATCGAAGGAGATCGATTTCAAAATTCAATCAGCGGTATGGAAACATTTTTATTATCGAAGTGAATGAGGTCATAATTGATTTTGTCAGCGCCACCATGTTTTCTAGCCCTACTCATTATTGTTTATGAACTGTACTCACGATGTATGTTCGCAGTGAAGGAACTCTCGCCGTGTGAAAATTTCATGCATGACTAACTATAGTACTATGGATCGCTGGTGTCGTACCAGGGGATTCCCCTATATATAGTAAATCGTCGTCACCGTGTGTATTATATTGAAAGACAATGGGTGATAACAGTAACCTGAGTGGTAGTGACCAGCGGTCTCTGGATGAATGTTTATCCACGTGGTATGACAGCATCGAATCGCAACAATATACCCGCAAACCAGAAGATAATACCAGAACTCTCGGCAATCTTCGATCTGTGCTACAATTCATTAACTCGACTACCCAAGATGTTTTTACTGGTACCATAATAGACTTTGTCGCAAATCAAGACAAACTACTCGAAACATTGCGGGACAACGTGTTCATGAATGTGAAATCTGACGATTTATTTCCATATGAGTCATCTGCGTCAATGAAACAACGTGTGATTCGTAACCACACAGGCGACCACATAACAGATAAAAATACAAGGAATATGAGAATGGCTGTCGATATCTACAGATTGATGAAATTCATGGTTGACAAGGATGCAGACACAATTGGAGAGATTATTAGTAAAGGAGGAAAGTATAAAAGTGTCAGTCGCCCATCAATCTCGGGTATGATCAACGATGATGATGACGTCATTGTGAATGTGAATTTGAACAATTCTATCACCAAGATTTTACGAGATATTTCTCTGATCAAAGTTGAGAATGAAACATTTCATCGAGATTTCAATGAACGTATTCCCAATATTGATGTGTCGGTGAAACACTTGGAATCACGACTTGACAAAATAGAAGAAAAACTTGGAATAACTGAAGATGTTGACCAGTTGAAGGTGGATGTTTCTCGCATATACACCAAAATTAAAACAATCGACGATAAAATAGAACAAGAGAAGTTGACAATAGAACGCATACAAGATGACAAATATACTGGAGTGAAGAAAGTCAAAAGTGAAATTGGTGATGTTAAACGTGATATGTGTAATATAGTACAAGGACTCGAGGAATTTGACAAAAAACAAAAGAGTTTTGAGGGACAAATTGCAACACTCAGAGACATTGTAAATAAGAAACATGTTCAACCGACTCACTCATGTGACAAAATGATGAATGAAACCATAAAACACAACGTCAATATAATGAAAGAGGAATTTCGTAACTTCACGACTACGGTTACCAATAATCTTCAAACATTCGTTGAATGTGTGAGCAGCTCGATGGGAGAAGTTACCAAGACACAACGGGACATTTCAGAAACATTGAATGCAATGATGAACTATGCGGAAGAGTCATGTGACCGAGATGATTATTCAGAGGCGAGCAATCATTCTAATGAACCAAATGACGTGAGCTATCACTCAGAAGTCCCGTTAAATAAAAACAAGTACACCCGTCAGGCATCGGCTCACTATGCTGATGATTCACAGGATGACTATTATTACTTCAACAAACACGACGGTCCAATTAAAACTTCCCAAGTGTACCTCGGAGGATTCGCTGATTCAGTGACAATTCACGACATAAAGAAACATCTCCTTTATAAAGACGCTCGCTTCACTGTTATTAGAATGCTCAGAGGTAACTGTGCTCGCATCAATATATGTGATGAGGATCTCGACTGTGTTCTCGCACCTCGATTCTGGCCACGTGGCGCAATCTGCAGAATGTGGGTGCATAAATACAGTGATTAATCCAACTATTATTTATTTGTGTATAGCATGTTATCTGGTCCAGTATGTGCAAAATTGTTGCACTATTAGCATTCACATTATGTGTGTATTTAAGCGGTATACGAAATCACAACACTGGCTTGTCACAAATCAATTATAACGGCGCAATGGGAACCGCTAATCTTAATATGATTACATGGAATGCAACAGGCGTTATGTCATCTGGATATTACTTGAGCAAATTGCTCCGGAGTGGTATACATGACATAATAGGCCTGAGTGAGCACTGGCTCTATAAATGTGATATAAATTTTTTTGGTTCGCTCGACAAGTCTTATGAATACCATGCAGTGTGCGATTCCCGCCAAAGGATCCCAAATAAAAGAGGGAGGCCGAGTGGTGGGGTTGCGCTGTTATGGCACTCCAGACTCACTGAACGTATTAGTCCGCTTGCAATAGAAGATGACAGAATAATAGGAATACAAATCAGAATAACAGATACATGTTTTCTATATATTTTGCAGGTATACCTGCCTTCTACAAATTACTCGGTCGAATTTTATGAAGAATACACGAAAACACTTGGCGATATTTGTGATATGTACAAACCATATGGTAATGTAATAGTAATGGGGGATTTCAATGGTCAATTTGAGAAATCAGATGAACGAAACATGGCATTCAAAAGACTTGTCAAGCGAATCGAAATGGTGTCTGTGAACTATAATTACTGTCATGATTGTCCGCGATCGACATGCGTCCCCTTTGGCGACGGCATTTTTGAAGGAACTATTGTTGATCATATACTGATACCAACCACTCTTATTCCTTTCACGAGAGAGGTCCATGTCTTAGACGATGACGCAATTAATGTGTCAAATCACAGACCGGTTACTTTGAGCATGAACGTTGGATTACGAGATGGTCATAAAACAGAAGACACCGAAAAACGCGTTATCGTAGACTGGAAAAAAGCTAAATCTCAGCCGGAAATCCTTGAAAATTATAAACAAATACTTGACTCAGAATTAAACTCATTTGACAAATTAGATAAACAGGAAAAAGATGCATGCATAATATATGATTCAATTGTAAATGCAATATCAAATGCTTCTCAAACAACCTTGCCGAACAAGAAATATAATAAACGACTGAAACCCTTTTGGAATGAACACTTGAAAACTATGCATACAAATATGCGGACTCTCCGAAAAATTTGGGTGAATGAAGGCAGACCTCGCGCGGACACTCACTCAGAAAGTTACACGAACTATAAACTTGCGAAATGTAATTTCAGGAGAGAATACAGAAAAGCCTCTGTTCAATACTTGGCCGAACAAAATAATGAAATCGACGAACGCGCACAAATTGATCAGAATTATTTATTTCGCGTATTACATACCAAGCGTCAGAAAAATCATCTAGATATGAACGCATTTTTCTCTTATGGTGGACAAACTCTTCGGCACGATAACGAAATCGCGGAGGGATGGGCCTCCTACTTTGAGAAATTATATTCGCCATTGTACAGACCTGCGTTTGACAATAAACACTTCAACTACGTGAATGAATTTGTCACGCGAATAACCACCAGCGACCAAAATGATGACAATGAAAATGACATACTCTTTACTGTAACTCCACACGAATTGCTTTCTGTTTACCGCAGCCTGAGCTTTGGCAAAGCAACTGGTTGGGATGGCATATCGAACGAACATTTGATTTACGGAAGCCATAAGTTAACACAGACGGTATCGAATCTCATGACAGTCCTGATTCAAACACAAACGGTCCCACCACAGATGAAACGTGGTATAATCATAACATTATACAAAGGTGGTTCGAAATCCAGAACTGACTTTGATAGCTACAGAGCTATAACTCTCATGCCCACTCTATACAAGCTTCTCGAAAAGATTTTACAATCTCGAATAGAACTATACGCTCCAAAATTGCTTAATATACACCCGCTTCAACATGGCTTCCAAAAGGGCATTAGTGCAACTATGACGTCATATATAATGAAAGAATGTATTGCGTATGTATCCGAAAGTAAACAAAAGTTGTATAGCCTCTTTTTAGACGTCTGGAAAGCGTTCGATACTGTCTGGGTTAACGGATTGTTATACAAATTGCACACATGCGGATTCAGAGGAAACTTATTTCGATTGATGCGCGATCTTCTGATCAATGTAACCTGTTCCATTCGTCATAACAACGTTTTTTCCAGGTGGTTTGATGTGCGACAGGGAGCCAGGCAGGGAGGAATCCTCTCGCCGTTGTACTATATGATATACGTTGACGAGTTGATACATATCCTTGCAAACTCGCCGTTTGGTTTAAACATGCTCGGTGTAAATTGTACGTCTCCGACACATGCAGATGATATGGTTCTGCTGTCTCTCAGCAAATCTGGTTTATCAGCACTATGTGATATTTGCTACGATTACAGTAACAAATGGCGGTATCGATATAACCCAAATAAATGCGCTGTAGTGGTATTTAATGAAACTAAATCCGAATTTTCGCGTCAGGATCGACTTTGGAACCTTGGTACCTCAGATGTCAAAGAAACCACCAACATAACTCATTTGGGCATTTATCTTGATAAGTATGACTTTAATGGAATATTCACAGAGCATATATGCGATAAGACTCGTAGCACGTTTATGATGCTCAACAACGCCGGTCTTTACCCGGGTGGTATGACCCCAACAAGTTGCTCGTTGATATATTCGTCGGTGGTCATACCTAAAGGGCTGTACGGGTCTGAACTTCTCTGGAATTTGAACCAAAAACACGTTGATCGCCTGGAACGAACACACAGATTCTGTTTAAAGTATTACCAGGGCCTTCATCGTCGTACAAAAACGGTTATTGCGCAAGGATTAGTCGGAACCTCGTCTATGGTGTCACTTATCGAAAAACGTAAAATGTCATTCTTCGGCTCTTTGTGCAACTTAAAATCTTCTAAAACTGTGAAACAAGTATTTCTCACGCGCTTATATCAGTACATTGTTGGCACTACATGTTCATCATCAAGTTACATGTCTGACATCATTGACACTCTTAACAAATATGACATGACCGAAGCTCTTGAGAACTACATCGAAAATTCAATATTCCCTAAGAAATCCACATGGAAATGTGCCATAAACGAATCATGGTCAAAAGTTAATAGAGAATATTGGGACATGAGCGTAAATGAGGATACTCGACTTGTCAGGTTCTCTGCCATCCATCCAACGTTATGCATGTCCCGGCTATGGGAAAATTGTCGCATATACCCAGCCCATAAAAAATCATATCTACTTATTGCACGCCTTATTTGTATCCTGGAAACAAATGAGGAAACCTGCGTATTATGTGACAACAAACATAAAGATCTTGTAAAACATGTCTTAATCGAATGTTCTTCCATTTGCGACTATCGAAATACCTTTGAATTCGAGCTACTAAACTTGTTTCATGTAGACATTTATATGCAATATGACAAACTGGATGTAGAATCCAAAACGCGCGTTCTACTAACAGGTCTACATGAAAACATATACTGTGCTCCCGAAGAAGAAAATAAACTAATAGACTTTTTCGTGAACAAAGCTGCATTCCTCTGGAGAGTATATGTTGATCGACTGACGCCAAGTCCTGACTAGTTCTCCCAAAACTTCATATAAACTCGATCATAACATGCAGTTATAAGCGTGTTCGTAATTGTTCATATCACATGTATCTGTGTATTGTTTTACCAGTAAGTACATTAGTCTGTATGTATGTATGTCTGTCGTTTGTTTGTCTGGTATGCCTGCTTGTCTGACTGTCGTCTGTATGTCTGTAAGTACGATATGGCTGTATATATATATATATATATATATATATATATATATATATATATACATGAGTGGTGCTGGGAAATGGTCGGCTCCGAGTCGGTAAGACTGCACAAAGGCATTGGCGTTTGTGGGTCTTCCAGAGAGAGAGATCCCTGAATTGGGTCCAACTCCGGCTTGGTCGTCTCGGAGTATGCTATTTCTCTGTATATAAGTACGATATGGCTGTAGAATGGAATGTCTACCTTTTGTAGTGCATGAATGTGTGTATATGTGCATGTGTAGTTGGTTCATCATACATATTGAGACATGTGTTGTAGATATGTTTGTAATCTTAATTTTTGTTATACACTGTGTTATGTACCAAATTGTGTTTGTTCTAATAATATAAACATTTATATATGAATCTCCATATATGGAGGATAATAAAGATATATATAAACACCCCTGGACATGAGTGGGGACCCATGAAGCTACATTTGTTATCTTCACCTTGGCTGATATCACCAGAACAACCACACATATACATCATAGAACATTTAAAAGTATACTTTTATCAATGAATGGTAGAATTGTTTTGATGCAGATGTTTGCAAATTTACTTGTATAAAATCGATCATGTGTTTTCCTGTTTGCGTTTGTATTTATAAATCCATATATTTCGCGGTTTGATTTCAAAATTACCAGCACTATAGTTGCTACCTTCAGGCGGTGGGCAACATGACACTTTCGCGTATGTTACCGTTCACGCCCCATATTAAAGGCCGTTACATACCACCGGGGGCCAATGTCATTTCGTTGACCAAAGGTGTTACACTGTGTGCGCTTGGCATGAATTATACATCTGTTACTCAACTGAATTTCTAGAATCTATTCAGCAACCCGTATGTGAATGCGTGAACGTGTGATAAGACCATGAGTAACTTTCCGGGATTTTGTAATCTTCCACAATAGAAGCCATACGATGGGCAGACAACTATCTACACGATGAGTATATATTGTGGATATCACACACGATATCACATTCGATCACAATTTCACGAGTCGGACCTCCAGAGAGCTTGGATCGCCACCTCTCAGGATGACTACGCCACCGCTTATTCCAATAAGTGTTACTACAATGCTGGACTCCATGCATGTCACGCCTTGTCGGATACCAGTTGATTCTGGATTTCCAGTCCGGCCCGGCACAGCCCTTTTCAGGGCTCCCTACCGGGAGTGGACCGGATAATACCAGATCAACACGGAAAGTTCGACGACAAAAGATAAAAAAGAAGAAAAAGAAATCACCATCAAGAAAAAAAAGAGATGCCGAGAGACTAGCCGCATGGAAAGAGAAGAAGGCGACGGACATTACACCAGCCAGCTCCTCCCATGCAGTCGAAATCCCGGCCCAGTCTGTCCAGGAGATGGAATCACCACCACCATCGCCTCCACGGCCAGACATGGACTTCAACCCGAAGACTCCGGAATACACTGACCCGGAGCCTTCAACTGCCAATCATATATCACCGGTAACCGAACAAGTAACAGATGCCACCAGCCTATGGATAGAAAACCACAAAAAAGAATCAGCTAAACTTCTCGCCAGAGTAGACGAATCAATTAAGAAAGCAGAAGTAGAAAGGAAGAAAGCAGAAGAGACTAGAATAAAAGCAAAGGCAACCTCAGACGAATTAGATCCACCGAAAAGTAAAAACAAAAAAAGAAAAAAGCTAAAAGCAACCAGCAAAAACTAAACACCTCAACCTCACTTTGCCTCCGGTCAGCCTCCTCATCTGAACAGCATCAACAGCCTCAAAAATCGATCTCCATCGAATATATCAAGAAAGGGTGAAGGGAATTGCACAATGCGTTCCGACCATCCTACCCGGCCTGCAGCCGGAAACTACACAACAACGAACAATCTATGAAAAAGTCTTCGACTCCGTATGGCACGACGGCCTCCGATACAAAATCAGCCATCTCAACATCGCAAGAAAATACACACGCCTTGTCTCCTCATTTCTACAAGACCGTCAACTCAGCGTCCGCATTAACAACGAAACATCAAACCCAGTCTACCTACGCGCCGGAACACACCAAGGATCAGTACTAAGCCCGCTCCTCTTTCTAATCTACGCCAACGACATACCTATAGACAGACACAACAACGTTGAAATATCACAGTTTGCCGACGACCTAGGACTCTGGACTTCACACACAAACCCCCAAATCCTACAGAAACGACTGCAAAAGACACTCAACGACCTATCAACATGGTGCTCAAAATGGAGAATTAAACTCAACGCGAAGAAGACTCAACTCATCCTATTCCACAGACGAAGGAAAACACAGTCCATCAACATCAAGATCGACAACGAGACAATCAAACCATCCGACCAAGCAATCCTACTAGGAATAACCTTAGACCAAAAGATGACCTTCAACTCACACATCAATAAGATAGCCGACAACGCCCGAAAAAGAACCAACCTACTAAGATGCCTCCTGGGTACAGACTGGGGAACCGACAGCCAAACACTCATCGACCTCTACCAAATCTTCGTCCGACCAGTCATGGAGTATGGTGCCGCCATCCTCATAGCAGCTCCAAAGACCTACATCGAAAAACTACAGAAAGTCCAGAATAAAGCTCTCCGCATCGCACTCCGCCAATCACCATGGACACCGACCAACGCTCTCCACGACGCAGCGAATATACCTACAATCAAGCAAAGACTGATGGAACTCAGAAAGATGACATTAGCCCGACTAGACAACAGCCCACTCCTCCTGGAACTCAAAGTTAGAAACCACCTACTCACCACGAAAAAGACGAAGTCCATCCTCCAACTAGACGAAACAGACAGACCAACATAACCCCGACAGCACCAGACTCATCCACCACGCTTCCGCCGCCTTGCCTCCAACCACAGTAACTACGACAGCCACAAGATCGATTTCCATCGAAAAGCCAAGAAAGGGTGAAGGGACGTGCAAACTGCAGTCCGAACATCCTACCCGGCCTTCGGCCGGAAACAACTCAAGAACACGAACAATCTATAAACATTACTTTTCTTCACCGAGGAACGTACTCGTATCTTTGAAAGTTTCCGTGATGTCTAAGCGTGTTCGTAGAAGCAGCCATTGCTTAGTGCAATTTCTCACAGAAGACCGATTGGTTAAGATACTGTCGATACGATGCATTTGCTGTGATGGTGTGATTTTTAGAGGTGACGTGGTTCGTGGTCAGTGGGGGTTCTGCCCAGAAGACGAAGACGATTGCGAAATTATTGCGCTCGGTGATTCTATATCTCTACTGGCGACTAAACGAACATACGAGGCGAAACAAAAAGAGGTAAGCGAACTTATCGCATAGACACTGCAAAAAAGTTGTTCTTAAATTTAGAACTAGGAGGTCCCAATTTCCAGGATCATGTCAACATTTTACCTGATATAATTATCAGAATATTCCATCCCGCAATATATGTGCAATCCAAACACGAATTAAAAATGTAAAATGTAATTAAATTGTATGATGACATCCAATTAGCACACTGTTTTTGGGAACAATTTAATTTACCTGGTCGCAATTTGGTTTACATAAGTTATAGATGTTCGCGCGTTAGATGTTACACTATAGTTTACTATTTTATTATGTTTTGTTCGAAAGATTTTGTTACTTACGCAATAAATATTTTAGAACCAAGTATGCTGACATGTATGCATATATATGAACTGAAGCAACTCTCATTCTACTTTTACAGAATCAATCAGAACCGAGTGGTCCAGACAGCCCTAAACCAAGACAACCAGTAAACACAGGAAGTGCAAACAAACACAAATTTGAGTTGATGTTTTATACATGTCTCGTGTACACGTCGAATAAAATAGAAGCCCATGGATCAAGCTGAATCTGTCATCCAACAACCATTACCAGACGCACCATTTCAAAATCAAGGGCAGCCGCACTTGGACAATTCAAGTCTGAGCATGATGTGGATGGGTTGCCACCGGTCTGCAGGAAAATATTTCCAGAGCTATTTGGAGAGGACCAGCTCTCGACAATGTATAACGTCAACGGGAGTAGAAGTAAACGACCACTGGACGCAGATCGATGGGAAATCGTCAAGCGATGCGTCATGCGCTGCACCAACGTTAACAACTGGCAACAAGAAGTCATTAATCCAGTTAATGAAGGGTTGAGGCGGGCGAAATATGCAAAACCTAAAACGAATAACCAGCATGCTCCAGAAGCCATTTCGAATCCGCAAGTCGCAAATAGCATGATAAACGACATTGCATATGCATATACTTTGCTGGAAGAATCTGGTATATGAGACATATACATTTGAAACGACCGATTTAAGCTATTATATTTTCCTCATGTACTAAATCTGGACTCCGAATGAACGTCATCAAAAACTCTTTAATCCAACGCGTTTACATAATAGATTTTGCTTGTATTAATAAATTTATGATAATTTCCGAATCATCGTGAAAAGTAGTGATTTACAATTATCCATAACTCGAAACAATATGGAGACATCTCCATGTCGAAACTCACAAAATATGGAGACGCCCCCAGCCATTAATATATTTATCTTTATAATTAATGTAACTCGTGAAGCCAACATGTAAAAGTACTGTGGATATCCGAATAAAGCACAATAACTAACGTTAAAATGATTGCAGTTGACACAAGTTTGATGACGTACATTCGGGATCATGTATATTGATTTTGTAAATTTCTGGGAATTTTGAAATCTACTACAGCAAATCATATATATGTTATGTATGTGTCATTTGATTTGAGTTCCACCTGCTATATACAGTATGGCCTGTATGTCCTAACCTCGAGAGCACGGGGTACAAATTCGAATCCTCACATATACAGCAAACACTGCAGACACTAAGCAAATCTAAACAATATGATGATGATTCTTCCTATATATATAGAAAGTTCTGGACGGCATGGAACAATAAAGAGCGTCCCTTGTTAGTCTATTCCTGTGGTGGTAGAAGTAAAGAGAGTTTCTTTCACTTCGGTGGTAACATTGAAAACAGCTGAAAAATAGCTGTGAAGTTTTTTTTCCAGCATATGGAGCCGATATATCAGTATATCGTGTATTTATCATGTTTGACTCCCCACCCAAACATAAACCACGTCCCTGTATATGACCAAGTGGGTGTTATTGGAATTCAAGCTAGAAATCGTGTAGCGAACTTTTCCTCGAAGCGCGATATTTTATTGCAGAACAGCACATATTTACAAGGACATTCCCCATCATCAAACACGCCGATATTACACAAGGGCGGCTGTCATCAACGTACGCAAATTGTGATTATATAACGGAGTGCAGACCTTCTCCACATGCATTATAGAAGTATTTATGATACCGACAGATATGCAGCGTGATACAATGTAAGCTTGATAAAAAACCTGTCGCCATATAACTGTTTAATGTGAAGGCTATGACTGAGCTTCTTGCCTGAGGCCAAATAATCGCCCAAAGCGATAGTGGGTGATTATCTGTGTCTCAGACACTTCAGAGACTGTACATTCTAAATATATCAGTTGATGTAGTTAAACGGACATTGCTCATTCGAACCTCCAAATTTGTTTTGTACGTAAGTTGGTGCGACTGATAAGATAGGTAGATAAATAAACGAACTATTGTTATACCAGCTTCATGTGCTCCGAAAAACACTGGCCAAAGTCACAAAACGCTCTTTATTCATTTACTGCTGCCATATCAGGAATGGACTAACACGGAACGCTCTTTTCCGTTCCATGCTGTGCAAATGGCAGTTTTGTGTTTGGTACCCGACAACCTTGTTCACAGGTGTATTTTCCATTACGTCAATGCGTCTTTGAGATATGTATCGACCTATTTCGATACTGAGAAAAATTCAAAAGCGAATAATATTTTGCCTATTTTGGAGCGCAAACCGCCACGTGGCTTTAACTCGGCTCAAATCGTATCTATTAGCTGTTAATCATACGGACCCCGTTTAAATATTGAAAATTGAAAATGTTTACAGGGGCTGGATTCGTCATCTCCGGTTTAAACCTCCGAGTTTAAACCTGGTTTAAACCTACATTGGCGGTCCAGCCAAACCGGGTCTAAGGGGGCGTTTTTGTCATTCAGTTACCAACTAATTGACAACTCGATTTGGTGATATGAGCATACAGTCAAACTACCCTCTTACCTATCGGACCAAAAGACAAGCCGATGTAATGGTTATTGACATGTCATAAATCATCGCGAACGCGTGCACGATTTATTCACTGAGAAATGAGTATAGCTCATGGACCATTAATCCGATCTCTTTGTTGGTTTAAACCAATTTGACAAAGGGCATGTTTCTCAACACGAGCTTCACGCGCTGTTTATCACTTTGTTTGTGATTGATTTTCTACAAGATGCTTTTCCCGCAAAGACAAAATATGGTGTATCTACATGTATCTATGTATATATTAAAGGATATAGGAGCTGTATATATGTTTGTCCGTTAGTCGTTTGCAACTGTTCTAAAAATGATTTACAAATAAGAATAATTTAATTTGAAATAAAATGAAAAAATTGTATTGTTAAATTGAGCAAGGAGTTGTATCTAACAAGAAACAATATTTAAAATTTATATTAATATTTGTTTGTTTTCAATATAATTAAAAAAACATGATCAAATGATCAAAATGTGCGCAAATGTGACGCAGGCTCCTGTCGCACGAAGGGGCCGCAAGACCCTCTGACGCTGCATGAATAAAGGCTTCATAATCGTGTCAATCCTGGACCAAGAGGTCAGTCAAGTAAAAGCAATTTGCTTATGAGTACACACCAGAAGCGGCATCTGAACTGTTTAAAGTGGGCAACTATATAGAGGCACAGCATTAAATAAATAAATATATTACATGCGTTGCTTTTTTTCAATGTAAAATTTTTCCATCATGCAGAAAATCCAAAAGTTTCCAGGTTTTGAACTGGTGGAATATTATGGAAATTTATGAGCGGAGCCAGAGTAGAGCTTTGAGGCATGATCTACATAAAAATAAGTTATCAAATTTGACTCATATAGCAATATAAGTTTAGGATTGCAAACTATGTGTATAGCATATCTGGTCATGCAGTAGCATCGTTTTTGGTTTCAAAATTAAAACGTTGAACCATTCAAATGAATTCGTAGAAAACACCAGTATTTGTGATTGCCACAAGCCAAAAAAAAAACACAAGATAGTTGTAAAATCATACTGAAGGAACGCGTCAATATCTGAGCAAAGCTCGCATGGGAATGAATCAACTGTGACATGATAACACCAGTCGGCAACCGCCACTTGGACACGCCCTCACTCGAGATAATTTACAGCTCCACCCTTTGATTGATTGTCTGACAATTCTAAACCGCGATGAAGAAAAGACGGATTCGTCATCTCAAGTTTAGCCTCGAGAAAGCTGGTTTAGCTGGACCACCTAATTAGATGGTTTAGTTGCCGGTTTAAGCTTATAAAACGCAAATAAAACATCGAAATTGACAAAAACTTATCCCCACACGCTTTATAGGTGTGAGTGCTTCTCGCTTATAAATTTCCAATCAAAATATGGTCGCTGTCGAAATTATTGATTTTTGCAATCAATAAAACGAGGCGGTCCGCATTAGGAAAGTACGATTAATTTTCTCGACGATACAGAGACACTACTGCTAAACCACTGGTCTGGCTGGACCAGGTTTAAACCAGAGATGACGAATGTGTCACTTAGACATGTGGTCGCGGGTTTAAACCACGGATTTTGCTGACTCACGGCGGTTTAAACCTAGAGGTGTACGTAGACCAGGTTTAAACCTGAGATGACGAATCGGGCCAGGGTGTCTGTTATCCTCATAGCCCATGGTCGATTCTACATATGTGTTAATATGGATTAACTTGAGAAACTGGCATGTTAACTTGAGAAACAGGCATATTTTAACTGTATTTTATTATTATATATTATGTATATGAGTTACCCCTGTTGTCTCCACCGCCCTCCGGTATGTACGCCTATGCCAATACAACGATGGTGCGACTTGTCTATTGTCATCGACAGGACAATTATGCCTTCGTTGGTATCTATATACAACTAGCACTAAATAATATGACAATTCATGGTACTAAACATGTCCAAACAACATAACTACGCACTCGCTCTCATCAATACTGTACAAATATATCTGCACAATTATGGTAGTCAATATAGTCTCCATCGCGGGCGCGCGATCTAATAGTGGATATCCGCTCCAGACAGTGTTATGTCATTAGATTAACATAATTCTGCAGTTTCGCGGGCTCCGCGATGGACCAGCCCGCGATGAATCCCACTATTTATCGACCCGCGATGCTTCCAATCGCAATCCAATAGTGGCCGCGATTGACCTGATACACCTCGCGAAGTGGTGAATGATGGGGTCATGTTAATTCGCGATAGACGCACTGTAGGCCTATATGTATGGTGAGTTGTCATCTAAAATAAACATTGCGCACCGAACTAACTGCATATATATGTTGAGCTGTCATCTAAACTATATATTGCGCACCTAATTGCCTGCACATATACATGTATGGTGAGTTGTCATCTCATATATATTTTGAAGACCTCTGTCTGTCTGTCTGTTTGTTTGTCTGTCTGTCTGTCATTAATACAAATCTACGATTCTCGACCGATCGGGACGAAACTTGGTACTTGTGTGTAGTTTGACCAGGCGGTGGACGTTGTCGTATTGGCGAGCCCGTGCGGCGCCCGCTTCGTGCATGCGCAGACGAGATCTCGGAAACGGGTGGAGCTATCGACTTGAAATTTGCTATGTGAATGTATCTTGCCCCGGATACGAATTTTATCGGGTAGCCGAGCCCGTGCGACACCAGCTTCGTACATGCGCAGACGAGATCTCGGAAACGGGTGGAGCTATCGACTTGAAATTTGCTATGTGAATGTATGTTGCCCCGGATACGAATTTTATCGGGTCGCCGAGCCCGTGCGACGCCAGCTTCGCGCATGCGCAGACGAGATCTCGGAACGGGTGGAGCTATCGACTGCATGCGCAGACCAGATCTCGGAAACGGGTAGAGCTATCGACTTGAAATTTGGTTTTTGAATAGCCCGGACAACGTCGGGCTGGGTAGAGCTATCGACTTGAAATTTGGTTTTTGAATAGCCCGGACAACGTCTGGCTCATCGGCTAGTCTAAAATATATATTGTGAGTTTGTTTTCATTATATAGTGATTATGGTCCACTTAATTACCAGCATATATATGGTGAGTTGTCATCTAAAATATATATTGCGAGTTTGTTCTCGTTATATATAGAGAATATGGTCCACCTGATTACATGTATATATGGTGAGTTGTCATCCAGAATATATATTGCGAGTTTGTTCTCATTATTTATAGTGAATATGAAGCACCTAATTACCGGCATATATATGGCGAGTTGTCATCTAAAATATATATTGCGAGTTTGTTGTCATTATATGTAGTGAGTATGAAGCATTTAATCTATACATCAAAGTGTTCAAATTTGAAATACAAAAACATAAATATAAATACACTTATCGAAGTGTCAAGGTGAAATGGTGCGATGATAGTTCTGATAAAGTGAAAGTGTTTTATACGAGCAACATATTCAAAACAGTCTGATGAATTTCAGACTGACGACCTATCGGGAAAATCCCGAAGGCACCGAAAGCGCAACTCATAACCTAAGCGAAATATTCAAATGCATTAACCAAATTTCGACAAAACTTATTAAGATAAGACATAGCAAACGACAGCAACGAAAACGTATCTGGTTTGATCAACGGTGTAAAGATTTGAAAACAAATACGGGAAATATGGTTAGTCAAATGAGAAAGAATCCCCTTGATAAAACTCTGCAATTAACGTTTTTCAATGCAAAGAAATTATACAAAAGAGAAACGAAACCGAAGTCTAAATTATTTCGGTTACAAATATCTGAAAAAATAGATACCCATCGGTTTATTGGGATATAATCAAAATCTTACGAATGAACAAAGCACAAGAAAAATCTGATGACCTTCACCCTGATAAAGCTGTTGATTTTTTCGACCAATTGCTGTCGCTATACACCGGAAACAAATTATCAATATCTCGCCGAAAGTCAGAGTGAATTACTCATAGATCTTAATAATAGTGGCATAACTGCCACAGAATAGATAAAGGCTTAGATATTATTTCGAATGAATTACTAAAGACAATAATTCCGTTGGTAACATATGACGTGACAAGACTTTTCAACCATGTCTTGAAGTCAGGACATTATCTATTATGCTGGAGTCATTCGTTCATCAAAACATTATATAAGAAAGGAAACAGACATGATCCAAACAATTATAGGCCAGTTGCCCTGAGTAGTATTGTTGGAAAACTGTTCAATAAAATTATTAACTCTAGAATCGACAACTTTTTTAGAAAAAAACAAACTTATAAGTGGTATTCAATTCGGTTTTAGAAAAAAATCGCAGTACAATGGACAGTGCGTTCGTCTTGCGTGCGTTAGTGAATAAGAAAAAAGAGCAGAAACGACCTCTATATACTGCTTGTGTAGACTTCAAGAAAGCATTCAATTCCGTTGATATATCTATTTTATTTACAAAACTTCAACGCATTGTTGTTAACGGTTCGGTATTCTCGATTATACAGTGCATGCGACAGGAATGTTTAGGGGCGGGAGAGGCGAAACCAACCCTCAAAATAATGGAAAATGTCCGACAGCAAATTTAATGATGTGGCATGTTAGATTACACATGTTGACACTAGTGATGTACTAGTACAGTATATCGATTAATGGACAAAACCGTGGTATGAAAACCAACACCATAACTTTAGTTTCGGTTATT
Source organism: Siphonodentalium dalli (assembly GCA_032622095.1). Classification (NCBI taxonomy): domain Eukaryota; kingdom Metazoa; phylum Mollusca; class Scaphopoda; order Gadilida; family Siphonodentaliidae; genus Siphonodentalium; species Siphonodentalium dalli. Next base: position 204,170,794 of record CP136067.1, read on the forward strand.
AGATCAAAAGCAAATTGCATAGGTGAGTTTATCAGACCAAAATACAGGTCAAGTTCGAATATACATGTAGGTTTGCTTTACCCGTTTTTGTGAGAGTTATGGCCCTTTTTAGCTCACCTGAGATGAAGTCTCCGGTGGACCTATAGTCATCACTCCTCGTCCATCTATCCGTTCATCCGTCCGTCCGTCAACAATTATTTAAACATCTTCTCCCAATCCAAAAGACCGAATGAGTTCATGTTTTGTGTGGATGTTCCCAATTGACTAGCATTCAGATTTGTTCACTTCCGGTATAATGTCGCTCACGTGAGGCGTGCTTTTTGAGCTCCGACGGAAAAATTAAATCAAGATTATATTAGATAACGATGGAAATAAGTTATAAAAGACAGTGAAGTGACTCATTATTATATTGGGCCAGTCTTTTGGACGAAGAAACTTCTATTAGGTGGCCATTATTGCGATTTTATAATCGACAAAACTTTCGTACCTCGAAAATAGGCAACAACTCCGGACGATGGCGGGCACAGAAACGCGACAACAATCGAAACATCAACAGAAGACGGACCTAGAACAAGGGTATGAATGCAACAGTTTCCCTGATATAAGCAAATTTTTCTCAAAAATGCATGAAGCCATTGGGGGAAGACTAGATATCATGGAAAAAAAGTTTGATGACTTGACCAAAAAAGTGGACAAGATCGAAAAAAAATCTAAAACTGCTTCTGATAAAGTAAAAACTTTCGAAGAGAAAACAGTTCCGGATTTGATGGAAATAATTAAGCAATTACAGGAAGAGTTGGACGAAACAAAACTTTCGATAGGGATTAGATTCGACGAAATCGACAAGACGACTGATGAGATTCAGACAGGAGTAAATACAATGGAGGAAGACCTAAATTCACTATCACAAAAACACAACGACCTGGAAAGCTCCCATACCTAAGTGGACCTGTGGGGTCGGAATGGAACATAGTTATTCGCGGTTTGAATGGTCCATCAAAAGAAAACTCCAATGAAACCGAATCAAAAGTAAGGAATTCCTTTTCCCAAACACTTGGAATCCAGAGGAACGAGGTTACCAACATGCTGTTCTCCGCCTGTCACAGGCTTCCCACTGGTAGGGATGGTGCCGCAGACGTAATAGTTCGGTTTGTGGCGTTGAATGACAGGGATAATATCTTAAAATGTGCCAAACAGTTGAACCCAGGAACAGGATATGGAGTATCGGTAGACTTGCCGCCAAGTTTGAACAAACTGAGGATGCAGCTGTTGAAGAAGAGATCTGAATTTCCCCCCGAAGAGAAGAAAAAGTGGAGAATCTCTTATTTAAAATCCGAGCCATTCTTGAAATTAGAACGCAAACCAGAGAGAAAGTGAATAAACAGTATAATAGTACATGTACATTCGTATCATCAAAACCGAAGAAATTTGATATAAAAAATTTATTATGTTTCCAAATTTTTATTTTACATTTCATATATACTGACAAATAAAATGTGAGTTTAATTAAACATTCTCAGGCTTTTCCAAATGGACCGATGAATTTATATCATATCAATAAATGAGAATAAAGCCTTTATTCGGAATCTAAAGTCAAGCAAGTATTTGAAACTCATACTTTCAGTTTGTAATGCTCTCAAAATGCCACTCTCAACTTTCATATTTCAAATATTGCAAATTAGTTTATAGCAGATATCAATAAATGCAAATTTTGCAAAGTGGTTTATGACAAGAAGTAGTCCAAGTCTTCTCATACTGAAACCGACTGAGATATTGGGATGGCGAGATACTGTCCCAATGTCTCGGCTGGTTATAGTATGAGAATACTTGGACTAGAAAAGAAGATGCTAGATCAATAAATACAAGGACATGTAGACTCTTTATTCATAATCTAAACTTCTAAAGTCAAGTGCTGCGTCAAGTCTTTGAAACTAAAATTCTCAGCGTTAATACTTTCATTAGTCTATACATAATTTTATGCAACTAAACTGAGAAATTTTAACTTTGAAACATACCAAAATGAAATCAACTGAAGAGAGATAACTCTATAATGTAGATTGTATGAAAATGCAGAATTTTGTTTTTCAGATTATGTAAATTGCTTTAGAGCAAGTTTACATGCATGTCAGATCAATAAATGAGAAAAACTCTTCATTTATAACTTTAAGTCATGTATTGTATCATGTTTGTGAAACTTATACTTACAGTTATAATACATTCAAAATATAAAAGAGTTTAGAAGCTCAAACATTCATATATGTGACTCTGAGTATTTTCAATCTTATTTACCAAAGGAAACCAGCAGAAGAGAGATAACTCTACAATTTATATTGTATGAAAATGTGGAATGTGACTGAGTATTTTAAATTTTATTTTACTCATCTGGAAATATACCAAAATGAATTCAGCATATACTGTATGAAAATGTGGAATTTTGATTTTCAGATTATTTACTGAACTGGTCTGGAGCAAGTTTATGTCATACATGTATCAATAAACGAGAAAAACTCTTTATTTATAACTTTAAATCATGTATTATATCGAGTTTGTGAAACTTATACTTACAGTCATAATACATTCAAAATACTAGTATAAAAGCGGTTAGATGTTCAAACATTATATATTTGACTTTTGAGTACTTTCAATTCGTTTTTACTCATTTGGAAATATATCAAAATGAAATCAGCAGAAGAGAGATAACTCTATAATGTATACTGAAGTGAAAATGTAGAATCTTGATCTTCAGATTATTTAAATTGGTGTAGAGCAAGTTTATGTCAGATAAATACATGAGAAAAACTCTTTATTTACAATTTTAAGTCATGTACTGTGTCAAGTCTGTGAAACTTATACTTACAGTTTATAATACACTCAAAATATAAAAGAGTTTGGATTTTCAAACATTTATATATGCAACTTTCAGTATTTGATATATGCGACTTTGAGTAAACTTTATTTTACTCATTGGAAATATACCAAATACAAATGGATCAGAAAATTATACTTGCAAATATTCTTCGTTATCAATATACATATATATCTTTCCGTCGGAGCTCAACATGCAATACATGCATGCTCTATGGAGTGAGATAGGGCAACTAGTCGCTATCTCCCTCTTGTGTAGCATGTGGGCCTTGCCAGGGGGGTTATACCGGTATGTCAAAGTTAGAAGTTCAAACATTTACATATTTGATTTTGAGTAATTTCAATTCTATTTTACTCATTTGGAAATATACCAAAGTGAAACCAGCAGAAGAGAGATAAATAACTCTATAATGTATATTGTACGAAAATGTGGAATGTAACTTTGAGTACTTTCAATTTTATTTTACTCATCTGGAAATATACCAAAATGAAATCAGCAGAAAAGAGATAACTCTATAATGTATACTGTATGAAAATGTAGAATTTTGATCTTCAGATTATTTAAATTGGTTTAGAGCAAGTTTATGTCAGATCATTAAATGAGAAAAACTCTTTATTTACAATTTTAAGTCATGTACTGTGTCAAGTCTGTGAAACTTATACTTACAGTTTATAATACACTCAAAATATAAGAGTTTGGATTTTCAAACATTTATATATGCGACTTTCAGTATTTTATATATGTGACTTTGAGTAAATTTTATTTTACTCATTGGAAATATACCAAGTACAAATGTATCAGAAAATGATACTTGCAAATATTCTGTTATCAATATACATATATATATTTCCGTCGGAGCTCAACATGCAATACTTGCATGCGCTACCAATGTGTAGCATGTGGGCCTTGCCAGGAGCGTTATTTGCCAAAGCAATTGCTATTGTTGTTAAAAAAATAGGGTAAACTTTTAAGTATGTACGGTCATGTGTTTGGGGTGAGGTCACTGTAGATCACTGGTTTCAAATTTTACATACAAGGATAATGGCTAAGTTAAATATTTGTTCATTGAATTGCCGTGGGCTGTCATCTGATCAAGTTAAAAGAAGAGATCTCTTTCAAAAATGTAGAGAAAAATATGATATATCAATACTGGTTGATACCCATTCAACAAAAACTATAGAACAGAAATGGAAAGCGGAATGGGGCTATCAAGCTTATTTTAATTCATTTTCAAGTTCAAGTAGAGGTTTTGCCATATTATTCAGAAACACAATAGACTTTACAATTCACAATACTCTTACTGACAATGATGGAAATTACATAATCATGGATATTTCAATAAATAACCGTCGAATAACTTTGTGTGCTATTTATGGACCGAATGATGATAATCCAGATTTCTATATGGGCATCTTCTCAAAAATTGAGAAATTAGAAAATGTGACGACCCTGCTTGGTGGTGATTGGAATGTGCCTCAAGACTATAACATTGATACAACAAACTATATACACAAAAATAATGTTAAATCAAACGAAGTTATTTTGGAGTCAATGCAAAAGCTTGACTTGCATGATGTGTGGAGGTTGACAAATCCTGACAAAAAAAAGATATACTTGGAAGGGGCCTGGAAACAAAATGGCTCGTGTTGATTCTTTTTTAGTATCCTCAGATATGCAGCCTTTCATCAAATGCTGTGACATACATACAAGATATAAGTCGGATCACAATCCAATTAGTGTGAACTTTGAATTTATTGATCATCCTAGGGGAAGGGATTCTGGAAATTCAATGACAGTCTATTAAATGACCCAGAGTATACAAATATTGTCAAAACGGCAATTAGTAACACAATACAACAATATTCAATAGAAACTTTAGCAGATTCTGATGAAATTTCATTTTCTATAAACGACCAACTACTTTGGGAAACTCTGAAAAATATTTTAAGGGGGGAAACAATTGCTTATTCCTCTAAATTAAAAAAATCAAGAGACAAAAGAGAAAACGATATAGAAAAAAAACTTGAACAATTAAACTTAAAATTGGACAACGGTGACTTGTCCGTTGTAGGTAAAATGGAAAAACTCACAACAGAAATGGAATTGATTAGAGACAAAAAAATAAAAAGCATTATTCTGCAGACAAAATCTAAATGGCAAATTGAAGGTGAAAATACCACCAAATATTTTTGTAACGTGGAGAAACGTCATTACACGGAAAATATAATTCCAAAAATTGTTAAATCAGATGGATCAGAAACTATTGACTTTTTGATGGTTATACTGCTAGCTTCTACAAGTATTTTTGGAAAGACCTTGGTCAGTTCCTGATCATTTCTATTAATTATGGATATAACAAAGAACAGCTGTCGGTTACACAGAGGTGTGGAATAATCACTTGTATTCCTAAGTCCAATAAAAATAAGCAACTTCTAAAAAATTGGAGACCAATCTCTCTTCTCAATGTGGACCTCAAAATAGCATCTTCAGTAATAGCTAATAGAATTAAAAAAACATTTGCCAAAACTGATATCTAACTCCCAATTAGGTTTTATGTCCGGTCGTTATATCGGTGAATCTACTCGATTAGTTTTTGATTTGATAGACAAAATGTGAGAAAAACAACATTTCCGCTATATTGGCAATATTAGACTTCAAAAAGGCTTTTGATTCGTTAGAATGGGTATTTATCCAAAAATGCCTAGATTTTTTTAAATTTGGCCCATCGATAAAAAGTTGGGTAAAAACATTTAACTCTAATATTTTCAGCTATGTTACAAATAATGGTAACTTAACAAATAAAATAGACATCTTTCGAGGGGTACGACAGGGTGACCCCTGTCGCCGTACATCTTTATTCTTTGTGTTGAAATCCTTAGTGCCAGCCTTAAATTCAATCCCAATATAAAGGGCATAGAAATAAACAATTCCGAATATATTTTGACTCAGTACGCTGATGACCTAACTCTCTTCCTAAAGGATGATCAATATACTCTTAACGCTGCACTCAATTTATTTGATGCCTTTGCTAACATTTCAGGCTTAAAGGTTAATTTTGACAAAACACAAGCATTATGGATTGGAGCAAAAAGGGGTTGTGGTGACGAAATCCCAACGGATAGAAAAATATTGTGGAACCATAGTCAGTCAGTTACTATCCTGGGAATTGAATTTGATCTATTTGATCGTCGGCGACTAATCGAATTTGATCCTTTTGACAGTCGGCGACAGAGCTTTCTCTGTAGCCTGTCCCGACATTTGGAACTCTCTACCAAATGAAATGCGACAATCTTGCTTGCTAACCGATTTTCGATCTGCTTTAAAAACTCACATATTCCGACGACGCTACCCCGACACAAAGAAAACTAACAAAATCTGATTATATATAATTCCATACATCTATTGATTATTTTCCATGTGCATTTCTTGTGTATTTATATAATGTGTAAAGCGCTTAGGGCCCCTTGCGGGGGATAGGCGCTATATAAATATTATTATTATTATTATTATTATTTAATGATAGTTATATAGAAAATAATTATAGGACAATATTGAAGAAGATGGAAAATCTGCTAAATGATTGGTCATTTAGAAACCTCAGTCTGTATGGTAAGACAACAGTCGTTAAGAATCTGGCATTACCAATCTTAACCCAATGTCTGACTGTATTACATTCTCCATCTCGAGAATTAACAGATAAAATACAATCAATGTTATTCAAATTTCTCTGGTCTGGAAAACCAGACAAAATAAAAAGGAGCGTAATGATTAATACTTTAGAAGACGGAGGTTTGAAATTTCCTCATTTAAACTCATTTTGTAAATCATTAAAAATGACTTGGATTAAAAAGCTTCTAGATGTCCACACAGAAGCAAATTGGAAAACTCTGTTAATTGATGATTTAGAACCCTTTGGGGGTTACAAAGTATGGCATCTACTCAATCCCTTTTGGGCAGATGTCTTTAATGATTGGGCAAGCTTAGATGAGAAAGTCACCACAACCCCTGAAGAAATCTTATCAGAACCAATATACTACAACCCAAAAATTATAATAAATGGTAAAATGTTCATCAACAAAAGCTTGATTAGAAAAGATGTTTATTTTGTGAATGATCTTGTTGATGCCACCTCCACCTTTCTGGATTATAACACATTTTGTCAAAACTATGACATCAAAATTCATTTCACCACTTACCAGGGTCTTTTAGCAGCTTTACCTAAAACATGGAAAACATGAATAAAGTAAAATCAATTTAGACTCTGCACCGTGACATAAACAAATGTTGAGAAATTAAAAATTTGCGAAAAAGCATGCAGAACCTTTTAACCCAGTTTTTTGAGTCATGTCATCACAGTTACTGAAATGTCCCCAAAAAATGGCAGGAAACACTTGGGCAAATTTTCATGCCCACTGAATGGAAATCAATTTATAAAATGGCAAGTAGGATTACAAATGACACTAGTCTATTGTCTTTTCAATTCAAAATAAATCATGATATTTTATATACTAACTCCAAACTTATGAAATGTAAAATATCAGAAACAGAAATGTGCTTTTGTTGTCACACAGGAAAAGAAACATGCCTACATCAATGTTATGAATGTCATGTAACAAAATCTGTATCACTAGAATTTCAGCAGACTATTAAAGATAAATGTAACCTGCAATTTGAAGTGTCACATGAAGGAATAATAGAAATTGCAATGCTTCTATTTAAGAGATATATCTACTCTTGTAGGATAAAAGCTACTAACCATAATTCACATGGTTTTACAGAATGGTTAAACACTTATAAGACAATTGAAACTGTGCCATTAAAGGTCAATTCTACAAAAAAAGATATCTTTTATCAAGTCAGATGGAATATAATTAATGAATTATTTTTAACATAAACATAAGATATGAAAAACCCACAAAAGTATCAACGATGCAGAGTCTAAGTTGATCAATATCTTATACCATTTAATATATACTCAATCATATAAAATTAATTGAACATGTTTATTTCAGCCTATGACAAAACACTTTATATTTTATCCCACTCATCAATATCTTTAAAATATTATTTTTTTATGTTTTAACCAAGTGCATGTATTGTGTCCTTCATTCCTCACATGTCTGTATGTATTTATTTGTTTAGACCCGAATAAAAAATATTTAAAAAAAAAAAACATTCAGATTTATTCAAATGATGTCATTAAGCCGTCTTGGATTTTATTCTTTGCATGACTAAATCGTTTGTCACGGGCTACATGTCATACCTTCAATCGGATCATTATGAAATTTGTCATGCTGTTGACATTGACATGTAGATGGGAATGAATCATTTTGGGGTCATTCGATCATAAATCGCCGCCGCCGACAGCCATCTTGGATTTTTCTTTTTGCATGACTAAATTCTTTGGCACGGGCTGCAGGTCGTATCTTTGGTCAGATCATCATGAAATTTGTAACGGATGTTAACATTGACATGTAGATGGGAACGAGTCATATACTTGGGGTCATTTGGCCAAAAAACATGGCCGCCGGCAGCCCTCTTGGATTTTACTGTTTGCATGACTAAATCGTTTGGCACAGGATACAAGTCGTACCTTTGGTAAAAATTGTTATGGTTGTTGACATTGACATGTAGATGGAAATGAGTCAAGTTGGGGTCATTCGGCCATAAAAATAGCCGCCAGCAGCCAACATGGATTTTACTCTTTCATGACTAAATCCTTTGGCCGGTTCATTTTGAAATTGGTCATGGGTGATAACATTGGCATGTACATGTAGATGGGTATGGAGTCGTTTTGGGGTCATGTGGCCAAGAAAACATGGCTGCCGATGGCATTTTGGATTTCAAAATGAAATCTATTACATGTAGCACAGGCTACATGCCATACTGTTTTTCTGATCACCATGAAATTTGTTGTGGATGTTAATATTGACATGTAGATGGATAAAGAATCATTTTGGGGTCATTTGGCCAAAAAAATGGCTGCCGACAGCCGTTGTGGATTTTACTCTTTGCATGACTAAATCATTTGGCACAGGCTACAGGTCATACCTTTACACAGATGATTATGAAATTTGTCATGGCTGTTGACAATGACATGTAGATGGGAACGAATCATTTTGGGGTCATTCGGTCAGCCATCTTTGATTTTACTCTTTGGATGACTAAATCCCTTGGCACTGGCTACAGGTCGTACCTTTGTTGGATCATTATGAAATTTTGCATTTGCATGTACATGTAGATGGGAATGAGTCATTTTGGGGTTACTCGGCCAAAATAACATGGCTACCGATGGCCATCTTGGATTTCAAAATTAAATCTACTAGTATTAGCACAGGTTACATGCTATACTGTTTGTCTGAACACCATGAAATTTGTCGTGTATGTTAATATTGACATGTAGATGGGATAGAGTCATTTTGGGGTCATTTGGCAAAAACACATGGTTGCCGTCAGCCGTCTAGGAATTTACTCTTTGCCTGTCTGACTAAACCATTTGGCACAGGCTACAGGTCGAACTTTTGGTCGAACCATCATGACATTTTGCATGGATGTTATCATTGACATGTAGATGGGAAACAAGTCATTTTGGGATCATTCGGCAAAAAACATGGCCGCCGGCAGCCATCTTGGATTTTACTCTTTGCATGGCTAAAATCGTTTGACACGGGCTACAAGTCGTACCTTTCGTCGGATGATTATGAAATTTGTCACAGCTGTTGATATTGACATGTAGATGGGAATAGGTTGTTTTGGGGCGATTCGGCATAAAAAACATGGCCACCAGTAGCCATCTTGGATTTCAAAATTCAATCCATTAGCACGGGCTATTAGCCAAAGTGTTCGCCTGATCATCATGAAATTTGTCGTGGATGTTAATATTGACATGTAAATTGGAAAGAGTCATTTTGGGGTGATTCGGCCATAAAACATTTCGGTGGCAGCCATCTTGGTTTTTACTGTTTGCATGACTAAATCCTTTGGCATGGGCTACCATAGGTCGTACCTTTGGTTGGTTCATCATGAAATTTGTCATGGACGTTAACATTGACATGTGGATGGGAACGAGTCATTTTGGGGTCATTCGGCTTTAAAACAAGGCCGGTGGCCGCCATCTTGGAGTTTACTCTTTGAATGACTAAATCCTCTGGCACGGACTACAAGTCGTATCTTTGGTCGGATCTTTATGAAATCTGTCATGATTGTTGTCATTGATATGTAGACGGGAATGAGTCATTTTGGGGTCATTGGGTCATGAAAATGGCAGTCAGCAGCCATCTTGGATTTTACACTTTGCGTGACTAAATCCTTTGGCACTGGCTACAGGTCATACGTTTGTCGGATCATCATGAGGTTGTACATTTTGTCGGATCATTATGAAATTGGTCATGGATGATAACATTGACATGTACTGGTAGATGGGAATGAGTCATGTTGGGGTCATTCGGTTGAAAGACATGGCTGCCGATGGCCATCTTGGATTTCAAAATGCAATATATTAGCACGAGCTACATGCCGTACTGTTTGTCTGTTCACCGTGAAATTAGTTGCGGATGTTAATTTTGACATCTAGATGGGATCGCGTCATTTTGGGATGATTCAGCAAAACACATGGCCGCTGGCAGCCATCTTTGTTTTAATACTTTGCATAACTAAATCCTTTGGCATGGGCTTATTGATTGCATTAAGGGCCTAAAATCAGAAACTAGCCGGTATAATGGTTTGCTGTGTTCATCTACTTTGTTCTTGGGCACCAACAGACAAGGGATTGACCAATTTGAGTATTTAACCCTTTTCAGAACACCAGCCGTGACTAAATCTTCGATAGCTTGTGACATTGCCGGTCTTAATTTTAAGGGGCACGGTTACGGTTTCTTGGCAATGGGTTTTTGATTTTCAGTGTCAATTCTCATTTCTGTATTTCTACATAATCCTCTATCTCGTTCTGTGTTTCCAAAAACATCTCTGTATTCTGTTAACAATTTGGCGACAAATGGTTTGTGTGTATCTGGGACATTTAATTTGTTTAAATCGATATGTTTGTCTAATTGCGGTTTAGCAAAGGATACTTCTAATATCTCTTCTGTTTGTATAGGTTCGACGCGTCCTACGACACAACCACGTTTCAAATGTATCCATTTATTAGTTTGATTTTGAATAAGTATTGGTATATCATGGTTTGATGCTTTAACTACGGTTTCGGCTACATTAATGCCTGGATTTTCGGCTAAAAATCCGTTTGCAACTTGTTTTAGACATAAGTAATCAGAGTTGAACATTTTGGAACCACCGGCGATTTTAGCTGAGGTAAATATCCCTGTTTTTGTTGCTAAAACGCAGGCAATTTTAAGTCTTGCTAAGCTTGCTACATAAATGTCCGGGATTAATTCGAACATTGTGTCCTTTACTCTAAATGACGGTAAATCGAAACTGACACGAACATTATATGTTTGCATGAATTTACGTCCGATAATAAAAGAGTTTCATGTCTTGTTTTGAATTGCAATTCCATTGCTCCGTGCACTTTCATATTGCCGCCCGAGGCGGATGTCAAAACCATTTGTTTTCTTACTAATTTTGGTTTATTTTTCAAGTTTTTATAAATGTTATAATTGATGCACGATAATGACGCACCACTGTCAAGCAATGTGCGGTATTCTGTATTGTCTATTCGAATTATCGTTGAACATGGAATTTGATCATTAATGCCAGCTTTCAAATCTTGGTCATATTTTATTCTGTTGATCGATAATCGTTGAAAGAATTTGATTTTGAATAGCAGGACGTACAGTATCGTCGGAAAAAGCTTCTGTTGCAATAGCATATAATCTTTCGGCAAAAGCGGGAATAGTTTCATCGCGATTTTGTCTAATGGTTTTGAAAATAATGATTGCGTGATTTTCGTCAGGAATATCACAAAATCTTGTTTTAAGTTCTGTTTTAACGTGGACCCAATTCACACGTCTTGACTCATTTGAATTTGGCTCGATGTACCTTTTTATGAAATAGGCGACTCCATTTTGTGTTATTAAGTTTGTAATGCTAATGTCGGACGTTCGAGTATGTCCGCATCTACTACATGTGCATAACTTTCTAATGATCTAATCCATGATCGAAATAAATGCGGTTCGCCGTTAATGGTAGGAATTGATTTGTGTAACTTTTGTTTGCTGGATTCTAGAAATTGTTTGAGCGGAAACTGAAGATGAAATTTGATTAAAATGTTCTGCAATATTTTTCAATGAATCTAATTTTGTATGTGTATCATTGTCGGATTTAGGGGAAGCTGCATTGTGATAATCGGCATTTTGCTTTTGTTTTGAGTTTGAATTATTTTCTATACTGTGTAAAATTGCGGGGTTAATTAGTGCATGACCACAAGAACGTGCATCTGCCATTACTAATATTTTTGAGTAGGCTAGAATTTAGATTACGTTGGAAAATGCCTTTACTGAAGGTTTGAAATAATTTCGAGTGAAAGTTATATTTTAAATTGCGACTGAGCCAAATGGAAGCTAATAATGAAGAGATTACTCACCGATTGTTGAAGAACGGTAACGGAAATAGTTGGACAACAATGGATGTGAAGATTCGGAGTTTTCTTGGTCGTCGTGTCTTTTTCTGTTATGCGAGTCTATCGTCTTTCTGTTATGCGAGTCTATCGTCTTTCTGTTATGCGAGTCTATCGACTTTCTGTTACGCGTGTCTATCGTCTTTCTGTTATGCGAGTCTATCGTCTTTATGTTATGCGAGTCTATCGTCTTTCTGTTATGCGAGTCTATCGTCTTTATGTTATGCGAGTCTATCGTCTGTCTGTTATGCGAGTCTATCGTCTTTCTGTTATGCGAGTCTATCGTCTTTCTGTTATGCGAGTCTATCGTCTTTCTGTCATGTGAGTCTATCGTCTTTCTGTCATGCGAGTCTATCGTCTTTCTGTCATGCGAGTCTATCGTCTTTCTGTCATGCGAGTCTATCGTCTTTCTGTCATGCGAGTCTATCGTCATTCTGTTATGCGAGTCTATCGTCTTTCTGTTATGCTAGTCTATCGTCTTTCTGTTATGCGAGTCTATCGTCTTTCTGTTATGCGAGTCTATCGTCTTTCTGTTATGCGAGTCTATCGTCTTTCTGTTATGCGAGTCTATCGTCTTTCTGTTATGCGAGTCTATCGTAGTCTATCGTCTTTCTGTTATGCGAGTCTATCGTCTTTCTGTCATGCGAGTCTATCGTCTTTCTCTTATGCGAGTCTATCGTCTTTCTGTCATGCGAGTCTATCGTCTTTCTGTTATGCGAGTCTATCGTCTTTCTGTTATGCGAGTCTATCGTCTTTATGTTATGCGAGTCTATCGTCTTTCTGTTATGCGAGTCTATCGTCTTTCTGTTATGCGAGTCTATCGTCTTTCTGTTATGCGAGTCTATCGTCTTTCTGTTATGCGAGTCTATCGTATTTCTGTTATGCGAGTCTATCGTCTTTCTGTTATGCGAGTCTATCGTCTTTCTGTTATGCGAGTCTATCGTCTTTCTTTTATGCGAGTCTATCGTAGTCTATCGTCTTTCTGTTATGCGAGTCTATCGTAGTCTATCATCTTTCTGTTATGCGAGTCTATCGTCTTTCTGTTATGCGAGTCTATCGTCTTTCTGTTATGCGAGTCTATCGTCTTTCTGTTATGCGAGTCTATCGTCTTTCTGGTATGCGAGTCTATCGTAGTCTATCGTATTTCTGTTATACGAGTCTATCGTCTTTCTGTTATGCGAGTCTATCGTCTTTCTGTTATGCGAGTCTATCGTCTTTCTGTTATGCGAGTCTATCGTCTTTCTGTTATGCGAGTCTATCGTCTTTCTGTTATGCGAGTCTATCGTCTTGCTGTTATGCGAGTCTATCGTCTTTCTGTTATGCGAGTCTATCGTAGTCTATCGTATTTCTGTTATGCGAGTCTATCGTCTTTCTGTTATGCGAGTCTATCGTCTTTCGGTTATGCGAGTCTATCGTCTTTCTGTTATACGAGTCTATCGTAGTCTATCGTCTTTCTGTTATGCGAGTCTATCGTCTTTCTGTTATGCGAGTCTATCGTCTTTCTGTTATGCGAGTCTATCGTCTTTCTGTTATGCGAGTCTATCGTCTTTCTGTTATGCGAGTCTATCGTCTTTATGTTATGCGAGTCTATCGTCTTTCTGTTATGCGAGTCTATCGTCTTTCTGTTTTCTTTGACCTGTCTGATTTTGATCTTCACCTGTATTCGTATGTGAACTGTTCTCTCTTCTTTTAGCAATTTATATACGTGTTTGTTTATTCTTCTGTCTTCTGTAATCTGTTCTAAATTTGTAAGTGTTTGTTTACTCTCCTGTGGTCTGTTCTGTCTTCTTTTAGCAATTCATAATGTTTGTTTACTCTTCTGTCTTCTGTAATATGTTCTGTCTTCTTTTAGAAATTTATAAGTGTTGTTTACTCTTCTGTAATCTGTTCTACGCCTTTAAGCAATTCATAATGTTTGTATACTCTTCTGTCTTATGTAATATGTTCTGTTATAAATTAATCAGTGTTATCTTGTCTTGTCTGTGACTTCTCGTTGTGATGATGTGACGTGTTCGCTGTTCTCGGAACAATTACAAGTTGTTACATAATGGGGTATGCCAACAACCTGGGCCGATGTGATGGTCTAGCGGTAAGTGACGAGTTGATCGGTCTTTAGTAAGTAACTTTAATTATGATGTGCAATATAAAGCATCAATGGTGACATCAACAATGGTACATAAATATATATATGAGCGTAAGTAAATAAAGTCTAGAACTCTGTCAATATGGAAATCGTATGGTAAAGACCCATGTAAACTCCGAAGAGCGATTCCCAGCTTTTGATTCCCGTTCTCAGGAATCCCACTCGTTTATATGTCGACTAATGACTCGCTGACTGCCATTGACAAAGAAGAGGTCAGAGGAAGGTTAACATACCAGTCTGCGATAGACAAAGAGGTCAGAGGAAGGCTAATTAATGTTATGTGATAAGACATACCAACTGACCAAATATATGTGCGGTTAAAAGTATGCGGAAAATAATTATTCAGTTTAAGAAATGTCGAAGGTAAATGCTGTGCGATCAGGGATGTTACTGGTACATGTAGGTATGGGTATATTATGTATCAGTATTCTGCTAAGATATAGTCTTTTGCGTATTATAAACATGCAATATGTGGCTTCATTGGGCTTGCTTTCATCATTCAAGAGAGTTAACTCTGAAGAAATTCTCTTGGTTTGGAATTTGTGGCATCTTCCAACCTTATAAGAGGGGGTTGGGTGTCTGCTAGCTTGAGTTACCGGCTTAATAGGTTCAATGCATGTGGCCACCAGAGAGGTTTGTTTAGTTGAGGGGAGTGGTATACCGTCAACTGGAGATTTCAAGGGACGACCACCTCAATGGAGACCCACTTTAGTGTGCAAAATTTTTTTAATAAAATTATATAAAGGTCACCATGCACTACGAACATTGAGAAATAGATACAAAAAAAACCTTACTGACAGTTCTCCAATAACAAAACTGTTATAGTGATTGGTCAAAAATAGTCTATAATCCTAGCTGTAGTATTAGTTCAAATAGTTTTGATCTGAATATAATTTTCAGAATATATAATCAATGTGTTGGACCTTTTCCACTGTTTACCATAACGTTTTGATCACAATGTTGCTTTCATTGGACTTTTAACAGTTATTCCACAATAGCAGTAATTTGTACATAACAATTATTCTTGGTTTAGAAATATTTTCTATTATTTCTTAAATTATTTCTTAACAAGAAATATATATTTGATTTGAGAAACCATTTTCTTAGTAAGAAAATGGTTTCTCAAATGTAATATTTATTCCTTAATTGTTTCTTGTTTCAAGATTAATCTATCTTATTTGAGGAAACTATCTCTTGTCCGGTGGGATTTTCTTAAATGTTCTTACCGTAGCAAACTTGAGGGGTATATTTATCATAATAATATTTATTTTCTTAATATTTCTTGTTTCAAGTAATTGTTTTTCTTGTTTCAAGTAATTATTTTCTTATTAAGAATTTTTTTTCGGCAGTGTGTATAGTGACAAATCTATTATATATACGTAATCATTTCCACAAAAAACTAAATACGATGCTATCGGGTAATGTTGTGAACATATGTCGTGAACGAATGCATGTTATAGACGACAAATATATTAATAACAAAATCGAGTTTTCACGTACGCAATAACTGGAGTGGATATGCTGTCGGATTGCACGCAGCATTGCACCATTCGATAAGGGCACGTTCATACACTTACAGGTTTGCACGGTCTTTCTTGCAGCCATTTTCTCATAGACAACCATGCGCCAGCATATGAACGACCGCATTCATATAAAAAAACATTTACCAAAGCTATCGACATGCGAAGTACAATTGCTGTAGTTCCAAATGTAACGGGTGCTGCTAACACTTTGCCACAAAATACCTGGATGGTTGATTCTTACAAGATAATTTCATGCCATTTCGATAGCATCGCTATTATATGTAAACTACATCGTATTTACTTCGTATATAGTTAGCTGTGGTACAGATGCATTTGATAAGCATCTTTACATTCGGTTCCTGTCATATTGTAGCTTGCTATACCGAAATGCCTTCCAGATATTGCTTGGCAAAATGTCGAGTATATGAACGTACCCTAACGGACTGGCATGAGTTCGCCGAAACCGGTGGTTTATTGAGTCTCCTGCGGTAGTGGCTTGGTCGGAATAACGGCATGTTGCATCTCACATAGTTATCAAAATGGCTACTTCTACCAAAATATTGACTCAGCTTTAGGTCCACAATCATTATAAAGGCTTTGATCAAACATACCAGTGCACTGTTTATTAGCAAATTGCTCCTGTTGGATATGATATATCAATACATTATTATCAATATAAAAAAATTACATTTTGAATTTGTTGTTTTTAATGGGGAGACGCACGTTTGCCCAACAAATTTTCATTTTTGGGTGGGTCAGATAAATTGGTAAAATCTTAATAATTCCATAACCATATGGACTAAAACTTCACATGGATATAGCACACATATTGAGGAATGCATACAATGTATTGGAACTATGGAAACATGAACTTCATGAGCGCATTCAAAAGAGATTTGTAACTTTTTATAATGAGTTCACTTTAGGTACCGATAACTGTTTTTAACTGTAACTTCCATCATCAAACTCTGGAGACAGATGTAGCTTCATATCTGCTTTCCATGTGAGGAGACATCTTTCTGTAAAACAAAAAAGGAACACTCTTGTTATAAATGAAGTCAAACATTGGGTACCCTATTCTCAAAAATGACAATAATAAGTCAGACATTTGCAATAGGGACTATTTACAAATGTATGGAGGAAAGGATGAACACAAAATAAATTTTTTGACCTTGCAAAAAAGAAAAGCCAGAAAACTGCATTTGGATATTGAAGGGCTATGCAGATAATATAATGATATGGTAATATAACAAAAGGATGAATGTGAATAAATAGTGCAATTAAGAAAATAAATCTTCATTTCAAACTATTTTATATGTGATTCTTGGCCCAGATTGACAGACTTCACATAATTAATATTAATCCGGTGTTCGAGTTATCTTATTTCTGTAATAGCAAAATGCCAGGTTTTTCAATTTAACTAGACTCTCGAAGCTAGTATTCTATCCAGTTAAACATGCATGTTATCTCTCAAAATATAATAAGAATGCCATTGATCCAATTTTTATCCATTTATCTAATGTAGCTATAATAATACAAAGAATTTACACTATATTAAAATAACCAATCTCATAGTATGCCATTCAACATTAGTGGTAGTCTGTTGAAACACAGTTGAAGTTTACTCCAAGTACATACATTATTTAGAATAATTTGAGTCAGATAATGGTTTATGCCAACAATTCACACCTAACTGCTTGAGGTCATACATTGGAAGGAAGAATGAATCAATTTGTCAATTTAGCACAATTGAAATTACTAAATTATATACCTGCTCATTTCTCATTGTAACACCTAATACTGGTAGTGTCAGCAAGGCAACCTCAGACGGCATTGATCACACATGTTCAGAAATCCATTTATTCAGTTCCATTTACTGTTCAATCACCTATAAGAGACAGCAAGAGACATCGAAATTGTGATATAATTCAATTTAGCATGACCAATGACTTTCTGGGGGGAAATCAATAAAATAATATATTATGTAAATATATTAACAGAATTTTTTTTGATTTAAACATACTGGTAATTGTAGCATTGATAAGCCAAACTCAATGCCATTTAGCCTTATAGTGAGCCTAGGATATATAAGAGAATGCATTGGCCTAACAATATTTACATTGACCTTGTATTAAGCCAATGCATTACATTATATATGTGATGCTCCCTATGTGAGGCACACATATATCAGAGAATGAAGGCACTGACACAGGATTTTAATGCTGCACCAGCGCAGTTCTCGCCATGAAAGGGTTCAAGCTATAAATAAACTAAACTAACCACTCATATTTTATATGTATCAGTGGACCACTTCTTGCACACCTGATATTATATTTATAGCTTTCAGATCTTATCATTTCACTTGTAAAGTATGCATGCTGAACTATAACTGAGATGTAATGTATTATTCCTTTGACAATTGAATATTCTTCTCAAAATGGTGAAATAAAGATAATCATCAGACTAGGATAACATGAGTATTCATAAAACTATTTTAAAATTAAATTTCGTCTACTTACCTGTTAAACTAGCCAACATTGTATCTTGATACAAAAGCAACAATAACCATCTCCTTAAAGGTGATATACCGTGAACGTAAACAAGTAATGTCTTATGAATGGTAACATGTACCAGCAAGTTTGACTGTCTGAAAAGTGATAAACAATTGGTTCATATGTGTAGATCTGGTATATTTAGTTCAACATGTTCAATTTAATTCAAAAACAGATTCAATAGAAGAATAAAATATTTTTGCAGCTCCTCATGTTTATGTTGATAATATGCAGTGGGACAATGTTCCAACATATGCATACACCAGTTAAATATGTAGCTGAATCTGATGCTTCAAATCAATCACAACAAGCGTGCACCATATGCATTTGCAACGTATGCAATTTATAAAGAAAGGTGACCAGTCACAACAATCTTTTAATAATAAATTAATTTACTAATATATTTATAAAATACTATGAAATATGAAAGTTCCCATTCATATATCATTCTTCTGTCTCAGGCTGTGCAATACACAATGTACAGCAATTGCAGCAATCCAACATTAAATAAATGTGGGCTTTAGGGTGCACCGAAGAAAATATGTCGACATATACATGTCTTTTGCTGACAATAAATTTGGAATACTGAAATCAATCAATTCTCAAATGTATGACCATAATACACTGCTTTCCCCATCTTGATCTTATTATGGCCATTTATAAAGACCCCGCTCGGCGCGCTTGCGCGCCCGAGCTCGGGTCGTGTATAAGTAACAGGTGGGCGTGCGTACTTGTGACATCACTCATGAATTACAGTATACCGCGAAGGAGAATTTTTTATTCACAACATTTTCGCGAAAAAATCACGTGACTTCCGGCAGTGGTTTCACAAAATCACGGAATCAGCAATGAAACGAATTTGCTACTTCGTAACTTCCGATATTTGGCAATGGACAACTGAAGGATTTATTTATTTTTAACAGTAAGCTGTTATGAATATGTCCTGCAAAGGTTCATATAAGATCAGTTTCATTTGTTTGCTAACTGAAGGCAGTTACGGCGTCATGACGTCAAAACGTCATTTGTCTCTGCGGCTAGAATCCAGACGTGACTGAACGTGTCATGTCGTCTTCGCTTAATTGCAATATAGAGGCTTTTATTATAAAAGGCCGATATGCTATATTAAGGCTATATTAAGGCATATATAATTATCGAAGTCCACTGGCATCCAAAACGATCTTCATTATTAATCAACCATTCGCGTCGCTGACATGCCTATAGGCCTATAATATATATGCATATAGTTCCCCGACTATTTGCATGATCCTTCGCATTATCCGTCGTGTTACTATTCTGCCGGGGTCTTTCTATATATGCCTTGCATATTATTATATTATGTACCCGGTATGTACTCTCTTATGGACATTTATTCAAGATGGGTTAAAAATCACATTATTGAACATGCTTGTACCTACCTTTTGAACAGGCAGCTTCGTGGTTTCAAATAGTCATGCTTGGTATCATTTTGTGATGTCAGTCCCAATTTTTCCACATGGAGTATCATGCAATATAACATAAATTTATTGCCACCTCCTGCAAAAGTACAGAAACAAACATTTACTGTCATCCCTCAAATGAATAGGTTTTTAAATAGTTCAAACAGCAAAACATAATTCTAAAATAAAATTAATATATGACAACTATGTTTGCATCTTGGTTTCATGTTCTGTCCCAAGAGAATGCAATCCATCTCCAAGGTTATTTTATCATGATATTTATAATAGTCTATCGTACGGCCAACAATTAAAGGAACTCAAGCCTTTCAAAGTGGGTTCATGCAACATAACATAAATTTTTATAAAAGTTTGTAAAACAACTATCATCAACAAGTACATGTATGTCAAAATACCTGAACAGATCAACATTGTTCTTATTTCGTGATTAATAACTCTCCAAAAAACATTGTTATGTCAATTATCGTCACAGTGGCATTCCCGATCAATGTCGGCAAACATCATTAAAATCAAATAATTAACAAATATACTTAAAATGTTATTCAGACTAAAAGATTTGAACTTACTACGTGATTAGCGATGTTTGTTAACAAATCACTGTAACATATTTGTTTACATAACAATAGTTTAAACAAACAAAATATCATTATTGGAGAGCTATCAATAATTAATATGCGAAATGTTTTATCTATTGCTCCATATTCATCTTGGTGGTCATACGTTTTACACATGTACCCACTGCGAAGGCCTCGAGTCTTTTTAATCAAATTGGTCTATTGTCACCTGGTGTCAAAATAGATCAATCTGCTGATTTCAATTATGACTTTTTCATAAATATAGCATAGCAAACATATTTATCAGTATCTACATGCTAAAATACCTATTTAATGATTGATGCAAGCAATTTGCACTCTTGAATCTTCGTTCTGGAATAGTAGGGGGAAATATATTTCACACAATTATGTTGGTGACACTGAAGCATGTTGATCAACTGATACAGGTAGCTCAAACCATATAATGAATAATAATGTCAACTTACATATATGTGCCACAGCTTTTGGCACTACTCCAATAACTTGACGTGCTTTTTGTGAGCCTTCCTCCTTCCCTCAATGTCTTTGATACTGCTGCATGGTTGCTCTGTGTCATCATTGGGATTGCCGGGTTTATCATCTTTCAGTTTCTTTTGCACAGACTTCGTTTGTTCAGACTTTTAGTTCCTACTTTTCTCGTCCCTTTCTTCTTGACCACTTTTCTAACTTTTCTGGCTTCCCCGTCAGCAAACTGCTAATAAAATAAAAAAAAATAAAATGAAGTATAGTGAGAACATGTTGTTCACATGTACAATATATCGTGTCATACAAATAACATTTATTAAGGTACGTGTACACATATTTCATCTTACCCATATTCCTGGCTCTCTTATACCCCGTATTTTGTCATGAATAGGTGATGCCAGCTCTGGAAGGACTGCTTTCTGATAAAAGGCCTGCAATTTCGGAAGCATGACCCTTTGCCACAAATCTTTATCTCTATATATTCTTTGAATATACATTTGATGAGGGTTAATACGTCGGATGACAACAGCTAACCAGTTTTTGTTAAAAATATTCAGCTGACCTTGGCATTGATAATAGTATTTATGTGTGAGTCTTAGTTGTAAGGAACGACCTACGAGTTTCAAGCAAAAGCTACTTTGGCTGCAGTATCTTGGGTGTGTTTTGTCGGAAAGTACATTCTTTATCTCCAGTAAACCAGAATAGCCATCTTTGTCTGTGGCAATACCATCCGTGCTAGCAGCAAGCCATGGTTCTTCAAAATTGATTTGAAGGCCACTGCTGTTTACACTTACTGGCTCTCCGTGGTCTTTTTTGAATAAACATTATTCTCTGACAGTAGCAGATTCCTCATTCAGGCCGAGCTCTGTGAAGCGATTTCCCCTGAATTTGTTATATAGCAATGAAGAGAATAATGGTCCAACATGAGATGACACTTTCCGACTAATAACTGCTACAAAATTAGATGAAGTGATTTGTTTTCGCCTTTCGTCTTTCCATAATTGGCAATCTCATTGATCGGTTGTGTTTTCTCTTATTGTGTTAGCCCTATCAGCAGTAACACATACTTCTGTTGCATAGAATGCTTGGCATTTCTCTTCAAGTTCTTTCGGATCATCTGTAAGGGAATCACTTATGCCTGGCACATAAGCTAATTTTGCTCTCTTCGTCTGGTTAACTTTCATTCTTTCCATCTTCCTTTTCTTAGCCCTCTTCTTTACTTCTATTTTGCTCTTGCTCTTACGATCCATGGTTAATTTATGACTACGACGATTAAAGAGATTGTCCATTGCTGGGCCTGATGGTGTATTAGTGACTTTGTTCAAAACAATTGAAGACCATGTGGGACCGAAATTCTTGCGTAATGCACCACCAAAACATCTAGCTTGCCAGGATCCGCGGTGCGAGCGATTGTAAATTTGTTCTCAACCAATCTTCATTCGAAGTGACATCCAGTTCTCCGCCAGATTTGTAGTGTCGTTCTCAACAAGATTCTGAGACTTTGCTGCCCGGCGAGATAGCAATTTATTCTCTTGCGTAAGTAACTCTGGATTGATAGCGGCTACTGTTTTTTTTTAAATCTATCCTTGATGTTTCTTGCTGCTTGTTGTCTACTCCTCCCTGCCACATCTCTTCCAGCTCAAGCAAAATATCATCCATGGAACTGTATTGCTGTTTATCAGCTGCCTCAGGTGGTGTTGAATTTTGCTCTGAATCTGCCTCTGGTGTTCTTTTGATACAAAATTCACTGCATTTGTCATGAAATCCAAAGTTATGGTGGATTGAATTTAGAATGTCTGCAGAGAGTTTCTTGGTTGCTACTGCTTTGTCTTTTTTTTTGGACCGCATTCGGATTGCACATCTCGCTGTTGTTGATAATTTTACTCTGACTAGTTTTGTTAGCATGTTTTTTTTTTTTAGATGTGGTTTATCTGTCACAAACTTTTCCAGACTAAACCGTAGACATTTGCAAGCATGATTGGCACATTCGATTTTCTTAACATCCTTGCCCAAAACTGGCACCTCAGATTGGATTCTACTATAGACTGTGCTATCACCATCCCCAAAAGAATCGCATGTATCTTATCCCATGTATCTTTTAAGAATTGTGAAATCCATCCAGAATTTTATCCGCCTCCATATGTTGGATGCTCTCCTGCCAGTTGTGGATGCATTCATGTTCTTGTGGAGGGATATTTCTAGTTTCTGCCAATATGCATATGTAACAGGTTTTATTTCGCACACCAATATGGAGAATCTTGCCTGTTGATTTGCCGACAATGCTAGCCACACCACCAAGTGCATTATACGAGTGTTTATGAGTGCGCTTTGACCAGCCACCATCTGCAATTACTGTAACTGATGGAAATCCTTGGTGGTAATCCCCCTCTCAATTGCCAACCTTCTTGCTTCCTGTCCTGCAGCTATCATATCCTCTTGTGTAAGACATTCCCACTGCTTGCCAATTCCATGCTCGATGTTCGTAAATGTGTCTGACTCATAGTTGGTAAACCCATGGTGGCAGATAATTCATTTAAAGATGCCACACCTTTTCCAATTGCCATGGTGCCCCAGACCGCACGCATGTTGATGTCATATCCTCCTAAAGGGCTGGTTGCAGTGTTTAGTTTCGGACTGGTGGACAATGAGAACATCTTTCTGCATCCAGCACACTTGGCAAATAAAGCAGAAGCCAATCCCATATGAGGCGACTCTTTGGTATACTTTATTGCATCAAGTCATTTAGATGTGGCTTCTTGAACAGCAGAACATTTCGCAATGTGGTTGGTAATTTTACTCATATGGTTATGAAACATTTCCATGTTTATCAGGCGGTATCCTGGGAAGAATTGTCTACTTTGTTTCTTCAGTGTCAACTTCAAGGTTTGATCATTGGAGTTGGAGATATTGTAAGGAAAGAATCTGCATTGGTTTGGCTCTAGTTCCGGAACATTGTCGCTACTGCTGTCCACAGCGACCACATCATACTCCGTGTTTTCTACTGTCTTCGTAGGGATACTAGTACTTATAGCATGTTGAATCTTGCGACTGACGCCCTGCCGATACGTTAGATCTAGTCGGGCGTGGCATGTTGTAACTTTAAATTCTCTGGCCGTTTATAGGGAAATTAAATAAATTATTACAACCTAGAATCACACCTACTATTATATTTGATGCGGCATGAAGCCTATCGGACAACTACAGGCTCATCCTGACATGCACGTCCGCCTATCTGGCTAAAATGTTTGTTTTCACAAAATTACAAGAATTCACATCAGAGATGTGGGTCGAGTTGCGATAGCTACAGGAAACACGCGCTTGGAAAATGATTTAATCGTAACCGGCTATAATACACAATACTTCTTGAATTGAAGGATTTGAGGACGTCTGACATTCACATAAATTAACTTATTAAGGAATGTAATTCCACCGAAAATACGTGGACCTGGTCAGTTTACTAACGTTATCAGGATATTTTTGAGTAAATCTCATATACCGACCAGCAACAAATTCAGTTAATATTTGTTCAAGTTATCATGCTAATGTGATCAACATCCATGAAAATGGACTAATTAAGGAAGGGCTGTAACTCCGCCCACAATACGCGGACCTGTCCGGTTTTTGCACTTGATCAAGATATTGTTGAGCAAGTCTCATATACTGAATAACAACAAAATATGTTAATATTTGTTGAAGTTATCTCGCTAATGCGATCAAGATTCATGAAAATTTACATATTAAGGGCTGTAGCTCCGCCCCCAATACACGGACTGTCTTATTTTTGAAATTGATAAAACATATTGTTCAGTCTCATATATCGAATATCAATGAAATAAGTTATTATTTGTTCAAGTCATCGTGGCTATGCCATCTGTAGATGAACGTCGCATGTGAACCGACCTTGCCGAGAAGGGGCAGGAATTTATATTTATTAATGCATTCACCACATGTGTTGATTCCTGTCTGACCGTACATATGCTCCCGAGCAACAGAAATATCTTTCAAGTAAAACACTAGGCTTCACAAAGTGGATATTGGCATTGCCTGATTTAAAGCGTTGTTTCTCAGATTGAACTGTTATATTTCAGATCTCTGACGATCATCGATGAAGACAAAAAAAACCCACAAATTCATTTTAAAGCAGCCTCCACCCTCGTTATAATTAATGAAAACTTTTCCGATTTCTGGCGACACCCTGAATCGAAATTGTAAACCAATTGCACAATTGGATATGCCACACAGGCAGTGTTGACATTATTGCTGTACATGTATTACATTCTAACAATTTGTTTTACATATATATTATGTGAGTGGCATTGTGTTTATGAAGCACCCATCTTCCATGATTATCAAAAGGAATATGTCATGGCATAAGAGAAATCGGGCTTTCAAGTGGACATGAAAAACTCAAGCCCACTTGCTTTGTGATGTCCATTTTTCGGGGCTTAAAAGGTATTTTTGCTGCCCATGATTATATGTGCGGTGTGGGCATAATCACAGTACATGGTGAATACATTATATGGTATACAACACTAATTTCATCGTGCATAGACATAGGACTCTCAAGAAGAAAATGTTTTATCCAGATATGTGGGCGTACATGTCGGGAGGCACCTGTGCCTGACCAGAGAGACGTTAAATCGAATAGTATGTGTGAGAATTGTTTACACAATAAAATGCTACATGTTAATCACTGATCACCGAACAAACTGTTTCACTTAATATTATGTAGCACGAGTGCCATGAATACGACACAATAGAGCTCAACTTACTCTGAAACAATTGTAAAAAAATTGCATCTTCCCAGTTACAAGTTGAAACTTGGGCAGGACAGAACCCATATTTAAAATTTTAAATCTCTAAAAGTGAAAATACGAACACTCTCAACCTTTCGCTCAGGTGTACCGATAGTGGATGCAACTACATGTACCTGTATGTGTATCCCAGGCTATTTAGCAGATGAAATATTTCTGGCCTAGACATTTGTTTAGTATAGGCATTTTTTTGGCTAATTAAAAACAGGGGTGAAGTATTTTTTGTATTACATGATCCTACTCTTATTCCATTAAATAAACCAAATCTATAAACTGTGATATTAAAGTGATATGAAACACTCTGGTAGAGTGATCAAATAGAACTTGAGAATAATCTTGCTTAAAGTTGTTATTTTTAGGAATATTAATTCAAATTGACAACAGAAACAGTCTTTCTAATATATTAATTAAATGCAGTGACTCCTGATGGCGAAATCATTTGTGTCAGTTTATCGCTGATAGTTCCGTCCCGAATTGAGATGTGAATATTTACAGGTGAGTGTATTTCAGAGGATGATTTCTATGGAGTGGTATGTTCGATTTCTTTGATTTCAGCGATGTTAGTAGAATGATACATTCTCCAGGTTGGCATAGCAACTGCGTACTAACTTATAAATTTCACGCACCAGAACAAATCCATCATATGTCTTTAAACATTTGTTTAATAACAGGAAATAGAGCCAGGTGACCTTTGAGATCTGGTTTGTCGTCTGTTTACATTTAGTACGCTACATGTATGTCTCAAAATACTATCGTTTCAAATATTTTTCCAACAAGCTACATGTATAATGAATAAAGAGTTTCTTTATACAATGCATTGTTTTGTGAAACATCATCGCATGCCTTATGGAAGCCGATGTTAGTTCTGCGTCCCATTTGTTGATTAAAGTATGTTTTGGATCATGTAATAAATATAATCTACAACTCGGCCCCAGCTTATATCGGACTTTACAAAACTCGTCCAGTAAATTAGGTCTGGACCTCACCAAAGGCTCAGTCCAGACCTAATTTGCTGGATTTGTTTTGTAAAATTTCGCTATAAATTGGGGACGAGTTATAGATCCTCTATTTAGTATGCATGTATACATGTATCCTGTTTATTTGTTTTATTTTGCATAAACATAGTATGGTAGAAAATAGCAGTTTTTTTGTCAGATACATGTACTAGAAGATGGGCGAATATGAAGCTGATGTGCCAGCCAGAGAGAAATACTAGTCGGTTCAAAATTCAAATTGAATGGCAGTTATGATTTGGTACTCTTTAAAGGGATACCTGTATGTAGAGCTACATATGTAACCGACCATAAAATGCATAACATTTTGCAAATAAAGCAATTATATAGCGAATCAGCTATTTTGTTACGAGAATCAAACTAACAATCATGATTCTGATTCTGATATTATTGTTACACACAACTTTTGGTGCTTAATTACTACTGGTAGTTCAGTCATGATCGTAGTGCGTATCCCTAGCAGCAATATGCAAAATCGGTCATGTTTACTTCCTGCATACTATGCATGGCCATATTCATTATTTATTTGAATTGTTGAACAAATATGGTAAAGTAACAAGAAAAACACACAATGTTTGGTGATCAATTGATTGACAGTACAATGCTCTATACTGAGATGTGTGGCAAAGGGCACGGTGTATGTTCTTTAGCTGAGTTATTGAAAATATTGTGATGAAATATAAACGCTATATATCTTAAACTTTATTGTTTGTCCACTGGTTAGCAGTAGAAAGGGGCATGTGACCAGCAGGATTCAATTTTTATCAGAAATAACAAATGAAAACAAAAATGACAACAATGATTATGATGATAAAAATATGCTATATATGACGGGCGCTTCAGTCGTTTAGTTTTGTACATTTTGTATAAATTAATGTTGCGTGGTCCACATGTTTGTTGTGTCCGCCATTTTGTAAACAAAATCAAGACGTGCACGGAAAATAGACACACTTACATCAAAGTACACAATCCTTCATGGGATCGTCGGTACCACCAATACTAACATGCCCAACGTGACTTAGTCTTGAATGTGAGTCATTATTGCGAGCAATCGGGCGTTAGATCCAGCCTTAATTCGCCAATATGCAGCTGAAAAACACTTCTGTTTACGCTTATTTCTCCGATTACCGGAAACTGACTCACCACTGTCGTATATACACCGTGCTATATAGTTCCCAGTATTTTGCGTAGAACAAAAGCATATTTTCATATTCTGTGTACATAAACAATGTAAATAAACCAGAAAAGTCTAACCATATTCAATATGACAATTTTAAGAGATCACTATGCCGTTTTAATATCGTCTCAATGATATCAAGCTTATTTTCGATACATAGAGAAAAAAAAAATCATCTGGCAATTTTCCGTTTCTAATCGATCTATTGTTGATAAAATTAATTTAAATGGAAGTTATTAATGCCAATGTGACTTCTCTTGATATTTTTCCACATAACTCCTTGACGATAGGGTATGCGTGTTACGATATTTGTATGTTTACTCGGCAAATGGGAAGCATGATCAATTGTACTTGCCTGTGTGTATCATGGCGGCCACTGCGTAGATTGTCGACATCATGGAATCAGTCTCTAATGGCTGAACAGCTCATTTCACGAAAAAACAAAGGCTCCTTTCATGTACACCAGATCCTATAGCATACAATAGTCCATACTTCAGGTCAATATTTTAGTTATTTAGTTATTTTGAAGTACTCGGTACCTGAAGACATGTTATTTTTCCCATATGTTTCCCAAATTTGTCAAATTAAAGTGTTCTATTTTAAAAACCACACATTGATAACACTAAAATTGTTCACCAACACATTCTATGTGTGACACTGACCTATGTGAGATGTGGTTGCTATGCATTTTTTTCTTTTTTACATCGTTGTTTTTTGGCTCATAGAAAAATTATATTTTCAATTATTTCAGCCAGTTTTTGCCAAAACGTGCATCTGATCCTTAAGTTGTTGGATATTTCCTGACTCAAAACTCAACAGAAAAGCAAAATCACATATACATATAAATGGAATTACGTATAATATCCACCCAAGATTATCACTGGGACCTTATTTTTCGGAGAAACTCACCAGGACTGGAAACGAAAACAGTTCCAATGTAAACACACTCTTCCCACCCCTTCCGGCCACAAACGCAGACCCACTAATTACGCCATGACTTTAACCGATAGAAAGCCATGCCACAGCATATCCAGAGGTTTGCAAAAAATGCATAGTTCTCAAATTGGGCAACGTCAGTTAAGCCTGTTAGTGATATAATAGATATAGTATTGTAGTATCAGAATCAGAATCAGAATACTTTATTTCATGACATAACATAGTATATAAAATATAAACATAGACATAATAAGAAACATAAGTGAGATGTCATGTGGAGGCAATATGACCTATCCAGGTCGTCTTCCTGTTGCTACCATTAATAACAAAAAAAATTGATTGATTCTAAGTTTATTTTATAATATAACCGGTCATATGACACGCGAGAGCTGGATTGCATATGTTATAATCCTTGTTCATTACTAAAAGCTAATAAAAGGACAAATAGATTTAGAAATCATGACGAGAAACCACATTTAGATTGGTTAAGTTGACAATTTTTTATAAATCAATTAATTGACTAATTAATCAGTTTGCATTAATCCATCAATCAGTCAACTAATTAATTAATTAATTAGCACTGAATAAATAACTGAATATTGTAATTGCATTTGTTAGAAAAGAAGAACGGCAGTAATTTCGGGTGTCATTCTCCCCTTGTATCATCAAGGACCCCTGTAAAATGTTAAACATTAATCCTGGGATTTTACGTTAATATTGGGACCCGACATCGGATAGATAAATCGGATATTACATGGATTCTGGAATATATACGGCCGAATTCTGGTGTCTAATCTGGCCCAGGTTTCGCGTAAACTATAGTCTTGACCAGGCCCAATCCACAGTGATCGCGATGTGTTACCTAGCTTTGGAGCGAGTAAGCTGGGATTATTGGTTCGCACTGGTCCGTATTCTCGTCTTTTTGAAACTCAGGTTTACGTAAACCAAGGTTTGCCTTCTTATTGTCATTCAAGCCTGTGTCGGTCTGTTCATAATTCGAACCATGTGGTAACGTACAAGTTCTGGTAACAGAAACTTAAGTATTTATTGGAAGCATTTATCTTTATGTTAACCAAATAGGAATTGTGTTATATTGGTATGCCGTGTAGATGATAGATTATAATTATATATGCACAGGACATAATTTAATATACTCGATAAGTATGTGTGTTATAGGTAATAGTCTACAACTGAGACCTAGTACCCCCCCCCCCCCCCCCCCCCCCACTGGTCTGAGATTTTTGTATAAACCGAGACTTGAACCTGAGACGAGAATACCGATTTCTGGTTTCGCAGCAACGATACAGATTGGTAATTTGATTGTAAATCATGGGTGCGTTTAGTTGGCTTTACAATGGAGTTTTATTTATTATATCCTTGTTTTGTTTGAAGCATACTACCGTTAGATGGATTAAATCAGATGTTCGTGCTATTATTTCTACGCGCAATATGTTATTAATGGGGTGTTGTCGACACGGATAAATAGGGAATAATAGTAGTTTTGCATTCGGAACGTAATTCCTGTTGGATGCGGGGGATCTAGTTTTGAAAGCACAAATTCATCATTTGGGAATAAATTATTGCTGAACTGGTGCAATATAACAGCAAAAACTATCAAAATTATATTAAGTCAAAACGAAAAATTGTGGTACAAAATAAGGACATGTCAGATTGAATTAAATTGAATGGGACCCCTGCTCCAGTTTCAAATTGGTTTATTTGTCATAATTTGTCTTTAAAAATGGATTTGGAAAAAAATTATATGGCATTGGAAACATCTGCGATCGGGACTCAGATACATCCCACCCACCCGGACCTTGTATTCTGTTTTTGTTTTTTTAAAGACCCCCCCCCCTCCCCCCCCCCCCCCCCCCCCGTTGTGACCATTACATTTTCTGGACAATAATTTTCAATAACTTCAACCACGGCGATAGTTTCTAAATTTTCAACTTATTGCAAATTCTCAAGTCCACGAAATTACATTGCAGCCCCACCTGCCGCCCCCTCACCTCAATGAATTGAAAATTTCCAACAGTTACCTCATTATTTCCAGTTGTTGGAAATTTCCACCTGATATCCCCTATAATAATGATTCGAAATGTTTTCAACTCATAACCATTTCAGTTCAAACATTTGACCGAAATTAGGAAAAGAATCGAGTTTTCGTACCTGTACCAAAAACAAAACCCCAAATATTTGATGATTTGATGTCCCAAAATCACAGAAATAAAACAATTTCAACTTATTTTTGTCAGGTTCTTCCATCTAATTTACCAAGAATGCATGCCACTTCCAACGGCTAAAAGTTTTACCAAAGTTTGGTTGCGACAACAACCATGAGTATTTTTAGGAAACCCGACGTTCCGACTTTAAAACGTGGTGTTTTAAATATAAGACAAGGACTTAACAATTTCAGCCGTTACCGTACAGTCATAATAGTCCCGAACATGGAGTGGCGACATGAGCAGGAACGTGACTAAAGGGGTTTTGTTGGGTCGGGGTGTTCAACTTATCATTTCCATTTGCACCCCACTAAATTCACAACTTCAGAGACAACTGAATATCTCCTCTTTAAGTTTGCAATATTCTAATTAATACATGTATATACCTCATTGTCAGAACCAGTTAGAAATTACGAATCTAATGTATTAACCCAGGTATGGGTGGGGGTTGGAATGTCTTGAACTGAATGTAATTTCAGTGTAATATTTTGACTCAAAGTTGAACAATATATAGTTGGTTCTTGATCTGAACACACAATATTTTACACTATACACTAATTGGAAAGGACCCCGGTGGTCCCGTCGGTAGAATGCTCAGTGCATTATGTCGTCTAGCGCTGACGAAGCTGGTTCGAATACCGACAAGCGCGAATTCGCGATTCACGCTAAGTGAGGATAATCTGATTCGTGTATGTGGGCAAGTTTGTCGGTTGCTTTCCGGTGTCGGTGGTTTCTACACACAGCGGAGTGATTTATCGGTAAAATTTACTTTTTACGTAGATTTTCCTCCACCCGTAAAACTGATAAATTCGTGACATCCATATAAAAGAGAGTGAGAAATCCGCATCACCCCTGCCCATTGATCCCTGTCTAACGGCGACGGCATACAGGTACCGCTATACACTACGGAGATAAGCCGCTTTCATGTGCTCAGGTTTGGCGACAACAACACGACAATCTCACTTTTGTCCATAGATTGTCGTTGATTGTACAATAATCCGCCGATCCCAGCTTGGGACCAGGTGGTTTCGCGAGACCAATTCCTGACTTGGAACACCGTGATTATTAGGGTGGTCTAGACCAGAGACCAGAAATCAGCCGATTGGGTATTGGGTATTAAGAATAAGAGGAGCAACATTTCCCCGCGAAAATACGCACATAATCGACCTATAATGTGAAAATAGGTTAATATTGAATTATTTGATTCTGATATAAGCAGATAATATATGGACTAATATCCGTTATAACGTTTAATGTGAAGACACTTTTCAAAGGCCTGCAAAGTCGTGAGATTTGTATTTGTGTCATTGCCGGCACACAATGAACCTATAATAACGTCATTAAGAGTCGATAATGTGACTAAATCGCTCTCATGTTCAGTTCAATATCGACTCAAAATGAGGCGACTCTAAGCAAAATATAGGCCTAAATCAAAATCGATTATAAGCAGATAGTGTGCGGTTTTTCGGGAGAAAGGTATGAAAGGATAGTTCATAAGAAGAAGAGGGGAGATTATGGAGGGGAGAAGGGGAATGGAACGGATTGTTCGTTTTGTTACACGTTAGGTATAGTGCTCTAGGGTGCTGACCGATTAATATTAGATTAACTAAAATCGTTGTTTGTGATAATAATTTGTTGGAATTCTTCAAAAATAGTTAGATTCGTTTGCAGACTCATTGTATCATCACCATTGAGAACAACATAAACTGAGGGAACTATGGCATCGGGGATGTTCCAAGTAGAATTTGCCTATTGGAACGTAACGCCGCGACATTAGAATAGCTAGTTGTAACTCTCTGCTATTTGGCCAATAACACAGCGATCACTGATACATATGTTGGTAGGTGTGCGCGTTTAAATCACTACATTAGTTTATAAGACGTCTGTGCATTAACTGTGCTCTTCTTGTATAACAAGAGAACAGAGATACACACACGTACATTAAATGCCGTAAATAAAACTTACAGAAATAGAAAGGCGGGTGGATTGGGAATTAAGTAGATGGCATTGGTTTGCTGTGTTATTGTGTATCGTTGTTTCTGTCTCTTCTGTGGGCAATATCACGACCTTATCATTATTATTGATATACGAGTCGTGCTAGCTGTATAAAACACGTAGAAACACCATAAAGCATTATGCCATATGTTTATATGTACCAACACGTCAAGTCTTGTGTACAATTGAATACCACCAGAAGAATAGGCGTCTCGTTCGCTCCACTTCTAAAAATAGAATCTTTGGGGTCTAAAATTGGTTGTACTAAAATATTCCCAAAATATCAAAAACCCAAAAATTATTTTTCCAAAAAAAAATTTCAAAACTTCCAAAATTTTATTTTTTCCAAAAAATTTAAAAACTTCCAAAAAATTTCAAAACCCCAAACTTCCAAATTATCAAAACCCTCAAAATTATTTCTCCAAAAAAAGTTTAAATAAAAAATTTATAACGAGTTTTCGGTTTCTGATAATCTCGATATTAAAAAAATGTCGAATGTTAAATTATTTGCGCGTAATATCTTTCGTTATTTTTTTTTGTTCAACCAATGTTTCAATGTATTTATTAATCGATGTTTAGAAATAGCTTTATTGGACATTGTGACCATCGATATGAATGCATACATTCCAGTGTTTTATCGGACGCAGTTCATATAATTGTCATACCTGAAAATAGACACTATTACTTTTACATAAATAATAAAGAGCGTTTATTCTTTACACTCTCTCTATCCCATATGACAGGTGTGTATTATCGTGAATTATTGGAAGTATTGAGACTAACGGTCGAAAATTGTAATGTGAAATTACAACCCTCCAGAATGAATTGTCATATTCGCTGTACACGCAATCACACGCGACATTGGTGGTAACAATGTGTCTTTCACACCTTTGCTTTACCAAATGAATTATATTATTTCCCCGGTCACAGTTATATGCTATTCAGAAAACATATCGATTTAATGTCTGAACAAACGAGTTAGTATCAATTAAGGTTGATAAACTGTGTCATTCACACGATAATTAGTTAGCCAAAACATGCATACGTCCAGGACACTCAATTATAGAAATTGCTTTGATGACATTGTTATAACAACATTACGTAATAACCACTTATCACTCCAGGCACACTTACGATCATATACCGAAACTACAGGTAGTACCGATGATGTAACATTATATCACTGCTATTGTACCAATGATAGGTTCAGACATGTTCGATGTTTAGAAATAGATATTAACAATTGTTAAATGTGCAGGTGTTCACTTGACAAGAGATTTTGTACACTCAATCACAGACCAACGTGATAATACCAGCCCACACCCAACCCCCAACATCCACCAAACACCTTCACATTTTATCAGTTTATCACGTGATCACTAAATGTGGCAATCGGGTATCCACCGATGCCTGCAATTTATTATTTATAATAATTGGACTCATTGATCTCACGTAAATAATACTCTTAGTTGTTCCAATAAAATAGTTATCAAATTCGATCACCAATAGATTTGACTGTGGAATATAATGACCTTTAACTTATTTATCGATCTATGTTAGAACATGGTCTTAACAAAAAACTTGACCATAACAAAAATTACCTTACATTTATGCATGAATCTAATTAGACCATGCGTAAATATTGTCAGCTTATCGTCTGATGAGCAAATCCGATGTTTATCAAAAATAGTACAACTTCCAGTTGGTAATTACTCTTACGAATGAAGAGCGTTGAACATATACGAAATTACTACACGAATGAATTGAACCTTGAAATTTATATTTCACATTTTACCAACAGCTACAGACATAATCATAGGGTTATACTGTCTTGCATGTACCAACGCTATGACATCATTAAAGGGGGGATAATACACGCACGGTGTGGAATGTTAAAGTGACACGAGGTAAGGGACGTTATGTAATATTGGTGTGTGAATATTAAAGGAGCATTCTCGCTCTACAAACCCCCTCCCCACTTATAGATATATAACGAAGACGAGAATAACATGTTGATGAAGTTTATTGAAATTTAATCATTGTCTGAATCTTCGACCGTTAGATTTACTTCTAAGAGTTTCTTGAATTTTCTCATCGCTTCATCTGCAGCCCATTCATTATTATATCCGCGTTTGGTCAGTTTGACCATTTTCTTCATGATCGTGTTATGTATGGGTGATGTTTTCAATCGATACTGGTATTCTATTAATCGTCTATAACTTTTGAGAAACAGAGTAAACTCTGTGTCGATGGTATCCTCTTTTCCCGACATGCTCTCATCTCCCGAAATGCTCTCTTCTTCTTTCACATCATTGGTGACGCGTTTCATCATACTTTTGAATGTGTCCATCTCGTTGACACATCGCGCAGCTTTCTTAAGACCGAATACCGTTCTACTACCGACGACATTACCATCTTTTGAATCTGATAGCGTTCCCCGTTCATCTTCATCTGTATCTTCTCCGAAGAGAGTTGTTTTTGTCTCGGACATAACTCCGTGTTCATCCGGGTCCTCAGTTAATTTTCGTTTTAACTTATTTTCTTGACACCAGTTTTTTACGTGTCTCTGAACATCATAATGATCTGCGAACAAAAGCCCGCATTCATTACAAGGGTACGACATGTCTTCTCGAATGTCTATGTTTTTTTGACGGTTCTTCTTATTAATTTCATCGAGCTCACCAGGTGGCCGTATGTCGTTAGTATAGTCATTATGTTGACCCTGGGGCACAATATAATTATATGTTATGCCCTTCTGTTGACCGGGGAGTTCTCTGTCATCGTATTTCATCGCATTCTGTTGACCCTGGGTCTCAGTGTCTTTTGTATGTTTTTTCATCCCATTCTGTTCATCTGGGTGTTCTCTGTCTTTTTGGAGATTATATTTCATGCCATTCCATTCACCCCTATGTTGGTTCGTGTCCTCTTTTAGTACATTCTGTCGCAGACGTAATGTGTCCGGTGTTGCGGCTTTTAAATCCACCAGTAGGTAACCGTACGGTTCACTCGTCGCTTCCGAAAACTCTCGAACCATACGCTGAGGACATTCAGGATACATCTGTCTTGATAATGTTGAAATTAATCCCTTGTCGATTGGGTTATTGAACAATACCAAATATTGACAATTTCGTCGTTGCGTTGGATCTTTGTTGTAGTAGAAATTCTGGTTCAAACTTATCAAAGATAAGTTCAAATGGTGACTTCCTTCGGAATGCAAATTATTAACTCTCTGGTCTTTTGATGAAGTTTGCATCAAGTCATCGAGTATAACTAGATTTGTATACCGGGGGTTGATAAGAGAATCCAAGTTTGCTGGTATTCCTCGTATAAAGTTGACCTGAGGGGTGACGGTATACTTTAATTCGTCATATAGGGGCTGCCAATATTTATAAAACCATATTATTCTGTCAGGTGCGGGTGATATTTTTGAGGCAGACTTTTGTAGCAAGGTTTTCACGAAGTATGTCTTACCACAAGATGTAGGTCCACTTACACATGCCGTGAATGGATGCTTGAAAATAAAATCTTCATGGACATTGGCCATTGGATCATCAAAGCAGGATGTTATGTCGCTTTGTTGCTGTGTCCCCTGCTGGTGTTGTAGTATCTGGTGTTGCTGTAATGGCTGTTGTTGTGGCTGATGATACTGCTGCCTGTTGCTGCTACGGTCTGTTGCTGTTGCTTGGTGCTGCTGCTGTGGGTGTCGGTTAACAAACTCAGTGTGCTTAGATTGTACATGTCTTATCAAATCATGGTTCCGCACATACCCCCTAGAGCAAATTGAACACTGGTGCTTCATTTATACTTGACTAAAATGTCTCGGTATATGGATTTCCTTTATACAAATGTTCCTTATAACCTAAAAATATGTCATGTCCGTATGTTTGATAACTTTATGTAGATGAAATAGTCTGCCGGAGAAGCACTGTGTATACGGGGAATCAACAGGTCTTGTCGGTAAGAGAGTCAGACGAGAAGTGAAGTAACGACTATTAAAACATAGTAATGCGATAGCGAACATCAAACGAGTCTGGACACGCATATCTGTCAAAAGATACAAATAGCCGTCATTGGTCAATCAATTTCACCGAGAGGTTCCCTCGTCATTTGTAGTGACGTAATTGTGGCACCGCCGCCGCCGGCGGCGGCGGCATTGCGGTATTTGCCGCCGGCGGCATTGCAGTATTTTACTGCGGGGTCCGCCGGCGGCGGACCCCGGCGGTGGCTGCACCGCCGCCGCAGTAAAATACCGCAATGCCGCCGGCGGCAAATACCGCAATGCCGCCGCCGCCGGCGGCGGCGGTGCCACAATTACGTCACTACAAATGACGAGGGAACCTCTCGGTGAAATTGATTTTGTAAAACGAAAAGTGATACCGAGGATAGATTGACCAATGACGGCTATTTGTATCTTTTGACAGATATGCGTGTCCAGACTCGTTTGATGTTCGCTATCGCATTACTATGTTTTAATAGTCGATACTTCACTTCTCGTCTGACTCTCTTACCGACAAGACCTGTTGATTCCCCGTATACACAGTGCTTCTCCGGCAGACTATTTCATCTACATAAAGTTATCAAACATACGGACATGACATATTTTTAGGTTATAAGGGACATTTGTATAAAGGAAATCCATATACCGAGACATTTTAGTCAAGTATAAATGAAGCACCAGTGTTCAATTTGCTCTAGGGGGTATGTGCGGAACCATGATTTGATAAGACATGTACAATCTAAGCACACTGAGTTTGTTAACCGACACCCACAGCAGCAGCACCAAGCAACAGCAACAGACCGTAGCAGCAACAGGCAGCAGTATCATCAGCCACAACAACAGCCATTACAGCAACACCAGATACTACAACACCAGCAGGGGACACAGCAACAAAGCGACATAACATCCTGCTTTGATGATCCAATGGCCAATGTCCATGAAGATTTTATTTTCAAGCATCCATTCACGGCATGTGTAAGTGGACCTACATCTTGTGGTAAGACATACTTCGTGAAAACCTTGCTACAAAAGTCTGCCTCAAAAATATCACCCGCACCTGACAGAATAATATGGTTTTATAAATATTGGCAGCCCCTATATGACGAATTAAAGTATACCGTCACCCCTCAGGTCAACTTTATACGAGGAATACCAGCAAACTTGGATTCTCTTATCAACCCCCGGTATAAAAATCTAGTTATACTCGATGACTTGATGCAAACTTCATCAAAAGACCAGAGAGTTAATGATTTGCATTCCGAAGGAAGTCACCATTTGAACTTATCTTTGATAAGTTTGAACCAGAATTTCTACTACAACAAAGATCCAACGCAACGACGAAATTGTCAATATTTGGTATTGTTCAATAACCCAATCGACAAGGGATTAATTTCAACATTATCAAGACAGATGTATCATGAATGTCCTCAGCGTATGGTTCGAGAGTTTTTGGAAGCGACGAGTGAACCGTACGGTTACCTACTGGTGGATTTAAAAGCCGCAACACCGGACACATTACGTCTGCGACAGAATGTACTAAAAGAGGACACGAACCAACATAGGGGTGAATGGAATGGCATGAAATATAATCTCCAAAAAGACAGAGAACACCCATATGAACAGAATGGGATGAAAACACATACAAAAGACACTGAGACCCAGGGTCAACAGAATGCGATGAAATACGATGACAGAGAACTCCCCGGTCAACAGAAGGGCATAACATATAATTATATTGTGCCCCAGGGTCAACATAATGACTATACTAACGACATACGACCACCTGGTGAGCTCGATGAAATTAATAAGAAGAACCGTCAAAAAAACATAGACATTCGAGAAGACATGTCGTACCCTTGTAATGAATGCGGGCTTTTGTTCGCAGATCATTATGATGTTCAGAGACACGTAAAAAAACTGGTGTCAAGAAAATAAGTTAAAACGAAAATTAACTGAGGACCCGGATGAACACGGAGTTATGTCCGAGACAAAAACAACTCTCTTCGGAGAAGATACAGATGAAGATGAACGGGGAACGCTATCAGATTCAAAATATGGTAATGTCGTCGGTAGTAGAACGGTATTCGGTCTTAAGAAAGCTGCGCGATGTGTCAACGAGATGGACACATTCAAAAGTATGATGAAACGCGTCACCAATGATGTGAAAGAAGAAGAGAGCATTTCGGGAGATGAGAGCATGTCGGGAAAAGAGGATACCATCGACACAGAGTTTACTCTGTTTCTCAAAAGTTATAGACGATTAATAGAATACCAGTATCGATTGAAAACATCACCCATACATAACACGATCATGAAGAAAATGGTCAAACTGACCAAACGCGGATATAATAATGAATGGGCTGCAGATGAAGCGATGAGAAAATTCAAGAAACTCTTAGAAGTAAATCTAACGGTCGAAGATTCAGACAATGATTAAATTTCAATAAACTTCATCAACATGTTATTCTCGTCTTCGTTATATATCTATAAGTGGGGAGGGGGTTTGTAGAGCGAGAATGCTCCTTTAATATTCACACACCAATATTACATAACGTCCCTTACCTCGTGTCACTTTAACATTCCACACCGTGCGTGTATTATCCCCCCTTTAATGATGTCATAGCGTTGGTACATGCAAGACAGTATAACCCTATGATTATGTCTGTAGCTGTTGGTAAAATGTGAAATATAAATTTCAAGGTTCAATTCACTCGTGTAGTAATTTCGTATATGTTCAACGCTCTTCATTCGTAAGAGTAATTACCAACTGGAAGTTGTACTATTTTTGATAAACATCGGATTTGCTCATCAGACGATAAGCTGACAATATTTACGCATGGTCTAATTAGATTCATGCATAAATGTAAGGTAATTTTTGTTATGGTCAAGTTTTTTGTTAAGACCATGTTCTAACATAGATCGATAAATAAGTTAAAGGTCATTATATTCCACAGTCAAATCTATTGGTGATCGAATTTGATAACTATTTTATTGGAACAACTAAGAGTATTATTTACGTGAGATCAATGAGTCCAATTATTATAAATAATAAATTGCAGGCATCGGTGGATACCCGATTGCCACATTTAGTGATCACGTGATAAACT
This sequence comes from Siphonodentalium dalli, assembly GCA_032622095.1. Classification (NCBI taxonomy): domain Eukaryota; kingdom Metazoa; phylum Mollusca; class Scaphopoda; order Gadilida; family Siphonodentaliidae; genus Siphonodentalium; species Siphonodentalium dalli. The sequence continues at coordinate 204,211,222 of CP136067.1, forward strand.
GATAAAATGTGAAGGTGTTTGGTGGATGTTGGGGGTTGGGTGTGGGCTGGTATTATCACGTTGGTCTGTGATTGAGTGTACAAAATCTCTTGTCAAGTGAACACCTGCACATTTAACAATTGTTAATATCTATTTCTAAACATCGAACATGTCTGAACCTATCATTGGTACAATAGCAGTGATATAATGTTACATCATCGGTACTACCTGTAGTTTCGGTATATGATCGTAAGTGTGCCTGGAGTGATAAGTGGTTATTACGTAATGTTGTTATAACAATGTCATCAAAGCAATTTCTATAATTGAGTGTCCTGGACGTATGCATGTTTTGGCTAACTAATTATCGTGTGAATGACACAGTTTATCAACCTTAATTGATACTAACTCGTTTGTTCAGACATTAAATCGATATGTTTTCTGAATAGCATATAACTGTGACCGGGGAAATAATATAATTCATTTGGTAAAGCAAAGGTGTGAAAGACACATTGTTACCACCAATGTCGCGTGTGATTGCGTGTACAGCGAATATGACAATTCATTAACACCTGTCATATGGGATAGAGAGAGTGTAAAGAATAAACGCTCTTTATTATTTATGTAAAAGTAATAGTGTCTATTTTCAGGTATGACAATTATATGAACTGCGTCCGATAAAACACTGGAATGTATGCATTCATATCGATGGTCACAATGTCCAATAAAGCTATTTCTAAACATCGATTAATAAATACATTGAAACATTGGTTGAACAAAAAAAAATAACGAAAGATATTACGCGCAAATAATTTAACATTCGACATTTTTTTAATATCGAGATTATCAGAAACCGAAAACTCGTTATAAATTTTTTATTTAAACTTTTTTTGGAGAAATAATTTTGAGGGTTTTGATAATTTGGAAGTTTGGGGTTTTGAAATTTTTTGGAAGTTTTTAAATTTTTTGGAAAAAATAAAATTTTGGAAGTTTTGAATTTTTTTTTTGGAAAAATAATTTTTGGGTTTTTGATATTTTGGGAATATTTTAGTACAACCAATTTTAGACCCCAAAGATTCTATTTTTAGAAGTGGAGCGAACGAGACGCCTATTCTTCTACCACCACTAAATATTTCTAACTCCCTTGTTTTGAATGAGTTCGACATGGTGTGAACTGATCTCCCCTTATTTTTTCATTATATGTTAAATACCTGCAACAATTCCTTGAAAAAGATAACTTGATTGGTTTACAAAAGTTTAAAAACGAAATTGAAAGCAGATTAGAATGCTACTTGAAAATATTTTTGATTCTTTATATGCCGATAATACAGTTATCATGGCAGATACCCCCAAATCACTACAATCACAATTTGATCAGTTGGAAAATATTGCGACAAATTGAAATTAACAGTCAATGTAGAAAAAACAAACATTTCTTAACATGTCAAAGAGCAGTCTCTCGAAGAAAAAGAAATTTATATTCAACGGACAAAAACTGGATGCATTAACCAACTTTAACTATCTGGGCATAACGTTTAATAAATCTGGCTCTATCGTGCCCGCGAACAAAGGCACAGGGACCATGCATTCCATCATTGAAAAATCCCAGAAATCAACTTGACCTATCCGATGCACACATTGTACCAATACTTCTATATGGCTGCGAGGTATGGGGGCATGGTGATAACGATTTCTTAGAGAGCCTTCAATGAAAATATTTAAAGCACATACTTCGACTCCGACCATCAACCCCAAATTGCAGATATATGGCGAAAGTGGGAAATTGCCTTTAAGTATGGTGATTAAAACTAGAATGTTCAAATACTGATGCAAAGTCACAAATAACGACCTGAAAGATTCCAAAACGTTTACCGAATCTAACCCAGTCAGTGTTATGCGATGCCAGAAAATATGAAAATATCCCCCTCCCTGGTTGAGTTATATTCACGAGTTAATAGACAAATGTAATCAGCCGCATATATGGTGTGCAGGCCATGCCACCAACGTAGATCAGCTAGTATCATCTAAAATGTTGCCTTATTTCCGAACAAAGGGATTCTTGGGAACGTGATATGAACACAAGTCGTGGTAATATATACCGAATATATTTTGTTTTCAGACAAAAACTCGCAAAATTTAGATAATTTATATAATTTCGGCCATATTTGTGAACTGAAATGGTAACCAGATGAAAAAATCTAAACTTATGGGTTGTCATATCCAGCAGTTGGAAGAACCCGTTGTAAACTCGATGAAAACTCGAACCTAACATGGGGGTGCAAATAGAAGTTACAGGAAGGGGGTGCATTTATAAACTATAGGCGAACACCCTTAACAGGGACCCTCAAGCCACGTCCCTGCTAATTCATGATTTACGCGGATTTAATGTTTCCATTGGTTGTACAGCTCCGGCCTATAATGTTGAATAACACAGAATAGCCTATACTATTATTATGACATCCATCTATATATATATAACCCGTCGTCTGTGTGTGTGTGTGTGTGTGTGTGTGCGTGTGTGTGTGTGTGTGTGAGGGTGTGTGTGTGAGGGTGTGTGTGTGTGTATCTATGTGTGTATAACTCGGTCACGCTTTTGGCGCGTTTGTAACTTTTGAACCATGTGTCCAATGTGGCCCAAATTAGTACCACGACATATAGTGTGTCATAAAAGGTGACTCACCAAATTTCACTCCGATTGGTCAAAGCAAACCTGAGATCTAACATGGTCCCCAAATGCAGCATGTGCACTCAAGTAGACACTATTTCTTATGACGTTTGTCCAAATGACGTCATTGACGTCGAACGCAAACCAACACTTGCTTTGCTATTGTAGGCGAAACTTCCATGGGCTCAACCAAAGCGTTGTTGGAAATAAGCGCTAAATTAATTGTCAGTTCAAGTTCAAGGTGAATATAAGTATCGAATGTTGATTTTTGTCGTGGAGGTGCATGTACTGGGGTCTAGAGTCGAGACTCGAACGCTCTACCATCGTTGGGAATGGGTGGATGTAGTGGGGTGCATAGTCAAGATTCGAACGTTCGTCGTTGGGCATGGGTGCTAATATGGTATTTTAATTCGCCAGTTGGGTTTGAACATAAGTAAATAATGCTGTCTTTGATACGAAAGTTTTGCATTCAGTGTGGTATAGAAGGAGTACCGGTATACACGGAAGATGGCGAATGGACAGTCTGACCTCCCGCCAGTGGGTGCCGTGAACTCGCCAAACTCAGTTAGAAAAATCACATCCTCGAGACAGGCCTAATAATAGGGCCTATATACAGTGTAAACCGGGCCGGGACTAACAATACAGTGTAAACAATACTGCCGACACTAATTAATGTTCGTTCAATCTTTCGGTTGAGTGCAAATCTGATAAAAGAATAAATGTTTAAAATATCACACGCTGTTTAAATTCATATAATGTGCGCGAACCTCACTAAGGGGTTGCAGCCCCCCGCTAAATAAAGGTTCTGAATAGAGCCTTATTCAGTTAGTAGGCCCTATCGATAAAGTAAAATATCTTAATTGTTGCGTTCCATATGTGCCTGCATATACGTGGGTTGGGGAGGTGATGGCGGGGGCAGAAATATAGTTTTATTGAAATAAAGTGTCCATACAAATGGCCGCACAGTGCAGGGCTTGTGATCGTTATAAGCTGCATGCTGAATACAGCTTCCAAAGGGAGTCCGTTTAAAATGTGCTGCAAGCTCCCTATATAATATATGTGCACGAAGCTTACGCAGTTTAAGATCATATAATGTGCGCGATGCGCAGAAAGGGGCTGTAGACCCCTCCCGGCTAAATACAGTCTCCCGAATTGAGCCTGTTCCAGTATAGATAAAGTACAATATTTTGATTGTTGCGTTCCATATGTGCATGCATATACATGGTTGGGGAGATGGGGTGGGGGTAAAACATACAATTTTATTGAAAAGTGTTCATACCAATGGACCGCACAGTGCAGGCGTGTGGTAATTAGGCGGCATGCGGAATACAGGTTCCAAAGTGTGTCCGTTCAAAATGTGCAACAAGCTCCCGAATGAAGGCTCCTGAATTGAGCATGTTTCAGTCGGTGCATAGTAGTATTTAACTAATATACTGATTTTGTTTCGTTCAAAATGTGCATGCGCATATTAGTACAGGCGAATTATGGTTTAACCCCAAACTAATTGCAACACTAATGGCAAAGGTGCCATGCTATAGAGTAAGTCCGCTTATACAAGATACAGTCAATGACGTCATTTGGACAAGGATTATGGATACAAGTTTGATTGTAGAATCTGGACCATGAATGTAACATATTTGACTTGATACTCCCTTGGTACAACCTTATGCGCTTTCAGTCCGTTGACATCTTAAAAGCACTGTATTAGATTATGTTGGTTAACTAGCACAAAATGCAGATCAATTCAATTAAACTTGTTATGTGAGTATAGTAGCTCAAAATACAGTTCAAGTTCGAATTTGGGTATCGCCCCCCAATTTTCACAATATATCGCCCTTTGTTGGAATTACCACGGACGAAAAGTTTATCTTTGTAATCTGTAATTAATTTGTTTTCGGAGTAAGGTAATACTTATGTCATTTCGCATCATTACCATTGTCGTACTCTTTCGTTTCAGGTCAAACTTGACAGGGTGCTGCGATGCGACTTTGCAAATTTTAATCTAAAGAATGACTGTCTATTCTGCGGCCATTCAATCACGGCCAAACAAAGACGCGAGAAGAGGTGTGTGTTTTCAGTTAGGATATTAAATTTCAAAGAAGAGATAACCAAACATTGCAATAATAGGCGAGACCTGTGGTCAACACAAGTTCGGCACCGTCTATTGAGTATATCAGATCTTCTGCTTGCAGCTGACGCTTCATACCACCAGTTATGCAGTGTTAATTTCCGAACTGGAAAGAACACACCTCTTAAATTTCAAAATACAACTACAGAAGGACAGTCCAACCAACCAGGTCGACAATTCGACAATATCAGACATACAGCATTCATCACATTGTGCGAATGGATGAAAGCATCAAACAACGACACATACACTCTTAATGATTTGACTGTCAAGATGCAGGAGACATTCCCAACTGGCGTAGAACCGTACTCTACAACCTATTTACAATTTAAAACTTGAATCTTTCTTTGAAGACCAACTTATGGTAACCAAAAGAGAGGGACACTCAAACATTATGACACTAACTAACAAAGCATCAACGATTATTCGGGATTTTCACCAAGATCGGGAATCAGTTGATAAAGAGATTCACGAAGCATGGATTGTGCGGAAAGCGGCTTTGTTGCTGAGAAATAAAATCCACGACCAACCAAACAATCTTAAAAAGTATCCAACGCCATCGGCTGTTGAATCTTTACTGGAAAACACGGAAGCTCTTCCGACATTGTTGCAGTGTTTTCTTGATACCATGATAACCGGATTTTCAAATGGTTTAGATTTAAAGAGAGTTGCCGTTGGACAATCCTTGATGCAATTAACAAAACCTCGAGGGTTTTTGTCGCCAATATTATTGGGTCTAGGCGTTCAGCTTCATCGAGATTATGGATCAAGGATGTTAATTGAAGAACTCAATAAACTTGGCATGTGCGTGGCATACGAAGAAGTTGTGAAATATTTGCAAACATCGGTTTCAAACGAAAGCTTCAAACCTCAAATACTTGAAGGCCAGTTCGCTCAATGGGTGGCAGACAACGTCGATCATAATATTGCAACTATTGATGGACACAACACGTTCCATGGAATGGGTATTATAATGTGTGCTTCTGGTCGTCCACAAAATTCCGTTGTGTCAAAAGATGTTATCATGAAACGGCTCAAAACAAGAATTCCGAAAACGGAATTGTGTTCGCGCTCGAAGATTGATTTGAGTATTTTCAAATCCTCGCAAAAGACGAAACTAATGCAAGGATTAAAGTTCGAGAAAATTGAATTCACTTCGATTAATAAAAACCCCCTTGATGTGTTATGGACAACGAGTAAACTGTTGAGCGAACCAAAGCCGAGTTGGAATGGCTTCATGCAAACTGTTTCTAAGGGAGACCATGCCGGTGTGTGTACTACCTCATTCCTGCCACTAATTGATCTGAATCCGACGTCACATACATGTGTTTATTCAACACTCATCTTCATCTGTAGGGAAGCACAACGACTTAATGTGGAGGTTCCAATAATAACATTCGATCAGTCATTGTGGATAAAAGCTATGGAAGTGATAAATTCCAAGCCTGATGAGTTTCCAGATATTTTGATTCGACTCGGTGGTTTTCATACACTCATGTCATATTTGGGAACGATTGGTCATCTGATGGGCGGCACTGGTATAGAAGAAGCTATGCAGACAATCTATGCTGAAAACACAATACCACACATGCTAAGCACTAATCGATCTTACAATGATCACCGTTTCGGCGGGAACGAGAACCGCGATCAAACAAAGGAACCAATCATCGGTAAACCGTTCTCCCAACAAGTCGACAGCTCCGCTCGCGATTCGCCGAATTATGACGTCACAAAAGGCAACGTAAATATTGTTGTTGATACAGTAATATTGGGCGCAAGCAATTGTGCTGGACTCCCGATTACAAAACCCAATATAAAGTTGTACGCGTTTTCTGGCGCATGCTACCGCGACATTGACAAACTTTTGAAAATGGTGTCTCAGGACAAGGACATTGACAATAAACTTATATCTACTGTCATTGTGCATCTGGGCACAAATGATATTGTTCACGAGAAAGGCAATTCAACTCCCGCTATTGGATATATTCCAGAAGCATTGGCTGAGATTCGTAGAATGTTTGAACGCGCGTCTGTTAAGCTGTACAGTGTCCCACCGAGGAAGGGACGCAGTATGCGTGCACAGGACCACAATAACGCCGCTATTCTGGTCAACCAATTTATTGAGTGGTCATGTAACCGAAAACCGTATCTAACATACGTGGACACCACTGCGCAGTTCTGGGAAGGTGACAGTGTTGCCAAAGCGTTGTTTGATGACGATGACCGGAACGGCCTTCACCTTAGTCCTAAAGGTAGAACGGAGTTGGCAGAATCGTTCATAGGCACAGCGTCCGGCAAGCGGGATAGATCATATAAGTACCACGAACACTACCCCTGAGCAGATTAAGGCTGCCAAAAATGACATTTGAAATGGTAACAGTTGTATCCACCCAAAATTTACCCAGTGTATGAATACTCCAAATTATTATTCACATTCGAAATCATTTAAATTCAACGCTTCTGCTGAATTCAACGGTCCATGTGGTGATACCTTAATTCAAAATTCCCCAATATATCCACAATGGTCAGTTGGCGAGCTATATGTCCAAAAACCGAATGATATAAGTGTTGAATCACTTGACACATCGTTGAATACAAATTATTTTTCGAACACTGTTACCGTGAACACGGAAAGAACGATCAGGGGTGAACAAGATGTTTTATTCGATAACAATAAATACACATGTACTTACTTTGAGCACATTTCAGGTTCCAGAGGTAAGTCTGTAAACCTCGTCGATGGTAATTATTACACTAACTCTCAGAGGTCCGTGTGTGATAATAATGAACACATTGTTGATACCGAATATCACGGTGACGACGAAATCGATAACGATGGTGTAGATAATTATTATGTTTATGACTATGGAATAAATATATGGAGAGGTCTTGATACTTTCTTCCAAGAAAATAATTATGCATGTATTAACCCGCAACATTTATCAGAAAATGAACACCTACATTCTCAAAACACTGTGTGTTATAATGGTGGTGATGATCATGGTGATGATAGCGACGAAGAGGGTAATGGTGATGATGCTGGTGGAGATGAGGGTGATCATAACGGTGACGACGAGGGTGAAAATGATGGTGGGGTTGATGACGATACTGGTGATGAGAATGCCGATGGTGGTGGTGATGATGAGGAGGACGACGACGATGATGATGCTGATGATGATGATGATGATGATGATGATTATGATGATGATGATGATGATGAAGGGGGTGACGATACTGACGATGAAGATGATGATGATGATGATGCTGGTGGAACGAACAATATTAGAATACTTTCGCTTAATGTGGGTGGTATAATGAAACGCCTCAATTACCCCGAGTTCCTTTCTTTGATTATGAGATATGATGTTTTGTGTTTAACAGAGATTAAAGTGCATGCCACAGACGATTTACAAATTCCTGGATTTGAGATAATCGCGAAGAAATGCAGACCGAATAATGTAACGCGCTCGGGAGGGTTATTAATAGCGATACGCGACGGCTTCAACATGAAACCGAGGGTCATTCAAACTGACTTGAAATTTATTTTGTGGGCTGAGTTATCTCTTTCAAATGGGTCACAACTTTTGTTGGGTAACGTTTATATACCACCAGAAAACACAAAGTACACAGACAACAACTGGGGCTCATCACTTGAAAACGAGATTATTCAAATGAAGTGCTCGTATCCAAAAACAATGCTAGTTGGTGATTTCAATTCTAGAACTGCCGAACTTGAAGATTATGTAGATTTTGAATCTTCGCAAGATGAATCCGATTATCTAACGACTTATCTACAGGCAACAAGAGACATGGTAATTTATAAACGCGCATCGGAAGACATCGGGAGGCCCAACGCATACGGTTATCGACTGCTTCACCTAACAAAATTTACCAAAGAATATATTATGAACGGACGGTTAGGAGCAGACAAGGGTATAGGCAAGAAAACATGTCGTGGTGCCAGTGTCGTAGATTACGCTTTAGGGTCTGAGGAGGTATTTGGTCTCATTAGTGATTTTGAAATCCTTGAATTTTCTTGTCTCACGTCTGATGTCCACTGTGCACTCAATATCGAGATTAGCAGTAGTATATCGTGCGAACAACTTGCATCTTCTTCTGATCACTTTGAATCGGAGGGACACAGTTTGCCATCGCGAATCAAACAATGGGAAAACGATAAATCGGAAGAATTCATAAACTTAGTTGGGATGCGCGCGGACGAATTGCAGGTAATTTTTGAAAAGTATTGTGATGGACATACGTGTATGACATCGAATACTGCGCATTGTGCTTCTCAAATTGCGAACATTTTAACATCTGCAGCAGAAGAAATATTTGGTAAATCTGATCGGAAATTTGTTAAAGCCGATAATGCTAACTTTAAGCATAGAAACAACAGGCCATGGTTTGACAAAGAATGTAGAATCAAACGAAAAAGGTTTAACAGAGCCAGAAAGAAGTTTAATAAAAATAAATCCGTATTAAATAAAGCCGCTTTAAGATCTGTAAGTAAAATTTACAAGAACACAATGAATAAGAAAATTGTTTCTATGAACGAACGTTGCAATAACGAACTTCGGTGTCTTTCGCAGAGGTCTACGTGCGAATTTTGGCGAACGCTCGAAAAGTACTCATCCAGCAGAACGGCCCAAACTGAAATTCCCATTGGGCTGGACGATTTCTTTGAACACTTTAAATCCCTGAATGTGGAAGAGGAAACAACTCAACTAGAACCCCTAATTAACGAAATGTTTGGTCTAGAAACAACTGACGAATTGAACAACCCCATCAGTTCAGAAGAAATCGCTACTGTTATTGACAAGTTAAAATTCAATAAATCAAGTGGTGTTGATCGGGTCTCGAATGAGTACATCAAGACAACTAAAGACATTATGTTACCATACTACACTCGTCTATTCAACTCTATACTTGATACTGGCGTTTTCCCCGATGAATGGACAACAGGGTTAATTGTACCCCTATATAAAAATAAAGGTTCTCGTAACAACCCAGATTCATATAGGGGAATAACTTTGCTTAGTTGTATTGGAAAAGTGTTTACCGGCATTCTAAATAAGCGGCTATCAGACTACATAGAACGGCAGGGAATTTTGAGCGATAATCAGTCTGGTTCAGAAAACAACGTTCCACTTTAGACAATATTTATATATTATACGCACTTTTTGAAATTTATTTGAGAGGTGGGAAGAAACTCTTTTGCACTTTCGTAGACTTCAAGAAAGCATTTGATACCGTTTGGCGACAGGGTCTGTGGGTAAAACTCTTGAGAAGTGGAATAAACGGAAAATTCTTCCAGGTAATCAGATGTATGTACCAGACCACCAAAGCTTGCGTTATGAGGGGTGGTCGGAGATCTGAATATTTTTTATGCACAACAGGAGTGAAACAAGGGGAAAATCTTTCGCCTCTTCTATTCTCGCTGTATCTGAATGACCTTGAGGATTTCCTAGAAAGCTGCTCTATCGACGGTTTGAAATACCTGTCATCTAGTATGTATGAACACCTTGGCGCATATTTGAATTTGTTCTGCATTCTTTATGCAGACGACACTGTTATTTTTTCCGACAATGCACGTGATATGCAACGTTCACTAGATGCCTTCAGCGATTATGCAAGTTCATGGGAACTGAAGGTAAACACACAGAAGACTATGGTTATGATTTTTGGCAACAAAAGGGCTGAATCTGACATAAAATTCTATATTGATGGACATGAACTAGAAGTTGTTGATGAATTCATTTACCTTGGTGTTAAATTATTTTATAACGGACGATTTTGTCGCGCGATAAAACATAACCGCTTGAAAGCAACAAAGGCTATGTATGGACTACTCTCCAAGGTTCGAAAACTGTCCCTATCAACCGACCTGGCATTGAAACTTTTTGACTGGCTCATCAAGCCAATCCTTCTGTATGGGTGCGAAGTTTGGGGGTGCGAAAATCTAAGGGACATAGAAGCCGTCCATTTAAATTTTTGCAAGTCATTAACACATATGAAGAATAGTACTCCAAATTACATGGTATACGGTGAGCTCGGTCGTTGGCCTCTTTACATTGAGGTAAAAAAGAGAATGATATCATATTGGTCAAGACTGATAACCCAACCTGACCACAGACTAATGCACAAACTGTACAGACTGTTGATCTCCGTTGAAATGAGTGGGAACAAGGTTCGATTGATTGATTGCTATAGGATAACCCTTCAGTCTACTGGGTTCGATGATACTTGGCATCGCCAAAAGACGATGACACCTTCGATGATAGGCAGTATGCACTCAGCTTTGATTAATACTTTTAAATCAGATTGGGATAGGGATATATCTGCCTCTTCTTCTCGTGGTGAATTATACAGACATCTTAAAACCAAGCCCACTCTCAGTATTTTTTATTATGAATTGTCATTTAATGACAGAGTAAGTATTCAAAAAATCCGAACAGCGAATCATAGATTGGGAGTAGAAGTGGCTAAATGGGGCAAAAATAAAAAGGGGAGTAAAACGCAGCTAGTGTGCCCTCTTTGTAAGGTCTCTATATCAGACGAGTATCATTTTATAATAGTTTGTCCGAAGTTAGCAGACATTAGAGAAAAACTTATCTCAAATGAGTATTGGACAAATGGATCCATTGATTATCTGTATAAACTTTTGAACTCTACTGATCTCATTCAACTAAAAAATCTCGCAAAATTCATACGCATAGGCATGAAGCGATATGAAGACAACTGAGGCAGACGGAATGGTAAATTTAAGGATCACAACTGACAATTTTAGTGCTAACCAGTTATTAATCAGTCCTCATTAATACTTGGTGCATATTGTATCATGACTATTCGATATTTGATGACTTAAATATCTCTTATACGTGAGTATACTCTATTGAATATTCTATACTACACGCAAAGATAACGATGATTAATACCCCAGCATACAGCATGATTAAGAATAAGTGGTAGGCCCCTATATCTCGATTCATGTTATATTGTCGAGCACCGCAATCAAAACAAAGTAACTCTTGAACTAATTTTACTTTTACGTGGTATCTATTGATTCTTTATATTTTGGGGTATATAGTTATATAAGCAATTGTCGATGGTAATCGAAACTGTATTAATTTAATATGTTCGCGGGTGGATACTTGTATATATGTTCTACATTATGCATGTCATTATATGTTATATTTTCCTTGTATCATGTAAAAATGGCTGGAAATAAACAATCAATCAATCAAGTGATTGAAATCAAAGTCAAAGTAAAGCTTACTCAAGATCACTTTGCTGCCACCTGATTATCTCGTCTGCGTTATCCGCTATGTTAATTGCTGATAGTCTGGAATATCGCATTCCACTTTCATTGACAGTGCTACAGACGAGTCAGCTACATGCACACCAGATGGAATTGCAAACATGGAACAAATGACTACTGGGTCCAATTCGGCCACTGCACTGCTACAAGAAATCAATAATTTATTTGACGGGATGTTGAAAAGTGATATTGATGAAGAAAGTGCTGCTTCCTCAAAGCCGCTGCAATACATTATATCCGCCCTGGTATCAAAACTGGAAACACTGAGGACTCAGGACGGCGACAAAACCGCAAAATTATGGGCCATGTACATTCGAATGGTAGATATTGTGAAACAATTCATCCGAGCTGAACGAACTGGTGATCTGGAACTTCATCTGCAGGCATTTGAACATATGCTCCCATTCTTAGCTAGTTCTGGACATAACAATTATGCCAAATGTGGACGATTGTATTTACAACAGATGAGAGCGTTATGTAAGAAATACCCAAATGTATATAGCAAGTTGGCCGATGGTCACTTCACTATCAGAAGACACGACAGGGAATAGGCAGGTATTTGGCCAGACATGCATATCGAACAGTCATTGATGCGATCCATTAAGAGCAGGGGTGGACTGACGCCGGGTGGTGGAATGGCTGATGGACAGAGAGCATTATGGATTAGCACACATCAAGCAGCATGCTCCATGATATCAGCGATGTCTCAACTGACATTACTTGCACGTGTTGGGGGAGAACAACATGTCGATCTGGGCGATTCTAGGATCAAAATGGATGGAAATAATTTCAAGAAACTGTTGCACTACTTCATTGACCACAATCCATTCGACACCCAATGTCCCAATTTGATGAATATATATAACGGGTTTACAGATAGCGACAACAAAGTGAATGTATACAACTCTGAGGCAATTGGGCAGGAAATTCATGAAACAATGACTGGTGAATCATTCAATGACGTGAAGATGACTAAACGTCAACAAGCGGTGACAATGAATAGTTTACGTAAAGGTATTGTGATCAATGTGGAAAGTAGGAAAGTCGACACACGCCTTCTGACACAAAGGATGGTTGTTGCGCTCTCTGTTGAGAGAGACTCTCCTGATCTGGCCGATAATATGGCATACGAACTTTCAGCTGTTCCCACATCCATTTTTGAACCTGGTACGGAAACTATGCGGAAATGTGATAAGGCATCCCTTGCCAGATGCCTTGATTCAAAAGTAACGGCAGTGTACAACAACCCAACACATTTAAACAATGTACATTACGTGTTAGATGGAGGTGCCCTCTTGCAAATAGTTTATTGGCAAAAGGATACAACCATCCAGGATATAATTCAAGGATATATTGACTATGTAAAAAGACATTATGGATGCTGCTCTATCGTATTTGACGGATATGCTATGTCCACAAAGGATTGTGAAAGGGAACGGCGCAATGGGAAGTCATCTGTGACAATCAACTTTCATGAACGTTCACCAGTCATCATTAATAAGTCAACATTTCTGTCAAATACATCCAATAAACAACGATTTGTACATATGCTGGGACAGCAGCTACAGAAATGTGGCCACAGAGTTTAACATGCAGAAGCAGATGCAGACACACTGATCGTGAAGACTGCACTCACCTTAGCTGAAGACAGACCAGTGGTTGTTGTGGCCGATGACACAGATTATGCTCATCAAACATTCAAAATACAATATTCACATGTTATCACCCACACAGGAAGACAAATATCGGAATATAGACGCTATCCAGAAAATCTTAGGTGCCATGGTATGTGAAGTGCTACCGTTTATTCATGCGCTTACAGGATGTGACACAACCAGTGCGCTTTATGGTAAGGGCAAGTCTGTGACATTCACAAAGCTGACCACTGATCCAACGCTGTTTACACTTACCTCAGTTTTTGGAAACGATATGAACATCAGTCCTTCCGATATGAAAGATGCTGGACTGAAATTATTGGTCCATATTTATGGTGGTAACATCTACACACAGTCACTCAACAAGCTCCGACATGATTTATTTGTGAAACGGATCAGTTCAGCAAAAAGTGAATTTGACATTTCACGACTGCCACCGACTGAAAGAGCAGGATATTTTCACATACTTCGTGTTCAGTTGCAGTGTATGGTCTGGAATAGCCTGAATGAAAACGTTTTGGACCCAACATAATATGGTTGGGTATGACATGACAGCAAGCTCAAGCCAATTATGACTGATCTTGACCCAGCCCCATCGATACTTCTCTCTAATATTGCATGCACATGCAAACTAGATGTAGGCCAACCTTGTGGTGTTAGATGTGGTTGTCGAAGATACGGGCTACAGTGCTCTGTGGCATGTAAAAATTACTATACCTACAAAAGTTATGCAGGGGACCTCGAGCTCGAAGGTATTATAATTATTTGAATACAAATAGGTAAACACCATTGTGCGTCAATACAGATCTTGTATCGAGTCGAGATTCCGTCTTTTGCAAGTATTGCGACGAGACCTTTGGTCAGTCACAAATGCCGACAAAAGACGGGATCGAGACTCGATACACATATCTGTGTTGGTGCTTAATAGTGATAACCTATTTATCTTAAAACTAGTCAATTAAAATTAAACACATATTATTAATTCAATTCCGAGCTATACTTTTCTCGGCGCAGCGGTAACCACCGTGACGTAAGGGTGTCTGAAGACATGACGTCATTGTTGAAGATTTCATTCTCGATTCAACGGTGAGTTTGTGTCGAAAATTGGTATCAACATTATGCTGTTTACTCCAAGTATGAGCACTGATATGCTACAAAACCGGTTTTTGCAATTGAAACGTCTATTATTTTCATTATACGATGGGATTCGATGCTAGATTCCATTTGAAAATGTATGATTTTAATGCCGAAATTTGTGGAGATCGCGTAACTAGGTAACGGAGCGCGTGTTCGTCGAAGAATACATATTTGTATTTCGTCTATACCATTTACCTTGTATCTGGAGAAATAAAAGCTGATTTTAAGATAAAAGTATATACATATATATAATTAGTATAGCTACGTATTACTAAATTAATGACTGACTTGATGGTTGTAGTTTTCACTATGTTTTATTCATGATCAAGCATATACAATTCGTAAAATACCAATTTTGGTGACATGTTGTGTCTGTATATGACAGACGCCAGGTCATGGTGTTTAATGAAATTTTAGAGCATACATTTTAGAATTTCAAGTGATTTCAGCCCGACAACGAGAGCCACCAGGGCAGCCGGGACACTCACCTGACATGTAGTGCCTTATGCTTTATATTTCTATTAAGTTACCCCAAGTCGCGAATTTGAGCCACATTAATTATAACCCAGTCATATACAAGATATAGACTTTAAGATATACTATGAATATTTGAGTCTGAAGCCTGCCCTTAATACACCAACCAAGCCCCTCAAGCTTCCACAAAATGGATTCCTATCACCTACGTTGCATGTACACCAAACTTTAGCTAAAATGGCTGAGTGGTTCTTGAGAACATTTTCACAATTTATTTTGTCACAAATGGGATTTCAACCCAGATCGCCAGCCCCTGATCAACCAATCAAGTGCCTTCCAACAAAATGCATTACTTATCTACCCAAGGCACCTGCACACCAAATTTGAGCAAAATCGGCCAGGTGGTTCTCGAAGATTTTCAAAATTTTGGGTCACAAATTCGAACCCCCATCGCCAGCTCATAATCAACCAATGAAGCTCATTCCAACAAAATTGATTCCCTATGACCAAGGCACATGCAAAACAACTTTGAGCAAAATCGGCGAAGTGGTTCTTAATTTTTATAAGAAGTGGTTCAAAGAAATTGTTGATGGACAAACTAACGGATTATCGCACAATGAGTGACGACTATAGCTCCCTTTGATTATTCATATCTGGTAATATATATATATATATATATATATATATATATATATATATATATATATATATATATATATATATATATAGCTATATATATATATATATATATATATATATATAGTTTGAAAATTAAGAAAGGTATCCGTTCATTGTTGAATATTTATTACATGTATGTACAAACAGCTATACCGTATATATCTAGATAGCTAGGTTTGAGTACAACAATAAATAGATATATACCATATATATCTAGATATCTAGGTTTGAGTACAACAATAAATAGATATAGAAACTGTAATATTAGATTACACATTAGTACAAATTCAAAGGGGTATATGAATTTGATACACATATTTCTGACTTTTTAACCATTTCAGGACATCACATTAATTAAACTATTCCTGTTTATTACACACCTAACACTCAAACGATGTTTTCAGTCTGTAGCCAGCCAATCAACATACCACACGTGTGGTCTAAATGATTTCAACGACGGACTTCTTTCGTTGTTGACTTTACAAAACATTGGAGTGACCTACACTCCGATAATGACGTAACAATCAGTGGAGCGAATTATCAATTTTTTCCCAGTCGCACCTGGACGCTGTCTAAATATAGAAATACCGCATGGCAACACTTTTCGACTGCTCATACAAGAATAGTTGGCGTTGCATTCACTATTTACTCGTAGAATTCGTTCCGTGTGTGTATAAATCATGTCCCAGAGGCGTGTAATAAAAACAGAACGACACAGGCATGGGAATCGGTGAGTTGATATCAACTCACCGATTCCCATGCGTGTGTCGTTCTGTCCATATTTTTATTTTAGCCATGAACCCTCCTTCCGGGCCAATCCACAAATATTTCATGTATATTTTTTGCAGTAAATTTAGATTGGATGCAAATGTTTGCGATAAGTTCACAGAAAATTTTATATTAGTTTCAAGTTCGCAGTTGGTGCATTGGAATCTTTGTTTGGAAAATTTGTGCGTTTTAAACTTGGAATATTTCAATTTTGTTTTCACCATATATTTGTATAAAGTTTGGGTTTGATAATTTGCATCATTAATTTCAACATAATCCACAGCAAAATAATGCAATGCTGTGTGAACAACCGTGGTAACATGTGATATCTATATTACAGCTTGATTAAATTTGCCGTTGGAACATTTTTCCTAATTTCGGGGGCTGATTATTTTTTTTTAATTGCGATCTAACAAGCGATGGATTATGAAATGTATGGACAACAAAATTCCAAATAATGTTTTTAAAAGGTTCAATACCCCTTTATCAGTTCTTGTGTCAAATAGCTTTATTGTCGCGATCCTGGGTTTATAATCATGAAAACAAAACAAATATACCGTGGGCGGATGTGCCCTTTGAAATCGAAAGTTATAAAATTGAAAAGTGAAACGGGAACTGGAATATGGAATTGAGTCATACAAAATGTGCGACGCTTTAGATATATCAGTTATTAATATAATGCCTATGTAAATCATTGTTAGTATATACTTTGTGTATAAATAATCCTGATAAAGCAAAATACCCATAAAACAACCTCAACGATCCGTTTCTTTCTGCAATCCGCTTTTTCAAACAATCTAAATTTTCGCGGACTATTTTTAAAATTGAAAACCGCCGCAGTGGATCTGTTGAACTCTTTGAGGGAACATTGAGGAATACAATTATTTGGACTATGATTATTATGACAGTGTATGCACATCGTAAAATGTATTAATCCGGCATTCATTCTGTGTTATGCGGGTCGGTACGTATATTGATGAGTACGGTACGTTATTCTTTATCGGGGTTAAGTTCCCGCTTTAGCATGTCAGCGCCATTTTATCAATTTTATTGAAGAGGCATTTATCATTGCGTATTTGATCGTAAACTATTGTTTTTTGGGAAACTGTTTCTTTTTCGATCGTTGACAGTTGCTAAGACGGTCTGATTTCGGTTCCTTTGATAACCGGACAAGTTCAATTCTGCGAAAATCGGCTTAATCATTGACAATTTCCACTAAATTTCGAGAGTAGAGAATCAATCATGGCGTGATCCAGGGTCTGACTTCATTCGACTCAGTGCTGATGTTGAAATTGACAGTGTTGTGACTTAGTATCAAAACACTAGCACATTTACTGACACACAAGAGGATACAGGTACAATTAACACGAGCTTCGACGTCAACCAATAGTGACAATAATAACAACAACGACTCAACGAGCAGCTATTATTATTAGAATGTTGACAATCCAGTTGACAGTGTTCTGAATCTGATTGTTTCAAAGCACATGCATGTACATTTACAAGAGAGGATATACATGTACTGTACGCACCAGTGTAATTCCCAAGCGTTTCAATGTCAACAACAACACCGTAAACAATGAACTGACGCCCCGAAGTGACGGATGATCACTTATCTACAATTCCAACTTTACAATTACACGGACAAATTCATCCCGTGTTCATCAATTTTCATTGAAACGTGTTGATATGAGACATTGTCATCATTCGCCATGTTATCGTCAAGTTATTACGACAATTTACCGGGAGTACTCTATTGGTTGGATGTTCTTATCAAGCTACCTTTGGCTGACTCACTGATATTGAGACTAAGTGTCGTGATATCAGTATAAAGCTTGATGCATAATGCTTTAAAATTTCATGGAAAATGTGCTACTACAGGAGAACATTGTCGCCAAGTCACCGCACATAGTTATTATGGGATCTGCTGTTGTCTTGAAGGTTCCAATCCCAACTAGCTGTTATTGATATACATTACTCTCAGGTGCCTAATAATCGTGATGGCCTAATAATAGTGATGGGTGGGGATTTAGGTCGAAATTAATAATAGTGATGGCCATTTCACTGTATGTCTCAATGCCAAATAATAGTGATCGTTGGGAATTTTCTCCAAAATTAATAATCGTGCTGACACTATTATTAGGCACATGAGAGACCAGTCAAAAGAAGTGGTATATTAAGCGCGCTAGTTTCACGCCCAATATCGCAATAAAATTGCAAGTGGAAACGCTTATTAGCATGTCGCTTGTGATATTATTGCAATATTTGTGAGCTTAATATCTCAATATTTTGCGCTTAATATTGCGACATCTTGCGCTCAAAATTGTGACATTTAAATCAAATTATTGCTTCTTCTATATTGTTTATTGTATAAATAGAGACAATGTTTTAGATATATATATAATTATAGTTGTAAATGCTATATGTGCACTATATGTACACTATATGCACACTATATGCACAGTATTTATCTAATATAAATATAACACTATCGGGTCTGTATGAAATTTAGCGTGCTTAGTATCGCAATATTTTGCGTTGAATATTACAATAATAAGCCCGACAGATTTTTGGTATTGTGCTATAATTACGCCTTTTTCTAAATTAAGCACGCTCAATATCGCAATAAAGGTGCGCCTAAAAATACCACTTCTTCTGACTGGTACCGTATTGTCATGATGTACAGATTCACCTGTTAAAACAAAAACTGTGTTTACAAGTGACTGGACAATTTCACGCCTTACATGTTACCAAAAAGTATGCCATTAAGATATTTTACTTTTACATGTACATAAATTTGAGTTTTAACTGTGAAGCTTTGTTCTTTTTATGGCTTAAAAGGGCAAGCCGATTCATGTTTTAGAATGGTTGAAATTAGTATTACTCATAACCGAATAGTGATGGGTTTCATTGGGTTGTCTTATCATACAGTAGTTAGTGAAAGGCGAACACATTACGCGTGCGCAGCCTTTTTCCGGAACAAATTCTCCGAGGCGGATAACAATCTTGATCCTCTGCAAACTACAAAGGTTCATAAGTATTGTCTATCACTTTATGCATTGAGGATTTACACTTCATCAAAACTATGATCGTAACATAAGACCTAGATGTATTTTTCAGTTACGAATAATACTAGTTTCGACCATTCAAAAACATATGAATCGTAATGCCTACCGGGAAATCATATTGTCACCATGGGAACCTGTGTAATTCTATGGTAAATGTGCAAATTAAGAGCAAATAATTGGTTTTGAACCATGAAAAATACCATTGGTCTGACCTTTATTAGTTACGGTCTTGATAATAATTAAACGGTGTTGAACCATAAAAAATACAACGGTCTGACAGTTACTGGTTACGGTCTGCCAGTTACTTAAACGGTTTTATACCGTGGAACATGTTACGGTCTGACCGTATGTTTAACGGTCAAATGTTGGCAGCGATGTTGTGCGGTCTCAAACCGTTAAAGCGACGGTATTTTTTCTAACAGTGCAGGTGACTGCCCTTGAATAAGTTGAATTGATTTCCCCCAGGGATTATGCATAGAAGCCATGGAACTTGATGAAGATTAAGGTCATAAACTTTCACTCGGCAAAGTATACTAACCACATAATTATAATATCGTCATTAAAAATGAATCGAAAATTAATTCCAGTCATCGCTTTTACTGGATCCGGTGACAGTACTAGTGGTCATAATATGAATCAATACCATGCCATAGTCATATACACAATCGAAAGCGATCGTCGCCAATACCAACAATAGATCAACAAGATTGGAAACCATATAAAAATATAAGCTTCTTCATATATGATATATATTTACTAATTTATTTTGTTTGTTAATCAAGTGTTAATTACATGTATAGTTATGTTATCCATTCTTTGTCTGAAGCCTGTGAATTCAAAAGCATTTGTTTGCACAATAAAGTTCATATTATTATTTTTTCTGAGAGTCCCAAATATTGACATTTGCAAAACATGGTCTCCAGATCGGTAAATTTAGTGACAGATTCAACAGGCAAATTAACCTTCGAATTTGAAGCTGTGACCTTCTTATGACATTATAGGCCACATTAACACAAACCTACCTGCCTGCTCTGGGAAGATTAGCTCGAGAATAAGGATAGATCAAGTACTAGTTTTGATACCATCAATACATGTACATGCACATATGACACTCTCAAGCTCATAACTTGTTACATGATGATCACAGCCTTAACAAATTGATTAATGCCATTAATTCTACCCCCCCCCGATCCATTTTAATGGCATTCAATTTTATGCAATTTAAGCAGCTCTTTGTTAAAATTGTTTAATGCCATTAAGATATATCCTTAATATGGTAACCTTTAAGTATGTTTTAACGACATTATTCATGCGCTTAAATATGCATTAATTCCTTTTCAAAAGTATTAAGGCTGTTTTAATGCACTACGCAGTACCACATTTGATGCCATTAATTCAATTTCCAAAGTTTAAGTGATCTATTAAAACTGCATTAAAACCATCACATGGCGTGGCGATATTTAAGGCAGCTTTCAGTTTGTTTTCATGATCTTAAAAGTGTCCCTTTCATGGACCATTTTAATGCTTTTTTAATGTTTTTCTAAGGGATATCTAATTAATTTTCCCATTAATTGGTTTAATGCACTGTTAATGTGCTGTTAATGGAATTGCCTGGAGTAGTGGTATCTCTTAACACGAATCTGAGTGGCATGGCTTCACTGTCTAGAGGCTTAGAAGTTAGAACAAACCCTGATTGATTATCCTGAAGAGCAGAACAAATGGATAAATAAATCACGAATTTTAGCACCTAACCTATATAATTAGCATCCAGCAAGCGGATGGCCAACTTAAACTTCATAAATTGCGTAATCAGAACAATGTATAGGTGTCAACGAACTTTTAACGTCTTATTTTTTTGCTTTTTGCTGATTAAAACGCGTCTATGAAAATAGACAACATAAAATACAAGACAGATAACTCTATATATCCCGTCTACGTTCACGCTTTCCGAAGTCCAGCGCTAATGAATTCCACTATAGTTAACCGGCTATTGACTCATGGAAATGTTGGGCCTGAACAACGCGTTATTTTTCAAACTAGTTGGTGACTTGGTGAATTTTGATAGGCGTAACGCAGGTTATTGAATAAGCATAGAAAGGCAGTGTAGTTCATAGAAATTGATGACAAGTGGTGCAAATTTCAACTTAATGCATATTTTGTTGTGTTTATCTTTGGTTAAGTTCACGACATGGTCAATTTGAACCATTATCCTGCCAAATATTAGCCATAGTATTACACCGTATAAAACCGATTAAATGGGGAGAGAACCGACTCGATCAGGAGAGAACCCAAACAAATATCAAAATTCGCTGTTTTCGTCGTTGTTATGACTCGCACAATGGAATTTTCATTATTATTACGCTCGTTGGGGCCACCGATTGTGAGGGGAATGGAAGAATTAATCAAATTATCAGCTGGATGGCTCCAAAATTGCGTTTTGACTGTCAATATGTCGCGAAAATAATAGAACGACTTCCGATGTAACAGTTTCTACACAGTGGATGGACGTACGTGTTTTTGGGTTGTCCATACGTACTGACGTAATCATATTAAACAAACGAGTATACGATTCGACCTGTGTATATCTTCGCACAGTAATGTCAAGATCACAATAGCATACTTTAAACAGTCGATATATCGAACAGATACTGTATGGCTCAGCAGAAGTATTCAGAGACTCACAGCTCGTCCAATGACCGCCGATACAAATATCAGAACAGCCGCCAGGGACACAGCGCCGTCTAACGATCAGAACAGCCGCCAGGGACACAAAGCCGGCAAACGATTGGTGAAGATAGTTGAGTTATCTGTGTGTGGTGACGAATTAAAGAACAGTTTATATCTTGTGGTGGAGCCCGAAGAATTTCGTTGCAAGTGAGTATTCTTTTATATACTGACAAAGGCGTATTTGCGCGTCGCTATTCAGATTAGATGTTGGTGATCAAAAATCGGTCATCGTCCATGGGATATTCCCTTGATTCGGCTGAAAGAATAGAGTCTACTTTGACAAATATATGTCACTCATGTCTTGAGCTCATTAACCTCATGAAGAAATATTCCCGCACTTCGAAAGCATGACCCTAAATGAACAACTTGTCAAAATCTTATCCAACAATACTCCATATATGCAATTTAATTTGTCATATGATGCTCGTAGTATCTCATTCTTAATTAATTAACTAATCGATAATCATCAATGAATACATGTAGATGAGAAGACCCTTTGCACAATAATATCGTTTGTAACCACAAATATATATTCCATAGTTCGCCTATATAGAGCCAGAGGCACAAATATCTTCATATTGGACATATATATTGACACTGATTCATGTTGGACTTATTTTGTTCTGATTAATAAGGCACGTCTTACCAATACACATACAAAAGTTACTGTTGCAATTTTTTTTTAAATGTCTTGCAAGCGCAGATGACAGAATTCAGAGGAGAGAAATCGAGCTTTTTCCCTAAACTAAAGATGGCCTTCACTGAATACGAACATCTTTTTAAGTATCAAAATGTTTTTGTTTTTTTTTCTTTTTTCCAGTTTTGTAAAATAATTAAACCTTCAATCCAGTAATGGCACATTTAACACAGGTTACACTGGCTTTTATGCCCCCCCCCCCCTTTCCCAGATAATATTTTTTTTCTATTTTTCAGATCCCCCACCCATATAACTTGATTAATTGTGTACTGCTATGTTAACGAAAAAACCGTTATCCTCCTTTAACGCGCCAATGTCCATTTACATCTCAGACATACACCGATAACTTTAATATATGTGTATGTGTATGT
The DNA here is from genome assembly GCA_032622095.1 of Siphonodentalium dalli. Taxonomy (NCBI): domain Eukaryota; kingdom Metazoa; phylum Mollusca; class Scaphopoda; order Gadilida; family Siphonodentaliidae; genus Siphonodentalium; species Siphonodentalium dalli. The sequence continues at coordinate 204,234,887 of CP136067.1, forward strand.
CTGAGTTTTCCTTCAACGCGCAAGGAAATTAGGTCGATATAAGTACTGTGGTTTCAATAAAATGAACAAATTTTACCCAAACTATTTGTGATAGCGAAAAAAACAACGATAATTCTAATGTTGCATCAAATTATAACGCAACAACCCAATTATTGAAAACTCCTCACCACTCTCATCGTCTCACGACTTCATATACCCCCCTCTTGTCTTCTAGTTTCTCTTTCCTCTCTCTCTCACTCTCTCTCTCTCTCTCTCTCTTTCTCTCTCTCTCTCTCTCTCTCTTTCGCTCTCTCTCTCTATTTCTCTCTCTTTCGCTCTCTCTCTCTCTCTTCTGCTATCACTAACACTATCTTCTCCCTTGTTTCCATCCCCAACTCAAATTCAGTTATATATCTCCATTTCTTCTAAAACCATTTTTTTCAACTCTTCCCGTCTGACCTATACCCGTTCCTCACTTATTGGGGACGGGGCATGTAGCCAAAGAGGAGAAGACTTCATATAAGCCCTCGGGCTTGTTGTCTGATCCTCGTTTCTATACATGGCCTCTTATATTTTGCATATATGTGTCATCTGTATATAATGTTATTTGTTTGGATTTGTAAATACAAATATGTTTACACTTAATGTCGCATCATGCTCAGCCACATTAAAACTAGGTCTCATCCCAGTCAAAGGGCGTTCTGATCAAATTATGTCACATCTTTATGTGCTGGTGCGAGTGCACTGTGCATTACTTACTTGCCAGTAGATACTGAATAGCCAATATGAATACGGATCTTCGTACGTGACATCCATTGTTGAAATGTTTCCTTGGCAACAGGTTCGTTCGTTAAATGCAGGTCACTTTAATGTAGTCACACAATAACGCAAAACTCCAAACGAATCATAGGGAATAACTTATTATATAGGTAAACCGTGTATTTTTTACAGTATTATCTTGAATTTAGATTTTTCCCCATCGGTGTGCAATCAAGGACTTGCCGAGCTGAAAACCACACTATATAATTATTTATAGCATCTTATATCACATCTTTATTGAAATGGTGCGCACGCGCTGTTCGTGATTACTCGGTAGCCGACATTAATTTACTCGGTCATTTTGGAAACACGCCACGACTGAATAACCAATATTAATTCGGCTTTTTGTACCAGGTATCCAAGGAAATCTATTGCTGAATTTTTTGCGTGGCCACCCGTTTCGTTAAATGAATGTATTTTTTATGCAATCACACGACAACGCAAAACACCAAACGAATCAGAGTGAGTAATTGATACATACATATTCACGTTTTGTTTTACCCATACAACCTTGAACTTGGATTTTTCCCTATCGGTGTACATTCAAGTCAAGCTGAAAAAATAGTATTTTATCACATAATTAACCCACAAAACCAGCTTCATAATTATTGGTAAGAAACACGTGTAATATTAGCGCGTGTGATGACGTCACGCCATTATATAAATGACTTGCGATCGCTGAAGTTTATGACTGTTGTTTTCGATGAATACTTCGCGTTGCTTCGAGTTTATTTGATCATGTGATAAAAGATATCTCAAACTCGTTCTATTTTATACGTAATAACCTCGTCCACTAAATTCTATTTGAGCCTCGGTAACGCTCGGCTCAAATCGAATTTAGTGAGATCGGTTGACACATTCCGTATAAAATAGAAACTCATGTGAGATCCTCTATATATAGCTTCAGAAGAATAATGTACCTAACAAATTATCCTAATACAGAGCACAAAAAGTTATCAAAACAAAACTGTGAATAGTAACTCACACACGAAGATATGAAAGATAAAACATCTCAGTGATATTCAACATCCATACCTCGACCATTACCAGAACAGAAGTCGAGGCAGCGGCCAATGGGGATCTGAACTAGGCAGACCGAAAATATCGTTCGTGATTTTGATTGAGCCACCACAGAGACGACAAATCCTGATATAGATGTTATATTACTTTCGTCTAACCTTTAAAGGGATACTGTACTTACATGTTGTTGTTGGTTTCTATAGCATCTAAGTCGTAGAATAACGTAGCCAGATTTCCATTATTTTAAAGTCTGTTGAGTACGAAGTATTATTATGGATGGCAGTTTAGCCGGAATGCGAAAATACAAATTGTCGTTGTCGAGTAATTTTGTTCAGTTTTCAAGCAACTGTATCAAATAAATGTTATATTATATGTATAATAGTCCAATATACTCATTTAAGTTATTGTATAGTCACCAGTCAGTGAGTGGCCTGAGTTTACGCCCGGTATCAATATAATTGTTTACACGATCATGGGTGCCACGCGTTACCCAATCCACTATCGGTGAAATAATTTGATTACGTCTTGTACACGGAAATTCGTAATTTATTTTATGGCTCCAGCCATAAACTAAATTTATATCAAATTATTAACTTTGATTTTAAGATAACCTATTAACCTGATCGGTTACAGAATATATACAACTTCGACTCAAAGTACTTATTTTTGTATATAATATCGATATTAGATCGTTGTTATTACCGGGAATTTATTGAAAATGGCGTACAGTACCATTTTAAAATGCGAGTGGAAGCGTCAACCATTCAGTAATCAGAAACAACAACCGGTGGCCAAGACTGATAAGCAGCGACGACTGCATGGGACAAGGTGATACATTCGATTTTGCGCAAGACAACAAACTGAGAAGAAACAGAACAAATATCATTCTTGTTTGGAAGCGGGGGGGGGCAAACAGTTGAACGACAACAAGAAACAAACAAAAAAGTCGTCGTCGTATACATCATCACTATCATCATCATCATCATCATCAACGACAACAACCATAACAATAATAGCAACAACAATAACAACAGCATCTATTTACGCTATAGGGAACCTTAAAGGTACTCAATCCGATAAAACTCCTCTCAATTACTATTTCCTTGGCTTCGGGGAACAAAAATATTTGATTCGAGTCGAGGAAGCCACCCATCAAAGCTCAGATTTATTAGATATCGATTTTAGAAATCTATTATTTTTTCATTATCGGGAATACTTTCTGTCCCAGAGGTTTTCCGAAAAAGTCGACCGACATACTCTCGATACTAAATTCCATTTAACAAAATGTTGCTATACAACACATTTTGGGCAATTATATAGAGAGTTCACAGTTGTTAGCATTATTTTTGGATAATTAATCGATTCGGATAACTAAAGTGACCTTTGATATAATTTTGTTGTTGTTGGAATCTGTTGAGATGGGGACCCTCTGATCGGATTGAGTACCTTTAACCCCCCTGATTAACAATATACGGATAAAAGCGCATAACCTCCACAATGAAGCTAAATCCGTCATGTTTAGAATATCATTCATGATTATTGTATTTGGTCGACCCGAGTCACTCTCTTGGCAAATATCGTGTACGTTGTTCGGTAAATTTCTTACATTCAAACAAATAATGACATTCGTCACCGACTCTCCCGTCATCGAAAATGATACATGTATCATCGCATCCAGTTTGCATGAGCATCGGCTGGTTTCAATTGGTAAGCTATGATTGCTTGTGTGAAATCTGCATGCACTGATGTTCTATTTCTGTCGCCCAGTGTATTCAAATATTCTTAATGTCATTCTTGAATATGCGATATATTTGCTTCGCTCACATGACAAACAGATCCTACTCTTCTGTAGATATTGATACTATCATGCTACATCAATATATCCTATAGGTTCATTTTGGACCTAAATATTGACATTGGTTCATATTGGACTTCTGTTGTTCTGATAATAGCCCACAGTGGACCTATACCCGTTACTCTGTTGGAGCGCGCGGGCTACAGTGAAAATACGTTTATAAATAGCGTACATCTGGTGCTGGAATAGGGCCATTTGTTTTGTTTTTTTATTTATTTAATTAAATTTTTCTAATAACTAATTCCGTTGTAACCTTTGCCAGGGTACCCAGAATCACAATTTCGGGATAAAAGTCCGAACAGACAGTTTATACTGTTATATATATATATATATATATCTTCTATTATATATTTTGGAAGATCTGTCTGTGTGTGTGTGTGTGTGTGTCTGTTCGCGATGGACTCGAGCTGATTTCGATGAAACGTGGGGGATTTCCACGAAAGTTGATACATAGGGTTAATTTTGTCCACTGAGTGCTTTGGACGGGTCGAGTCGTGACCCCGAACTGACCTTGACCTTCAAAATGATTAATTCAAGGTCAAATCGGGTAAAACCGTGACCTTGACCTTGAAATCGGATCATTTCAAGGTCAAACGCCCGAATATCACGGGATTTCGATGAAACTTGCTACGTGGGGGTATTTTCGGCCGGGGAGTGGCATAGGCTCATTAATTTGGCCGTTCGACGTGACCTTGACCTTGAAATCGGGTCATTTCAAGGTCAATCGCCCGAATATCACTGGATTTCGATGAAAAGTAGTGTCTAGGATTACTTTCGTATGGGGAGTCTCATAAGCCTATTCATTTGCCCGTGCGACGTGACATTGACCTTGAAATCTGGTCAATTCAAGGTCAAATCGCGAATTTTGATGGGATTTCCACGAAAGTTGATACATAGGGTTAATTTTGTCCACTGAGTGTTTTGGACGTGTCGAGTCGTGACCTCGACCTAACCTTGACGTTCAAAATGATTAATTCAAGGTCAAATCGGGTAAAACCAGATGGGTTTCGACGGGCACGTTTGTCGGGTACTTTTGTCCAGGCAGTGTTTTGGACAGGTCAAATCGTGACACCACTTGACCTTGACCTTCAAAATGGACAATTCAAGGTCAAAATCCGGACGAAGTCGGGTCACCTTCTAGTATATATATATATTGAATTGTCGACTCCCGATGAGGGGGTGGGGCGATAAAGAGCGTTTATTTCCGAGATCCTAAACGTTGTCCAATTCAGCTCAGTACAGTTCAATAACGACTCGAAAACGTGAGTCCCCCCGACCATCGAACCATTACCACCCCCCCCCCCCGAACGTCGAATCATTACCACCTCCCCCGAACGACGAATAATTACCACCTCCCCTCCGAACGTCGAATCGTTATCAACCCCCCCCCCCGAACGTCGAATCGTTACCACCCCCCCCCCCGAACATCGAATCATTACAACGTGAGTCTCACCCGAACGTCGAATCATTACCACCTCCCTCGAACGTCGAATCATTACCAACTCCCCCGAACGTCGAATCATTGCCACCTCCCCCGAACATCGAATCATTATCACCCCTCACCGAACGTCGAATTATTACGACCTCCCCCCCCCCCCCCCGAATGTCGAAATATTACCACGTGAGTCCCCCCGAACGTCGAATCATTACCACGTGAGTCCTCCCGAATGTCGAATAATTACCATGTGAGTCCCCCCGAACGTCGAATTAATTCCACGTGAGTCCCCGTCCCGAACGTCTAATCATTACCACCTCCCCCCGAACGTCGAATCATTACCACCCCCCCCCCCCCCCAGGACGTCGAATTATTACCACCTCCCCCGAACGTCGAATCATTATCACCCCCCCCCCCCACGAACGTCGAATCATTACCACCTCCCCCGAACGTCGAATCTTTGCCACATGAGTCCCCCCGAACGTCGAATCATTACCACGTGAGTCCCCCCCCCCCGAACGTCGAATCATTACCACGTGAGTCCCCCCCCCCCCCAACGTCGAATTAATACCACGTGAGTCCCCCCTCCCCTAATGTCGAATCATTACCACGTGAGTCCCACCGAACGTCGAATCATTACCACGTGAGTCCCCCTCCCCTAATGTCGAATCATTACCACGTGAGTCCCCCCGAACGTCGAATCATAACCACGTGAGTCCCCCCCCCCCGAACGTCGAATCATTACCACGTGAGTCCCCCTCCGAACGTCGAATCATTACCACGTGAGTCCCCCCCCCGAACGTCGAATCATTACCACGTGAGTCCATACGAACGTCGAATCATTACCACGTGAGTCCCCCCCCGAACGTCGAATCATTACCACGTGAGTCCCCCTCGAACGTCGAATCATTACCACGTGAGTCCCCCCCCCCGAACGTCGAATCATTTTCACGTGAGTCCCCCCCCCCCCGAACGTCGAATCATTACCACGTCAGTCCCCCCCCCCGAACGTCGAATCATTACCACGTGAGTCCCCCCCCGAACGTCGAATTAATATCACGTGAGTCCCCCCGGACGTCGAATCATTACCACGTGAGTCCCCCCGAACGTCGAATCATTACCACGTGAGTCCCCCCCCCCCCCACCGAACGTCGAATCATTACCACGTGAGTTCCCCTCCCGAACGTCGAATCATTACCACGTGAGTCCCCCCCCCCCCGAACGTCGAATCATTACCACGTGAGTCCCCCCCCCCCGAACGTCGAATTAATACCACGTGAGTCCCCCCGGACGTCGAATAATTACCACGTGAGTCCCCCCCCCCAACGTCGAATCACTACCACGTGAGTCCCCCACCCAACGTCGAATCATTACCACATCCAGTCACACGCGCAGAAGCATTCTCATTCTCACCATCACACGCCCAGAAGCGTTCATTCCCCTCTCGTCGTCAGAACGCTTTTTCGATCAGCTTAGTATATATATCTGGCGACATAGTGCGACCATCGGTCATCCTATTGCTTAAAAATATACAATTTTCGTCATTAGCGCGACCAAAATCGGTCGCGTTAAGAAAAAAGTCATTGGAAAAATGTGAATGGTACGTGTATGCTGTTTGCAGAGGAACTGGTCATTAACCAGACCTTCTTCTGTCGCGCATTGACCTTACCGTAGCCTTATTTCAATTAACCAATGAGAATATAATCTTATGGAGGGATATTTAACCCACTTAGCGAAACCGGTGGAAAATCTTTAATAACTTTTAAAAACTGGGATACATTACTTAACAAAATGACATGTGTGTACTGATTTCAGTTACACAAATATCCCCGTGCTTATTTGGTAATTGAATAATTAGTGCTCAATATCTGGACTTGTTTTTCTATTAGTCCATGAGCTGGTAGGACCTCTCGTGCATCCCCACTAGTTAACTTTTTTGGGTATTTTCATGTACCCTAATATGCACTGGTCAGAAAAAACGATGTTAACAGCAAATATTTTGGGTCCTATTTTACTTACTGAGTCTAGCCTTACTCGGTTACCATTTTTTCCGATTATGATGTAATTGTGATTGGATTTTCATAGGTGATGTCTCATTCTGTAGGTATTTGAATACTATACACACTGATAGCTCAAATAATATGACGTTTTCATTGATGACGTCGCCAGAGGTCAAAGGTCACTCAACGGCGATGAAAACACACATATAATAGTCTGGGATCCGACAAGGCACCCCTGCACCCTCGGCCACGGGAGTTAACTTCACCACACACATTTTCTTTCTTAATATGTCCCTCAACTTTTAAGCAATGTTAGCACGAAAAAAGTGGCCGTGTACACATGTGACAAGATGACGCCCAACTTGGCCACTGTTTTAAGTCAGTTTGATGAAAATTATTATGAGAAGGTCTTGACAGATATTTACAAATGTATATATTATTGCGAAGCTAAGACAAAATGCTACCATTTTGGTGCCGACTTGGAAATCCACGTCCAGGATGGCCGCCAAAATGCCACCGTAAGTGGAAAAAAATATGACTATTTTTCACAAATGTCTTCTGATGTTTTGAACTGGTTGAGAATTGCGACTTGAATTTGTATGTCTCGTGTTTAACTGATCATTGAAGCAATGAAATATGCCATTTAATGTGTACCAGACCCTTCCTATCCCTAAAAATAAATTGATTTACAGAACATGTGTATAAATTTCATTAAACATCACCATTTGGATTCTAGTCATATTTCAACAAGAAATGACAGAACTCTGCAGTGTAAGTGAAGCATATCATTGCATATGAATATTTCAACTCAGTGGGTCCAAAATTGTCACTTTAGTTCAAAATGGCCGACAAAATGGCAGGCAAATTGTAGAAAATGGTAGATATTGCCAGAGCGTCAACTGGTTGGTGTATACAATCGACTAATTTGCCTTCTATACATTATTGGATTTTTTTAGGATTGTTTTTTTTTTGGAACTCTACGTCCAAGAAAGGGTCGCCGGAAGTGGAAAATATAACTAATTTTCACTAATATCGTCTTAATTAAATTCTGCTGTTTGGAACTGGTTGAGAATTGCAAATTTATTGTCCATGTTAACGGAACATTGGGGCAATGAAATATGACACTATGTGGGTCCCAGCCCCTTCCATTACATCAAAAGTATGATTTTACACGCGGTATAAATTTCATCAAAAATCAGCATTGGAATCTCAACAAGAAGCGGGCAGAACTGTGCAATGTAAGTGAGAACAACCACTATTTATGAATATTTCAACTCAATGCATCCAAAGTTGTCACTTTAGCTCAAAATAACCGCCAAAATGGCAGCAACATTATGGGAAATGGTAGATATTGCCCCAGCATGTCCTGCAATAGCTTAAAAGTTGTGGATGATGAATAGACTAATATGCCTTCTATACATTGAATACTAACATTGATGAGGCCCGTTGTTTAACTGTTGCTATATTAACCACTGATATTATCAGAAATATTGGATATTTCCTCTCACAAACTTGACAAAAAAATCACAAAAAATTTACTTTTCAGTTTGGATAATTTTTTTAATTAAAATGGATCTATTTTTGGTAGCAAAGTTGTTTTTTGTTTGATCTGTCTTAAATGTGTCACACTGATGTGTTTTTTGTTTGATCTGTCTTAAATGTGTCACACTGATGTGTTTTGGACCAAATTACTTATGATGGCTTGCAAAAATGGCAACCAAATTTGTAAACAGTTTTGTTTTCACATATATCCCGAACGTTATATTCTTGCTGTTCCGAAAAGGTAGCAAGTGTGACTCACTTACTTGGTTATTAAACATGTTACTTAATCAACTGACAACTAAATGACGTTATATAGATAGCGTTTAGTCTCCCCATCTATTGTTTCCAGTTTGGCCTAACGAAAATGAACACCATGACATTGATGAGTGACCTTATTTAGATAGCGTTTAGTGTTCACCCGTCTATTTTATTACCTACAAACGTCAGTACCATGAGACGTCACTCTGTTCAATCATTATTCTCAGTTTTAACAGACTAAAATGGACATCCTGACCTTGACCCTCGCATTGTTGCATTTCGTCGGCACAGTGGAGTTGATTGGCCAACGATTCGGGCGCATCATCGCTCTCAACGGATTGTACAACCCGGGAGCATTCAGCATTCACGCTGCAGTCAGGAGTGGCATCGAATGCAGTATGTACTGCATATATGGTGGGTGTGTTACATTCGTCTACAATGTCGAAAAGAGAACATGCTCCCTATATGATTGGCCATTGACGTCATCATGTCCTGGCAACGTCGTAGTAACGGACCAGACCAAGGCATTCTTGTTTCTTGGGGACAGTGAGTATAAAAAATATATACCCAACGGATGCCACTTATTGGACAAATTTATATCAGATCAATTATAACTTCAAACTTACATGTAGGATACTACAGCAATATTCACCGAATACATGTATACTATTACTATTTATTGAGGAATTTTTCAGAATTTGTGTAACTGTTAATTCTAATGTATAACCAATAACGAAGGCGATCCGTGCCTTTAACGTCTTGCAGATAATGAGTCGAACCGCTATGTGACATTCGCTTAGCATGGCATATAGTCAGCAAACTGCAACTGATGATGATCTTATCAAAACATTTTGGCATCTTTTTAACTCATTGGGAGTAATTTTCAAAAATATATAAATTCTACTTTAGGCATTAAATGAAATCTTGTTTTTCTGGGGTACGTTCTAAAACTATTTAAAAACTTCCAATAGACCGCTCCGGGATCCAGCTTCCACCTCAAAATTCATGTCATTGGAACGAGGAGCGATTTGTCTGCGAGAAATTGGGACAGTGCCAAAAGTAGAATTTTGAAAATTTTGAAAATTTCTCCCAATGAGTTAAAAAGATGCCAACATGTTTTGATAAGATCATCATCAGTTGCAGTTTGCTGACTATATGCCATGCTAAACGCATGTCACATAACGTTTCGACTCGATCGTTGCTCGTCACATAACGGTTCGACTCGATCATTGCTCGTCACATAACGGTTCGACTCGATCGTTGCTCGTCACATAACGGTTCGACTCGATCATTGCTCGTCACATAACGGCTCGACTCGATCATTGCTAGTCACATAACGGTTCGACTCGATCGTTGCTCGTCACATAACGGTTCGACTCGATCATTGCTCGTCACATAACGGTTCGACTCGATCGTTGCTCGTCACATAACGGTTCGACTCGATCATTGCTCGTCACATAACGGCTCGACTCGATCATTGCTCGTCGCATAAAATCAATGTTCCATCGTCGTTATTAGATTTTTATTTTCTCTCTTATTTTATTCCCTTCTCTTTCGCGGTGGGGAATCACGTGGTTTCAAGGTTGGTGAATACCACGCATTCAAAATTTGCAAACGCACAGAAACATAATATACGAGGAACTGGCACAAAACTTAGCAGTTTGACTATTAGGGGCATATGCTAGTTTATTTTTGAAACAAGTTGATACCTTATTTGTTCGGAAATACTTAGTGGTTTTCTATAACATTCTGACCAAAGTTGCCAGTCGGAGGGTCGTGGAATACACTAGTCCATACATCTTGGAGAATACTTTGACTGACAACTTTGGTCAGAATGTTAGAGCAAACAAATATGAATTTGGACATAAATCAGCTTGTTTGAAAAATAGTATAGCATCTGCTCGTAGCTGTCAAAATAATATGTAATATGTCATATCTTAGTTTATTACTTTTTTTCCTCGCGTCTGGTCGCATTTTAGATCGCCTCGGCCATTTTGAATGCGTGATACTCATCAACTCGAAACCACGTGATTGACTTTAATTCCACTGGAGACCACGTGATTGATGACGTGTATGGTTAAATCTTTCATTTCCCTTTCAGTCTTGGCTCCGGGGAAGCAACTCTTTCACTACATTCCAGAGAAGAAGAAAGCCTGGGTCATCAGATTCCCATCGCCACCTATGACATGGTCCCCGGCGCGAGATGACTGTAGTAATATGGGTGGACAACTCCTACCGATCTTGGACAGTGATACATACACAATTTTCAACGCGCTTGATGTGACATACCCGGGTGAGATATTATATGTTTAACGCTTACTATAATAAATGGATTCTCCCATTCAGTTATATAATTCTACGTTGGAATGATATATTATTCATTTCGAGGGATATTATGTTTATGATTGGTATAAAAACGCAGTCTATCTATATTTTAATATTCGTTCTGACCACGAAGGCCATCCGTGCCTTTAACCCTTGCAGTGCCAGGGGCCGATCTCATCGGCCCTAATTTATGGTCTGTAAAATCGGCCCTAAGCATGCTATAGCGAATTTAAAAAATAACTGGATTAAACCTTAAGTTATAACTCAAAACTATCACCAAGTATTCATAGTAATAATGTTGATGCCCATGAAAAACGTAAGATTCCCTGGCACTAAACCAACAAAATAAGTATGTTAAAAGAATATGAGAAAAAATTATTAAAATTGTAAAAGAAATGTAAAAAATAATAACAAATGATGAAAAATTGTCAGGCCAATGCATTCTCTTATATATGCGAGGCGGCATATGGTCGACTCGCATATATACGAGAATGCATTGGCACAGGGTATATGGGTTGATACAAAAATCGGACTTGGCACTGAAAGGGTTAAATGGTTGAGGTTTGTTTTATGTTCAAATTTGGGCATAATCGATACATATTTACCTTGTAAATTCCAGTTATAAATATGAATTTTGAACTATTTCTAATTTTTTTAATGTGCATTGTGAATTTCAACAGTTCATGTAATAATTTATTCCGACAGGCAAACGTTTATTTGTGTTTTAAACTAATTTAAAAGAAACATCGCTTTGGGTCAGAGACGACATTAGTAACGTATGATCCTGACCCTGATAATCGCTTTGGTGATGACTTGGGGCGGGGCATTGATTAACTGTGACCAATTCAACACCGTGATGAATTGGGGCGGAGCATTGATTAACTGTGACCAATTCAACACCGTGATGACTTGGGCGTGGCATTGATTAACTGTGACCAATTCAACACCGTGCTGACTTGGGGCGGAGCATTGATTAACTGTGACCAATTCAACACCGTGATGACTTGGGGCGGGGCATTGATAAACTGTGACCAATTCAACACCGTGCTGACTTGGGGCGGAGCATTGATTAACTGTGACCAATTCAACACCGTGATGACTTGGGGCGGGGCATTGATTAACTGTGACCAATTCAACACCGTGCTGACTTGGGGCGGAGCATTGATTAACTGCGACCAATTCAACACCGTGATGACTTGGGGCGGGCATTGATTAACTGTGACCAATTCAACACCGTGATGACTTGGGGCGGGCATTGATTAACTGTGACCAATTCAACACCGTGATGACTTGGGGCGGGGGGCATTGATTAACTGTGACCAATTCAACACCGTGATGACTTGGGGCGGGCATTGATTAACTGTGACCAATTCAACACCGTGATGATTTGGGGCGGGGGGCATTGATTAACTGTGACCAAATCAACACCGTGATGACTTGGGCGGAGCATTGATTAACTGTGACCAATTCAACTCCAAAAGATTAGCGAGCGCTATGTATACGTTCAGACGACCACGATACAATCGTAAGTGGAAAGATTTCCACCGTAGGAAGTAACTGGAGGTTCGACTGCGCATGCTCATGTCAAAATCGCGGTTAAAAATATAATATCAAGCACTGTTTGATTTTAGATGCGAAATCGTGGCGTATCCTTGTTTACCTCCACTTGCGACGTAATCGCAGTCGTCTGTACGTAAAAATCGTAGCTGGAAATGACCGTATGGTAGTCAATCACATGCTTTAGAACAACCTACGATATCATAAATCCCGACGACATCGCAATCGTGTGAACAAACTATCCACGATCTATCCTCTATCATGCAGCTCCTTTAGAAGTTTTAATGCAACACTAATTGAAGAGTTTAGAATCCAGTGGCGTAACGATGTTGGTTCCTCGGAAAGAGGGGAGTTTTATAAACATCTGAAATCACAACCCTCATTGAGTTGACACTATATGAACACCCCATTTGATATTATGATCCACGTTCAGAAAATACGAACAATCCAATCATAAATTGGGTATTGAGACCGGTAGGTGGAGAAAACGGAAAAGCAAACATAAAACTAATAACAAAGACAGTTCTTGCTCGCTTTGCAACGCACTGATATGTGATGAATTTCATTTTATATTTATGTGTCCCAAACTCAAAGGTTTGCGCGAGAAATACATTCCGAAGTCATGTAATGCCCACAGTCGAGAGAACTTTTATTCGAAATTCTTAGCTCGACCAGTCCAGAGATATTGAACAATTTGACAATTTTTATTACACTAGGTTTGAAACATTTCCTATAATCAGGGCACACTTTTGAAGGCATTGTTGTATTTTTAGCTGTACTCGTTTGCATATATTGATTATATTAGGTGTGTATGTTATTTAATGTTACATGTTTGTTTAGTCCACTGAATTACATGTAGCTGAACGATGTTACAGTTGAAATTGAATATATAATATTGGATTTGTAATGTTTCTGTGAACCGCCAATGTTCGTTCTATGTGTAAATAGTGTAAATAATTGTCTCATGTCCCATGTAAAAATGGCTGAGAATAAAGCATTCATTCAAATAAAGCATTCATTCATTCAAATCATTCTATCGCCGGTATTGTGGTGGTTCTTGACTGATTTGTTACGGTTCCTTGTGACAAAATCACGCATATTTAAACATTTCTTACATACATTAAACTTTCTTGAACGAACAGAGGCTGGATAAGTGCCGTTTTACCGAAACCTGAACTTTAGTTCACAATTAACTCGGATAGCGAGTCAACGTGTCAACATGTAATCACTCAAAATCAAGCCATGTAAAAGTAATTCCTTTGTTTTCAGTATCATACCGACTGCGAAACGCATTCCGAAAACGAACACTGAGTACAAAGTATACTTGTGTTATTATTCTGTAAAATAGGTGAGGAAATATCCCGATGTGGGTTGATAATTTTGAGCATTAGCCGCCTAATCACAACTTTTATGAGTGTTACGGTTATATTTCAAGGTAATCACGACTGTAACGGTTCATTACTTGATATTTATTCGACCGATCTTTCCCAACAAGTATATTAAGAAATAAGAGTATAGGGGAAAAGGGGATCGGTGTTCCAGATAGGTAGGAACTGCTCCATAAACGAAGAGGTATGTTTTACGAGAGAGCCAACGTTTAGCAGAGGAACGGTGATGCCCAATTTCGGTGTTTAATTCTGGACTACAACGACCGCCCAGTGGCCGCCATTTTGAATATCTGAATGTAAACTAAAACTCAAATGACAAGAAAAAGGAAACATTCCATGAAAAATAACAATAATTCAAATTCAACAATTGATAGTGAAGATAGCTTTAATCCGGAACCAAAGAAACAACTTACGATGGAAGATTTTATGGATAAACCGGGTGCTGTCCCTCCGTCGCCTATTTTGGGTGATATTCCTAAACAGTTACAAAACCTGATTGCAAGAGTTGATGCACTGACTGAAGCATCGACAAAGAATCATGACTCTTATTCTAAAGAACAACAGTCCCAAATTAAAAATTTTGGCCACATAGTCAGCAAATTCAAGGAAGACATTCTCCAAGCGTTCAATGAAAAGGTTACAACTTTCGAAAATAAAATAAAGGTGCTTGAAAAGGAAAAGAATAATAAATTAGAACTATTGGAAAAACGTGAAAATGAATTGGCAGAAGAAATGAGGAAAATGAAATATAGTTACAATGACTTGGAACAACAAGGACGTAAAGACAGCATTCGAATTTTCGGTATAGGGGAGGCGGATTCCAAGGAGACTGCTAAAGATTGTCGAAAGAAAGTGCTTGAACTATTCCATAAACGTCTCAACTTAGACCTCCCGGTGGGTGAAATTGACATGTGTCACAGAATAGGTAAAGTCAATCAGCCACAAAGTAGACAAAAACCGAGAGCAATCATAGTTAAATTTGTGAACAGATTTACAAAGTATGATGTGATTGAGACCAGGAGCTGCCTTAAAAAATCTGGCATTTCAATTGTCGAAGATGCCACAAAACTGAACCATGAACTACTTACCAAGGCCTACAAAGCTACATGTGTACAAAACTCTTGGTTAACAAATGGCAAACTTTACTTAAAGTTATCAGCTGGGAAAATTGTAAAATTCCGCACTGAGGAAGAGCTTAACATGATAATTGATACTTGATATGTTTAGATGTGTTTAGATACTATTTGTATGTAAATATGTTGTATTTTTCCAACATGTGACATCTCAAATTGTCACACTAAAAACCCCATTCCTAACTCAATTTTCATTGATATCATAAAAATCACCCCTATTCTAACCATATATCTCCAATGATACAAACACCCCTTCATTTCATACAATTATCCCAACCCCTCACATCCCAGTTGTGGAAAATTACCTCACCCTACTTGAACACACCTCACCAAATAAAAGCTTATTTTATAGCTTACTTGGAATAGTCATGCAAATGACATGGTTTTCAATATTATACTGAGACCACTTGACTGTATAATATTAAATACTATGTTGATATATAGCAAACAACTTTTATATAATATCAGAATTTCTCCCCAAATCATTCATATGATTTCCAGTGTGATCTTAATACCCACAAATGTCACACAAGAATTAATTTAATCACTAATTTCCATTTATCTAAATTGTGCCTAATCCTATCTTTACCAATACATATTCGAAGCTTTATCTCATAACTCGAATACTGCCACATAATATGGAATGAGTTAAGTTAATACTTATTATATCTCATTGCCCTATTATAGTATATTGTAGTACACATTATCTGATTATCATCATAATATTATCTAAATTGAACCAAACCCCCCCCCCCAACATTGTAACATCCATACATGTAGAGACAAAACAAAAAACATACTGTACGTGTTATAGTTGTGTATAGTAAATGCCTACCGTGGATCCATGTCATATGTTACTCAAGCAGCACCAAATAATATCCATCCGATCAGCTAACTGGCATGTACGTGTAAGTAACATGTTGTTGAACACTCGGCTATTTGATTTCTTGTTTTGCATTACTGTCAGCTGGTCAGTGTCCAAACAACTCGACTATTTATTTCCATTTATTTAATTGTTAAAGAAAGACCTCTCGAAAATAATCCTTATTTCGGAAACACAATAAGATCCATAGTAAATCCAGAAATCCGAAACCCAAAAGACAAACATTAATCCAAAACATACTTCGCCTACGGGAACCTTCCGAATTAGCACAAAAAATAAACACATGGAACAAATGGGGTTTGACATAACTACGGGTGTCACACGAGCAAACTCACAAAATCAGTCGTGTATGATGAGTGCTAATTATTGATGGAATGTGTGCTTTATCGATCGGTTTGCCCGGTCGAGTATCTATCTATATTTAGCCTCACCAACCAAGAAAAACGGCCAGATTTAACAAATGTGCTACTGTTTTATCAAGTAATGAGTTGGTGTTATCTCCACGCCGTATTATGATTTTTTGGCATCAAATGCGAGCTACTTTCAAATTATTGACGGTGCTGATATATGAGCAGCTCCCTATAAAGTTAATTTACATGTAAATGCCACTTAATCTATATATCTAGTTTACTTGCTTTCACACAATGCTTTGGTCATGACTAAAATAAGGCATATAACACTTATTATGCTAATTCATATGCGTGCAGCTCAATAGTCGCAGTGAGCATATGGTGCGGCTTGTGGAATAAGCAAGGCTCGGGGAAAGTAATTACTATACACATTCATGTTATTATTAATGCATGAACATGTAACTATTCAGAGATAACATGTGTACTACTATTTCATTGTTAGCATGCCACTAATATGTAATATTATCTTACTTAAGCACAGTATAATGTCTACACCTAGATATGGATGCGTTATGAATCGACTTTTTTAAGATGATTGTTCATCTCCAAAAAATTACAATTGAACACATACTTAATTACATACCGAATTGAGTTTCCTAATTCCACTAGTTTATTTCACTATATTACATGTATATATATACTATACATATCCATATAAGCACTCCGTGTGCCTCAGCCCATTAACTGTCTATCTCATCTTCTCCTAATTTTCACTTTGGTTTATTTCATCACTTGGAAAGTATAGTAATAAAATAAGAAACGAACATGCAAGTCGTATTGAACCAATAAATCTAGCTCGGGCTGTGGCAATCCAAAGAACTTAACATGTAGTATATGCTGCCACCACTGGACGGTCGGTGTTGTCCATCCAAGCAGACGACGACCTTTAGCCGGTTGTATATGTCTCTGTTTTTTCTGTTTTTGTACTTCACCTTTGTTATGTCTGTAACCCTTTTCTTTGTGCGAATGAATGTGACATCAAAATGTACCATAATATTATATATATATGTGCCGTGTGTGCCACTACATAACATGTGTCTGGTTCGACAGCTAGGGCGTCCGCATATCTATAATGAGTAATATAAAAGTTTTTTCTCTGAACTGCCGTGGACTTAACCAAACCGATAAACGCCGAGACGTTTTCCATCACATCCGTAACCTTGGTGGATCTATATATTGTTTGCAAGATACACACTTTACTAATCGCATGGAAAGGTGCATTGAAGCAGAATGGGGATGCAAAGCAATAATGGCATCATACTCTTCGCAAGCTAGAGGTGTAGCTATTCTATTTAAAAATAACTTCGAGTATATTATTCACGAAACATACAAAGACTCTGGTGGAAATTTTATTATACTTGATATAACCATAGACAAAATACGTTTAAGTTTGGTGAATTTATATGGGCCCAATGATGATAATCCAGCTTTTTACTCTAACCTAAAAAAAACTAATTACCCAGATTGGGAACACGCAAATAATCATGTGTGGAGACTGGAATCTTGTTCAGAAACAAGACATAGACACTTATAACTACAAACATATAAATAACCCCCATGCCATAAATGAAGTTGTTGACCTTGCCGGCAGCCTTGAACTAGTTGACGTGTGGAGACTATTCAATAAACAAGAAAGACGTTACACGTGGAGAAGAAAATCCCCAGTTAAAATTGCGAGGCTAGATTATTTGTTAATCTCTGAGGACCTCCTTAATCTAACTGGAGAAGGACCGGAAATTTTACCTGGGTACAAATCAGATCATTCTATTATTTCACTCTCATTAAACGTCAGTGACATCAAAACTGGTCCAGGGTTTTGGAAATTTAATAATTCTCTTCTGTACTGTAGAGAATATGTTAATTTAGTAAAATCAATCATAGCTGAAAATAAAATTAGATATTCTTACTCCACAAATGTAACCGAAAACGAAAGCAAGATAAAATGTTCAATTGGAAAACGACTCTTCCTCGACGCAGTGTTGCTTGATATCAGAGGCGCCACCATACGCTTTTCCGCACATCGAAAACGTGAGCGAACAAAAATCGAGAAAAATCTGACATCAAAAAAGGAAAAAATTATTTCAGATCTTGAATCCAACATCTCTGGTGACAAACAGAAAATAATGAAAGACTTGGAAAAATTAGAAGCTGAAATTGAAGCAATGCGAAAAGAAACAATCCGCGGAACCATGGTTCGATCTCGTGCTAAATTGATAGAAGAAGGTGAAAAACCAACAAAATATTTTCTAAATTTAGAAAAACGTAACTACATCTCCAAAACCCTGACCAGTCTGACAATCGCCGATGGTAGTACAATCACGAAACAAAACGATATTATGAAAGAAACCCGAAAATTTTACCTTAATTTATACTCACATAGGTCAATGGACGATCGCGATCTAAACACCCTTCTTAAAGATGGAAAAGTTCCTAAACTAAACCCTACGCAGGCCTCGAGTATTGAAGGACCATTAACTTTGC
Source organism: Siphonodentalium dalli (assembly GCA_032622095.1). NCBI lineage: Eukaryota > Metazoa > Mollusca > Scaphopoda > Gadilida > Siphonodentaliidae > Siphonodentalium > Siphonodentalium dalli. The sequence continues at coordinate 204,253,972 of CP136067.1, forward strand.
AAGAATTAACAGACGCGCTTAAGAACACCAAAAATAATAAAAGCCCAGGGCCATCCGGATACACCTACGAATTTTATAAAAAAATTTGGTCTGACTTAAGTCCCCTTTTAATAGACTCGCTCAATGAATCGTTTTCGGTAGGGGAACTATCAATCACACAAAAGCAAGGTATTATAACTTTGATTCCAAAAAAGGATAAAAATAGAAAGATGCTAAAAAACTGGCGTCCCATCTCCCTTTTGAATACATCTTACAAACTAGCCTCGTCATGTATAGCGAACAGAATAAAACGTGTGCTCTCATCTATAATCAATCCCGATCAAACTGGGTTTTTAGCTGGTAGGTATATAGGAGACAACACCCGATTAATATATGACATAATTCACAGGACAAAGCAAGAAAATAAATCTGGTCTACTACTCCTTATCGATTTTGAAAAAGCGTTTGACACTGTTTCCTGGTCATTTATAAGAAAATGTCTTGACCTTTTTAATTTTGGAGATACCATAAAGAAGTGGCTATCAATTTTGTACGATAATGCCAGCTCATCTATTCTGATTAATGGTCATATTTCTCAGAGCTTTTTGTTAGGGAGAGGCTGCCGCCAGGGTGACCCAATATCACCGTATATTTTTCTCATCTGCGCAGAAGTCTTGGGGCTAATGATACGCCAAAACAATACAATTAAAGGGATTATCCTCGGCGGTTCAGAGTACAAAATAACACAATATGCGGACGACACGACGCTCATTCTTGATGGTTCTGAAAAAAGTCTACGTGAATCGTACTTAACATTTGACGAATTTGCTCGGGTATCGGGTCTGCGCATAAATCCTGAAAAATGTCAATCAGCATGGATAGGGATAGGGTCACCAAATAAAATACGGCATGTTCTTATAGATTTAAACCTGTCCACTGTAAACACTTTCAATTTTCTAGGTATACACTTCGACACTGATTTAACAAACATGAATATAAACTACAATTATAAACTTGAAGATATAGAAAAGACCACAAAAATTTGGAAACACAGACTCCTGACCCCTTTAGGTAGAATAACCGTTGTCAAATCCCTCATCTTACCGAAATTGATACACCTATTTATAACTCTACCAAGTCCAGGTACAACTTTTTTTAAAGCCCTAAATACCTGTTTATATAATTTCATTTGGAATTCCAAACGCGATCGAATAAAAAGAAAACAATTATGTGCCGATCATATGCACGGAGGTTTGAAGATGATTAATGTTGAAAACTTTGATAATGCCATGAAAATTACCTGGATACGACGCTTGGTTTGCAAACAATCAAAATGGGCTTCATTGTGTAACACTACATCTTTCTTAAACGACCAACTATTTATCACGTACCATTCAAGTTATATTGCAAAGCAAACAAACAAGTTCGCAAATCCATTCTGGAGAGATGTTTTCGGTGCATGGTGTAAATTTATGCGATTAAATAATTCAAATAATACTATTATGGCTTCGACTATCTGGAATAATCCGAACATAAAAATTGGAGGTTCATCAATCAACTTTAAATCGTGGAGAGATGCGGGAATATATTTTATAAACGATTTATTCCAATCAGATTATACATTCCATACCCCACACACATTATATGCAAATTTCAACATCCGCGTCGATTTCATAACTATCAGCAACATAAAACGTCAGATTATGTCAATGGCAAGTTCTCTTAATCAACCATTAATCCGTATACCCTGCCCATACCTACCTAATAATCTTACTGCGATACTCCGTGACAAAAAGGGCGGACAATTATTTTATAAAGTGCTAGAAAGTGAGAAAATTATGCCAAATTCATGTCAAAAATGGGAATCCGAAATTTCCGAGAAGATAGAAAATTGGGAAGAATATTTGAGCATGCCCTTTAAAACGACAACCGATACGAAATTACAGTGGCTCCAATTCAGAATAAACACGCGAATTATCGGTACCAATAAATTTCTGAAGTTGGCTAACCTTCGAGTCGACGACTTCTGCAATCGGTGTCAAAATTTACAGGAAACAATTTCTCATATCTTTTGGGACTGTCCCCATGTACAAACCTTTATAAAGGAAATTGAAATATGGAAGGAAAACAACCAGTTTCCCATTGATCTAACAAAGAAGAATATTATTATCGGTATAGATCACGAATACAGAAAGTCAATAAGCAACCTCTTCCTGTTAGTGATGAAACAGTATATATACAGGACAAAATTCACGCCAACACAACTGTCGCTTTGCTCATTCCTTTGCGATCTTCAATTTAGGTATGAATGCGAGAGATACAATGCAAAATGTAACATGAGTTATGACTTCGATAACCAGTGGATGACACTTCGAAATGCCTTAAAAATAAAATAATAGACTGAAACCCCAATATTTGCAGACTCAAAAATACACCCGACATAAACAGTGACTCTGAATATAGCACACAACAAAATGAATTATACCCGGTACCCGAGCGAAAGAAATCTATCCAATTTAGTGTTACACTGATCATTATAATTTGACCAATCATATTCTACGATAACTGCAATAGATACACCTGTTTTATTAAACACATCACAACACTGTCCGAAAAGCAAAAACAGCGAGCGTTGTGTATTTTCCAGATAGCTGTCGAACCAATATTTACAATACAGTTTCAATATGGTTAATTTATTAATTATACTGTTTATGGTAAACTCTGAACATAAAATAATTAAAGTTACACATATTGTTTGGAACTTTGATTCTGCAAACCTGATATACTTACTACACACCATCAAACACTTTAGCTGCTTTAGTACGGGATTTTGAATGTTATTCTGACGGAAACAAAATAGTCTATTGTTTTATCACCATTATTTTAGCTAAAGAAAGCAAATTTTCGGTCAAATATATTTCAAGGAAGAAACTAATATCACTGCTTCGTCTTGCTGTTAAGTTGAACGGTGCCTAAAGAAAGATATAGTCCCAACACAATATGTGCCTTTAAATATTTCCGAAAGTCATGTCACTGGTACGAAAGTAGGCCAGGTCATGGCAGAGTCCGCTCTTCCATGTCCTGGATCGAGAGCATGAGCGAGTGCGTGTATTATGTCTTTTCTCTTTTGTTATTCTTTGTTCACAATAAAAAAAAAAAAAAAAAAATAAGAGTATATACTACAGTATATCAGAAGATTAAGAGACATTACCTTCTATTCGAGTGGCAGATGTACAACATGTTGAAAGTCATGTTGGCTATATATAGGATTATATATAATCATGCATGCCCGCGTAATTGACCCAATGAAATTATACATCTACTGTCATGATATTCTGTTAATTTAAACAGACATGGTTAATTCGAGCTTCCAAATTTTCCAGTAATTTCTAAGGATGTAAACGATTGGTTGCAAAATACACGAAATGTTGATATGTATATATACCGGCCTCATATGCTCTGAGAAATACATACCGTTGTCAGAGCCCTTCTCCAGCTGTTTACAATTTATGGCACAGAAGTGAAACAAAGGCACTTTATTTCTACCATATCAAGAATAGACTATAACGCGGAACGCACTTTTCTGTTCCATGCCGTGCAAATGGCTGTTTTTTTCCCGAACCCGAATCTCGGGTTTAAAGTTGTATTTTTCATGACTCCAATGTGTCTTTTTTGGGACATTATTATACTGCTCGTAGAAAGGTATTTCAAGTTTATTGACCTATTTCTATCGGGAAAACTTAAAAAGCGAATATTGTTACGCGTATGTTGAAGCGCAAACTGCCAAGTGACTTTAATTGATACATGCAGGTCTGTGGTTGAAAGTTCCAGGTCGGATATGTGTTCAATTTCGGTCGGGGTTGGGGCGATCACATGCCAATATAATTGATTACAATTTGTTTTGATTTACATGATTACGACTAAGATTATTGATAGCATTTTTCCAAATGTAATTGATTACGATTACAATTACCTTAGTAAAATGTAACTGATTAGTTTTCGTTTAGATCTGATTACAATTTTTAGTTTCCAACCATTTTGATCACATAGTAATAAAATAATGAAATAAATCAAATTAGAATATAAAATTTTATCTAATAAAAACATCATATATATTAGTATATAACATGTAAACAAGGAACAACTAAACAAATAGAACAAGCAAGCAATAAGCACATAAGCTTTCTACATTAATTGGTGATATTTTGACAAAGAGTTGTGTACCAACATATTGGGAATATATAGTACCAACATATTGGGAATAGACCATGTTTTATGTATATTTATTTCATTAAATAGAGTTTTCGTTTCGCTCGCGTAATAAAAAATATTATCGAGTGAAATGTTAATATGCTCGTATATGCTTAGCTGCCTACTTGTATACAATGAATGTATAAAAATAACCCAAATTGCACAAGTAAGACCAAAATAGAGTTTAAAAGAACTGAATTACAAACTATATACCGGTACATGGACTGGCTAAATCGACTCGGACTCACTTTATCGTTCATACTGCCTCAAGGTGCAATGAAAACTGTGGGCAAAATGAAATTAAAACATGTGCCCACAAGATGTGATAAACACTCCCCCATCCAAATTCAGTTGACCGCCATCAATTTTGGATCGGGTGGTGTTTGTGGTGAATATTTAAGGCATCTTGGGGGGGGGGCAACTAACAGCACCCTTTGTTTGACCTTAATATATAAAGGAACTGAGAAATTGCATGAGTCACTTATTTGAACACCTCTGCATTGGCGACGGCCATACTGAAAAAAGTGGCGGCCATTTTGAATCAGTCGACCACTATGATTAGTTTGTTTGGAAAAAATCGTCTTCGCAGTTCACATTGACCATTCATGTTAACTTGCATGCTTTGCGTCACAATAATGCGAACGATTCTGTTATTTAAGCTTGATATCATGTAGTTAATCAAAGGAAATAAATTTATCAATTGACCTAATGTTTTATCATCGTATGGTCATACCGTGAATTAAGAGCTTTAGTGAACCGCACTAACTTTGAGCAATTATTTCACTCATAAATATCACTTTGTCCCGACCAAGTCGTGTATGGACGTGTTGTGACCTTCGCTGTGTGTAAAAATGTGAGCTGATATGTACACAGCCAATGAAGCCGAATGTCATAGTTTTTCCGCAGCGAATTGCATCTATATAAGACCGTCCGCCGACTCGGACAGCGGTATTCAACCGCACTGTTTGAGCAATGATTTCACTCATAAATATCATTTTATCCCAACCATGTCGTGTATGAGCTGATATGTACAAAGTCGTTCCGATAAATGAGGCTGAATAATCGATAATTGTGATAGTGATAATTGTGAAATCTCAGTTGCAAAAAGGCTGGTATAAACAAATCACAAATTAAACTACAGGCAGTGATGTCAATAACCTGCTAATAAACTAGACTGTTTTCAAGTTGATTGATCTGGCCAGTGTATTGGTAGTGCCACCATGACGTGAATACTAGATAAGATATAACTGACAATAAACGAATGCAGGTTTTATGCACATTTAGTTGATACTACGAAGTATTGCTTAGACATATAATTATATGCGGTATGGTATATTACTAAGTTGTGAGTCTCAAGAACGGCATAATTAGTGTAGCTGCATCATGTTTGATATACCACCTACTTACCTACTTGTAACTGAGTTTTCGGATATTTCCGCTGCTGGAACCCATACATTTTTCGAAATTCTAGTCGACTAGATCAGTTGTCTGGTCGCCAGTAACTTCTGGCATTAATTTTGCTACTGAATGGCTGCGGGCACACGTACCACAGTAGCGATGGCATATTAGGTGTGACAATTAATTATGGTGGAGTTTGGTGACAATTGGCCAACACAATTTATATTCCATAGGAAGTAATGTCGCCCGCCGCATATTCACACAGTGAGTCGACAGACCAATTAACCCATTGCGTTTCACCAAGGCTGATCTCTACTCATTACGTTTAGCCACATTGTATTCTCTACCATACATAAAATTGCACGATCGATCGTCCAGAATTGTGTTTGAACCCATTCACTCACATATCATGTAAGTGGCATGTTTTATTGATATGATCTGAATACATGTTTATCTACATATATTATTTTCACGCGTATTAAGTCAGTTCCCCAATTGCGTGTTTTATTTTGCGACGTTAAATTCTACGCATAATTAGGCTAGCATCATGTGGACAGATGAAGCTGTATCGGAATTGTTGGAAGAGATGCAGATAAGAGAAAGTATATGGAATAAACAAAGCGACATAACACTTATAACTGATCGCAATGTTTGACCCACTTTTATATATGCTGAGAAATTACACCGGTGATTTGTTCTTAGTAAGAACAATCATGACTGTTGACAGAAACGAGGTATTTATTAAGTTATCAAGTGGACTTGTGTGTTAGCATTAAAATATAACATTGCGTTTTGAGTAAAGATCAACAGCGACAAGACATTCGGTTAGATAAATCATTGAAATGTCGATCTCGACGCTGATAGAGCTTGGAAGAGACTCATTGTGTGAATGTGCGGCGGGCGACATTGCTCGCTATGGCACAGAAATATGACGACCAATTGTCACCAAAATTGCACCATAATTAATTGTGACACCTACTCTGCCATCGCTACTGTGATACGTGTGTCCGCAGCCAATATCGACATGGGAATATGTCAAATGCTGAGCAGAAATGAACAAAGATGCTCCGCGTAATGAGGCTGAATATTGGTATTTTTACAAGAAGTGTGATTAGTACTAAATTTGATCACTTATTTATCAAACGTTTAGGCATATAGACTGAAATTCGTTCGGATGTCTGCCATTTTATAATCTATTATAAATTCTCGCGCATGAGTTAGACAGACAAACGCTCTTTATCCATACAATATCACGAATAAACAAGCATGCTTTATGTGCCATGCTTAAGGGAAGTCGGGATCCAGAAAAAGAATCAGTAACAGATTTGTTTTCCAGTTTATATTAATCTTTCCCAAGCCCGACATGTCAGATAATTTAATGCTAGAATTCATGGATGTGCAGACTACGGATCTACCATATTTGCGAAAAATTGTATGGGCAACTTCAGGTCTTAACATAAAATCGGCCGATATTCACGTGTCTGCTTTTTGGAGAAATCAAATTGAGTAAGTGCGCCAATTAATTTTTCAATTAACTCTTTACCCAACAGAACGGCCCTGTGCCAATGCATTCTCTTATATATGCGAGTCGACCATAGGTCGCCTCGCATATATAAGAGAATGCATTGGCTTAACACAAATTAAAAATGATAAAATTGTCAAAGAATGTAGAAAAATATTATAAAAATTGTTAAAAAATGTAAGAAAATATTCTAAAATCGTTAAAGAATGTAAGAAAAAATGGTAAAAAGTGTTAAAAAAATATTTTTTTTAGGCCAATGCATTCTCTTATATATGCGAGGCGACCTATGGTCGACTCACATATATAAGAGAATGCATTGGCACATGGCATAACCGTAACCATCACAATGTGGTCAATGAACCGGTTCCAATGATATTCATATTTGTATGGTGTTATTGAGACAGACCGAAGATATTTTAGGCTGTTGAAGCTTTATTTGGGCGTTTTTGGCCGGTTTGTTGGGTAAAGGGTTAATCGTGGCGTTTTGCGGCAGAATAAGAACACAAACGATGCCATTCCATAGACACGCCATATTTGTCGTAATATCCATTAAATATATTTATTACATGATTCTACCCTTATTCCATTCAATAAACCCATTCTATAAAATGTGATATTAAAAGTTCGTTTAATAACAGGAAATAGTGCCAGGTGACCTTTGACTTCCGGTTTGTCGTCTGTTAGCATTCCATACGCTACGTCTCAAAACTACTATGGTTGCCAATATTTTTCCAACAAACTATCGTGAATGAAGAGTTTGAAAAGTTACGCCATTAAATCAGCCAAAGAGTCTTTATTTATCTGGGACTATTTCTTTGCGCGGGCAAACAACGAATAGTTACGTGAAACGTCATCGCATGCCTTATAGAAGCCGATGTTAGTTTCGCGTCCCATTTGTTGATTTAAGTATGTTTTGTCGATGTGTTGGATCATGCAATAAATAGAATCTACAACTCGTCCCCAGTTTATAGCGGAAATTACAAAACTCGTCCACTAAATTAGGTCTGGAACTCACCAAAGGCTCGGTCCAGACCTAATTTACTGGACTCGTTTTGTAAATTCCGCTATAAACTGGGGACTCGTTGTAGATCCTCATATATACCTTTATACCTCAATGCAATGGCTGTTGCATGTTTGACGATGAACATTTCAACCAATTGGAACGTATGCGTCCTTTGTTAACGCATATTATATGTGGCGTTAGTCCAAGTGTGCTCGTACACAAACCAGCTAAGATATTGTGATATTGTGATAGCGAAATGCTGTTTTCCGGCCCGATATGACATGCTTTACGCGTTAGTAACCAGCTCACATAAAACCATTTCTCACCAAGTGCACTGGCACGGTATACACATACAAAATATCACATTTTACCAACTACATAGCGGTTACCTACATACACAATGTTTCACAATCACTACAATAAAGCTCTAATATATTTTATATATGCATAATAATGTGATCTTGAGGGCGTTACCATTTCTGACTATGGTTTTCTTATTGTTTACTACCCAGGTGTGGTAAGGCAGACGTCGGGCGATATTTATTGGGTCGGGCCGAAAAAGTCAGGAACGTGGAAGAACTTGGACGGCAGCGCTGCTATTCCACTCCTTTGGCACCCCGGACAACCAAACGATGGTGCTACTGCATGTGGAATTATTGAGCACGGCACATGGTTCCCAAGCAGCCTATTCAAACTTGGCGACCATTCGTGCACCAGCACAAGCAATGTTGTGGGTCATGTTTGCCACTTCAGTGGATTCTAAACCAACCAACATAGAACTTTAAGATCCGCACACACTTTAGCCTTTTGCCTTGTGACTGTCGTCTGCGTGGTCTGTGTTGGGCTCGTTTTCACAAACGGGAAGCTGCAATGGTGCAGCATTGAATATCCTGTGACAGTGCATTATCTTAAATATGCGAGTTTCTTATAGGGAGCTTCGCATATATAATATAATTCACTGGCTTACAAGGTCAAGTTAAATTTTGTTAGGCCAATGCATTTTTTTATATATGTGAGGCGCCCTATTGTCGACTCGCATATATAAGAGAATACACTGCTACAGGGTTTTTGCAAAATTTCAAGAAGCTCCAGTTACGGAAGGGTTAATACTCTAAGCAGTTAATGACCCATGACTTAGAGATTTAGTTTGGGTTATGAAATTAGCATTTACCTTGTTAGCCATCACTCCATGGACCCTTTCATGACGGGAGCCTCATGACACTGTGCCAATGCATTATCTTATATAATCGAGTCGACCATAGGTCGCATCACATATATAAAAGAATTCAATGGCCTAACAATTTTTTATCAATTGTTCTTACATTCTTTAACATTTTTGCCATTTTTTCATCATTTTTTACATTCTTTAACAATTATTATTATTTTTTCTTACATTCCATCACAATTTTTTATCATTTCTTCTTATAATATTTATTGACAATTTTATAAATTTTTTTATCATTTTCTTACATTTTTTTTAACAATTTTATCATTTTTTCTTACATTCGTGATAAATTTTTACAATTTGTTCGTACATTCTGTAAACAACTTTTATCATTTTTATCAATATTATTACATTCTTTAACAATTTTTTTAATAATTATTTTCATTTTAACAATTATGAAAAATAATTTAAAATTGTTTAGATCAATGCATTCTCTTATATATGCGAGGCGACCTATGGTCGATTCGCATATATAAGAGAATGCATTGGCAAAGGGTTAACATTACAGTTGGTACGTGTTCCATTCCGAACAATACTAAGATCCTACGCATGAGCCGATTAGTAGGAAGTGTTGATGGCCAGATATCAACTGACGTGGAGATTTAACACGTTTTGAATTGTTGTCAGTCGAGCAATGTGCCAATGATCATCTCGATATAATAATAAAGGGCGTTTGTGTTACAGTCTGTGTGTTATTGTGGTATCAAACGGGTGACCCAATTGGCAGAAACTGTTAAATAGGATTTAGTGTAACGCAAACGGATTATGTAAATATTTTGACATATTCCTTAAGTTGGACCGTGAATCACTAACCATTTCTTCAGATAGTTCCCATGTTTTGAACTGGTGTAGCATGACATATACCGGCGAAGAAATTGTAGATTAAATTAAAATGGCGCGATCTACTGTCAACTCAGATACTTGATCAATGACATGGATAGACCGCCTCCATTGGGGTGTCCAATCTGACAACCCCCCCTCTCCCCAAGGTCGGAAAATTCCCAACAGCGATTATCAAATGTGGGCTTAATATAGACAAATATACTACTGTTGGTCTAAAACAACAAATTTACTGTTCTATAGCGGACTTTACACCCAGATTCAGTGACGGGATTTTTCTTGAATAATAGACATTTTATCAAGAGCCCAGAAGAGAACTATATGACTCTCTACCCAATGTTGCCCTATCTGAAACACTCTATTGTGGGGATCAAGGGAGCTTAGCCTTCCCGAAAACAAACAAATATTTAATACAGTTCAGAAATATATCATGAGAACAAAAAGATTTCCATGATTCTATCACCTGTACGGATAACGAATTGCTTTGGTTTCTGGTCGAGTTACGTGGCAGCATGATATTCCCCACTATTATTAGTGTGGTCGTTGAAGCAGAACTTGGGGATCAACCCGGAATAAATTGGATACAAGCTGATTTTGGTGTCATTCGACGCGGAAAAGCCTCAGGAACAACATATCCAAAATCCGCAAAAATCCGCTGTGGGGAAACTTTGTTATCCAAGATGGCGTCCAACATGGTTGTGTATACTACATCAGTTCTCGAAACAAGTCATTATACGATATATTGTGGAATCGGAATTACGCCGTTATACCAGTTTGCGTTAAATTATAGTACGGGAGCGAATAGAGTGACACGCACAGAAAATCATACAATCGTGGCCATGAAATGGCTGTCAAAATGGCAACAACTGCAAGCAATACAACAAAAAGAAAGCAACATATTGGATAACCACATATGAGTGAAAATATGTATTGATAATATACAAGTCGGTTGTTGAATATCTTTAAAGGTACATATACATCATTAAACAGATCCATCTGAAGGATTTATCGGCCACTGCACCGTAAGTCAAACCCCAATGATTTGCGTCTTTAAATTTGGGTGTTCTGCTTATCCAACATCCAATTGTCGGGCCAAAAATAATAATATCGGACATGCAACACACGAACTAATGTTTCGCCTCACAGTTCATGGTAGTTTGATTCGGCATGATGATTAATTATTGAATATAACGCCGAAATTTAAATGCACACTCTAGCGGTCTAAATGTTAGTTATATTTCCGGAATTGTCAACACTCCCGGTGATATTAAACAATACATATTTGTAGCAATACTTATTATACTGTAAAGAAACACTCATATCTTCAATAGATTAGCATCGCGTCTCATCAGATCAAAGAGACGGTACAACACACATTGTATGTAAGACTAATTTTCATGCTGCTAACAAACCGTGTTCTTAGTAGACAATTTTGTTCAAATTACTGAAATCACAACTTTACAACTGGAATATGCAGCTACGCAATGCATACTATTAATTTTCAGTATATATTTGTTTGAAATTACTTACCATTACCACCCACATAATCATGCTAAATATCGAGTGATCACCGTTTAAGATGTTATTTCAACGTTGAACATTCACGCAATAGTATTAATTGTGATCTGTGTGCAGCAGCTATGTGTAACATTAGGGAGAAGGAGTTAACGTGGTGATGCGGTTGAAGAAAACGTAGTAAGTTTCGTGTAGATGTGACCTTGGTGAATTCAACCAAATATAATTTTCAGTTATAAACACAGTCTTTGTCACAGAGTATGTAATCAATTTTGGTCAAGTTTAGAATTTATTGACGATAGTATATGGTACTCCTTCGTGTTTTAATAAATTTAGTTCATGGTATACCACCATGCATTCTTGTGATAAAAGCGAAATATTCGTGTTTTATCACTTGATCTGAGGCAACTATGACTACTATTTTGAGACACGGACAATAGAATATACGCATTTTACCCAGTACTATATGACTATCTTTCATACCGTTTTATATCAGTTAATTTTTAAAGGTTTCATGCTGTAGATATCAAAATAAATGATGATCGGTCACATTCGTGAGACTGCTCGGAGTACACATTTTTCTGCTTCTAGAAAAAGGTCTCATAGTCAATACATCTCTACTAAATCCCATTTAGCTGTTTAATTACACATATATCACACGATTCAAGATAAGCAGTACAGAAAAAAACTGCGTTATGTTTCCGTTTCTGGGCGTACAAAAGTCAAGATTTATACATGGGGTTACTTTTGTCCATTGAGTGTTTTGGACGGGTCAAATCGTGACCCCGACCTCATCTTGACCTTCTAAATGATCAATTCAAGGTCTAATCGGGTAAAACCGGATGGATTTCGACGGGCACGTTTGTCGGGTACTTTTGTCCGTGCAGTATTTTGGACTGATCAAATCGTGACCCCATTTGACCTTGACCTTTAAAATGGACAATTCAAGGTCAAAGCCCGGACGAAGTCGGGTCACCTTCTAGTATATATATATATATATGAACATACATGTACATGAACATGCACATTTAATTCCCTCGAATGCGCAACAGATGTACCATGCACATGCAGAGTACGTGTATCATCATCAGTTAGTATTTATAATAATAGCTTATACCCAAGGTGTTGACCACGGACGGACAGCTGATTAGAGACAATCAAACTGGCACACTGACCCATATACACAGGCGAAAAGCGGACTGGTCTATCAGCGATTGCACAGTAATATTGCTCGAGTTAATTGTCGAAAAGAAATTATCCATGACGGCATGACCCCAGATAAACATCTAACTTAACAGCAGAGCGAATTGGAATCCATACGACAATCAGGCGCTTGTACGCAGGGACGTGGCTAGAAGGTCTCCGTTGGGGGTGTCCACCATGACTCAGACCAAATTCCATTTGGCCCCCCCCCTTGGACCTCAGTGCTCAGGCCTAATATCCTATATATTCATAAAACAAACCATGGTTCTATATTCCCGGTAAGAGACCATTCAGATATTTTAACCTGAAAAATTGCATAAATACTAACATCTAGTGGTCACGCGGATATGTCCGATAGTACATACGATAGTTATGTGTTGTTATATGTGTTCCTGGAATCTAGGATAAACTTCCTTTCCCCAGTGATTGTAACTGCTAGGGTTAATTGTATAGATAAGCACAATACATAGAAGACAAATTATATAGTGTAGAAACACACATTATTAAGTGGTTATGACTGGTAGCAACCATTTATAAGTTAGGTGGATAAAGCCAGTATCATTCTATAAGACACTATAGTGATACACGTCATATCCAAGTGTATCATGTATCTCGGACCTTATTTGAGAGGCATTATACACCAGAGGTTGGAATAACTACCCGTGCTCTGAAGAGGGAGCTTCACTTATCCGACAACCTTGCTACTATACCAACACCTCTGTTCTTCCGCCTATGTACTGTGCTTATCGCGAAAGACTTATACATATATAAAGTTATGAAGATCTATGAACTAGTTATTGCTATCAATGTTCCCGACACGGCCAATTCAACATCTAAACCCTAGACACCGGGACAATGGTGCTCGTGAGCTTGGAACCAGAACTTGTGTTTTCGTTCATACGTGATAACTTACTATACCAACCAATACGTTTCTTTTTATCTAATAATTCAAATTACATAAACACAATACCCACATTCTGTTCTAGAGCAATTCTATAATGTCACAATTAGAATGTGCATGTGCCAACCCAACTCAAATTATTAATTTCTTATATTCCTGCAATTTTGCCTTTTCTATTCCCAATTACTTTAGTAATTAAAATCAAGATGAATATGACACAAAGTCACCCTTCCTGTCCTTCCTTGTCGGGTGACGTTAATTATAGTAGCGCCGAAATTGACCGAGAGATAGTAAAAAGCATTTCCACACAATTGGGTCATTTTAATAGTGCAATAGACCAACAGTTGGACTCCACACGCATTTCGTCAGCAATTCAGATGGCAACTGGTGTGACAAATGTTATCACCCCTTTTTCGGGAGACCCTAAATCTTTTCTTGAATGGACCAACGAATTATATCGTTATGGCCAAGCAATTGATGCGACTGATCAAACATTAATTAAATTTGCTCTGCAGATCAGCAGAGGTTCAGTTTTCGAATTTTTAACTCAGTTCACACAAGAACGCATAAATGCCGATCGTGTGATCAGAAGTACATGGGCAGAAATCAAGCAGGAATTAAAAATTCGATATAGCGAAGCAAAAGATAAAAGAGATGCGCTCCTTATTTTTCAAACAGCAAAACAAACACCAGAAGAATCTGTACAAGTTTTTTCTGATAGATTACGATCATCAGCGATCGATGTGTATGGGCTAGTAAATATTCGACAAGAAGTCGCCCAATTACATATGAGAGAACAATTCATCACAGGATTAAAGAGTAAATTATTGAGAGATAAACTTTTGCGAGAAGATCCACAGACCTTAAATCAAGCAACTGATCTCCCTTTAAGAGAATATACTATTCCACACCGATTACAGTCTTATTATAGCCAGAATAATAAGAGTACTGATCGTAATTATCGATCATTTCGTGATAATAATTATTCTAGTATGGAAGGAAATAAATTTCAAGGACGGAACACTGGTAATAAATTTAATGCGCCCGCCACAACAGAAAAACGGTGGCCAACGTATTTACAGGGTAGAAATTCATTTAGATCAATTAATTCGAATAATAATCAGCGCCCACGAATTGGATCATATTCTAAACAAAATAGATATGATAACACACGAAGTTGGCCTTATGTTCAACATATACAACAATCACGAAATTCTGTGTTTAATCCACAGACCCAAGCATTTCAATTATTATGCCGATATTGTTGGAAATCTGGACATAATATCACATGGTGTCGAAGACATTTGGATGAAATGAATAAACATTATTTAAACTAAAACATTCCACCCAGAGCGGAGCATCTGAGTGGAATTGTGTAAAAAGCAAGAATAATAAGCAAGCTAACGCTCCATCATGGAATAAATTGCATGTACACAGAAACAATGGTAAAGAATTATGTTGGAATAAACCACCGAGAGATAGTAAAAATAATGTTCATAGGCCGTTTCATCAAAGCTTAAAGCATATAAATAAAAATAAAATATCCGCGACCGTGAAAACAAGAACTTCATACACATCGCATAAGCCTTATGATCATAAACAAACACCACCGGTGATACAACACCAGAAAGATATTAAAACGAATTTATCTATTCCGGAATATCAAAATAATTCAAAGTTAATGAAAGGCATAAATGCACAAGTGGCATCATCGATATTGATTACAATAGGCACACAAAAATATCGAGCCATACTGGATAGTGGAGCCGACATCAGTTTATGTTCATTAAAATTTTATAACAATTTAAAATATAAACCGAAAATGCAAGAAACTCAGTTTCATGCAACATCTGCAAGAGGGGATGCACTAACCATAAATGGTTTCATCATATTAAATTTCCACATTAATAAATTAAAGGTCTCACATAAATTCTATGTTTGTTCAAACATGCATCGATCTTTATTGATCGGCAGAGATTTTCTCAGTGCAAACGGCGCCAGACTATACTTCGACCGCCAAATAATGAAGATTCGCGGAACAATCATTTCTCTTATACCAGATATCCACGTTGCAACCTTGGTCAGAATACAGTCTGCCCATGTAATTCCACCAAAGACAACGATATTAACGAAAGCGCGTATAATTGGAGGTAATAAATTGTTTGCCACGAAATTTCTGCAGGTGGAACCAATAGACGAAGGGTTTATGGGAAATGAACCTGGGTTGACAGCCGAATATACTGCAAGCATTAACAGCGAGAGTATACCTGTACTCACAAGCAATTACACCGATAAACATTTTAATTTGCGACGAGGATGTATTATAGGCAGGGTGTCTGTCATAAGGTGTGTGGAAACACCTCATCAGAATAACAATGCAATAAAAGAAGAGATCACATGCCGTTTTAAATTCTGTTATATCAAAATTGGTATTACAAAACACACACACTTGGGACATGTATTTGTCATAAGCATTATTTGCAATGCGTGTTTACGTAAATGATACAACAAAATTCAGTCCATTTTATTTATTATATCACAGGGAACCCACTTTAAGTTTTGATAATATTCTAAAACCCAGATTGAAATATGTAGGCAAGGACTTTACATCTATCGCTTTACAGGAACAGCATAGAAATTTTCGTTTAGTTCTTTCGCGTTTAAGATCTCAAATCAGAACACAGAGAAAGAATGAAAAACGGAAAAAGGTTTCATTTGAAATAGGCGATCCAGTTTATTACAAATCTGGGCGAAAAACGGGTAAACTGAGTTTATCATGGCAAAGTCATTGGAATATAATTGAAAAACGTAATAATGTCTCATTCTTAATTAAAGATCAATTAAGTGCTCGAACAGTCCGCTGTCATGCCGACAATATTCGTAAAGCCGACACTGCATGGAAAATTCCACCCAAAGATACAATACGTCAATTGCGAAGACAGCGATTTGTTGTAAATAGTTCTAACGAAGACCCAGAACAACCTGCGTCATCAGAATGGTCATCTAGTGACGAAATTCCACTTGCTCAGTTAATGAGGCGCAGACAGTTAAGAAGAGAACATTCTTCAAGCGACGATGAAATACCGCGTTTGGAATGGGCAGATAGATTGCGCGCAAATGAGCAAAACAATAATAATTCAGATGCTTTTGCGGCCGAAACTGAAGAAATTGAAAACGTTGCCTCTGATAACATAAACCCATATGTACAAACAACTGTTTCTGACATTGATATCGATTTAAATTCGCGTTCATATGATGCATCTACACAAGCAGGCGTGAATGCTATCATTCGTGTTATAAGCACATTGGAAACAAAATAGACAATTTGTCCGACAGAATTAATATCAGGATTCCATTAACGTCATACTTACCAGTATAAATGTGCAACAGCAATGCATCCGTAAATAACTATATGTTGTAGTCCTGACGGAATAACAAACAATGTATAACAAAATCCTGAATGTTCACTTTCCATATAACAAATGAATAGAAATGATAAACAATTGAACTAAATAACACAAACATGATTTAAATCATAGTTTTTATATTCGTAGTCTACGCGGGTATAACATAAATATATCCAACATTGTGCCACTGCACAATTAAATAAAGTGCCGACAACACATGCAAACTTTTCTGTATACATAGCATGAGGTTTCCTTGATTTATGTATCTGGACAACGGGTCCAGGAATATCGTGTAAAGCTATTGAGATGATAAATTTGCACATACAATTGAACTGACCAGCATGAGTATTGCATAGACTCCATGTCTCAGCTGACATGCGTGTTATGTAGGTTATTGTATAGGTAAGCACCGCGAAGAGTTGCCAATTGCCTATACATATACAGTACAACGTTCAATCATAATACTAATACAAAAATAGATTATCATTAATCATCATTGACCAAGCATCCTTAGCATCGAATTTGTGGACGCACAAAGCATTACCCAGATGGATTGAATATAGGTAGAGTGGAATTTCGAGTGGCGTGATCAGCCCTCATCTTCCGGGTTTGACTTGAGACACGCAGGGATATTTAACCCTAGTGTTGGTAATGGAATGCTAAGAATAAGTAAATAAGAATGGTCGTTAGATGGCTTATGCCAAGCACAAGTATAATACTATTTTATTCACTTTGTAAACCGCATATTAAGTTTCGTTTACAATGGTAAATATGGGCATATAATATAATATGATATAGATAGCGGAGAAGTACATGTATGTGGTATTTCATTACCACGTGATTGTTCATAAATAGCTGTGAATAGTTTAACGAAGTCGCAATCATACATTGATTGGTTCTAATTCTACTGGAATGGTGAACCAAATTTCACACCAAAATAATTACACGATTGCTGATTATAAATGTCGTCGCGGCAGGAATGTTTGGTTATCGCACAGCAATTGTTTTCAGCGACAATTACATTTTTGTGAAATTCTATGGCGTGATATACCTATATCTAGCGGCTCCATTTAATGTCATGATTCAAGACATATTTTTTAATTCCTACGATCACATTTTATTGATCATAAACCAAATTCCCTTAATGTCCATATCCCTCATTTATTGCATGACCATTTTTCTTTACATTTTATGGAAATGCTCTACGAACAGGTTCAAAATTTATGAAAATGCAAATCGCATTGGCGGGTCACTGATTTTGTTTCATGATTCGTACTTTGGACATATTTTGGTTTCAAGATGCTTATTAGCTATTGTGAGTTTATTGTGTTCTTTTTACAAACACATTATTTAAACTTCGTGTCATTTATGTCGAACTAAATGGGTTCGCCAAACACGATCAATGGTTGGTACTGTAAGTCAAGCAAATGACGTCACACGGGATGGACCATCCAATATACACCATGCTGACATACCAGACACGCAGACCGGACCAGGCATTGGTGTTTCAACCACATCTAGCGACACCGCTGCTAATCTTCGACCGTTCACGACACTGTCCTCACAAGATTATCGGACATAGCTATTACACCGACTGTCCAAAATAAACACTCGTTGCTGCATTTCCTCGTTCGGCGTCTTGTATACAGTCGTTGTCTCAACGCTGACGCCGCCACAGTTCCTTAGATGATTACCTGAATGACGCATATGATACCAGATCGTTCATGAATATCGCTGCATGATGTGATGTTACTACGTTTGATATACATTGGCATAAAAGAATTGACATTTGGTTGCAACTCTACACTGCTGATACATGTACACCGATCATTACACGTTACGTCATTGACTCCACGTCGCTTGATGACTAAGACCAGAGATGTCAAAGACGATATCCTGTGAAGCTACATACATGTATACCTATACCACAAACATTTGCATACCTTCTTTCATTGTATACCGTTATCTAATTATGTACGATGTTATGCTGTGTATACCTGTTTTCATCAATGGAGGCTGCCTTCCCAACTGATGAGTATATCGGCTACTACACATTCGCATGCCGCACGGACAATAACATTTATCTTCCATAATTGCTGCTGTCAATTATAACTGTACGTTTTGTGCGAGTTTTCTTGTTCGCACATACCAGCTTATAGCTACTGTGTTGATTATCCGACCATGGATAGACTTGTTTGCCGATTATATATTGGACACATATACATATCACGTTATACAGCAACCCAGAATTTTCTACTCTACAAATTCCTGGATAAATAACTGTTCGTTGATATACCAGTGCTCCAGTGACTTACTGTTCGATGCTAATCCAGTAACCTAGTGACATACTGTTTACCAGACTCGCCATGGATAACTAACTCTCGTTTCGTTTGCTGTTGAGTTTTTGTGTATGAATATCCATGTGTTGATTTTTTTCAGGTTCGCGTTCGCGATTATAGATCCTAGATTCCAACTATCTTCTGTACACTCGGACTTTTACCACACTTTTAATTTGTAACTACATGTATTTACAAATTCTGAACAGAGGGGACTCTGTCCGATAGTACATACGATAGTTATGTGTTGTTATATGTGTTTCTGGAATCTAGGATAAACTTCCTTTCCCCAGTGATTGTAACTGCTAGGGTTAATTGTATAGATAAGCACAATACATAGAAGACAAATTATATAGTGTAGAAACACACACGCATAATTAACAAGATCACATTCTTAAGTGGTTATGACTGGTAGCAACCATTGTATAAGTTAGGGTGGATAAAGCCAGTATCATTCTATAAGACACTATAGTGATACACGTCATATCCAAGTGTATCATGTATCTCGGACCTTATTTAAGAGGCATTATACACCAGAGGTTGGAATAACTACCCGTGCTCTGAAGCGGGAGCTTCACTTATCCGACAACCTTGCTACTATACCAACACCTCTGTTCTTCCGCCTATGTACTGTGCTTATCGAGAAAGACTTATACATATATAAAGTTATGAAGATCTATGAACTAGTTATTGCTATCAATGTTCCCAACACGGCCAATTCAACATCTAAACTCTAGACACCGGGACAGGATACGGACAAGAGACTAGGCCACACCGGGCTGACCATGGTTCTTTGGCCCAGTGTGAGAAAATTTTGAAAACTATACCAGAAAATCTAGTGTTAGAAATTTCAAACCTCATACTCCCCCTCAAGTTGGAAAATTCTCCAACTGATGACCATTTCAGTCCACAAGTTTGACCAAATGTAAAATATTGTTTTGTTAAACTAATTAGCAGTTTTGTATTGGCCACGGGGGGGGGGGGGACAATGACACACCGGGCCGACCATGGTTCGGCCGGGAGTGCGAACATTTTGAAATCTGAACAAAAAAATCGCAAAATACTAGCATCTAGACTAGCCTCAAGCCTTCCTAGAGTTGGAAATTTCAAACCTGACACCCCCACTTAGGTTGGAAAATGTTCAACTGATGACAATTCCAATGACAATGTTGACCAAATGTGTGACAATATTGTTTTCTTAAATTAACTAGCAGTTTTTGACTGGCCACGAGGGAGGGACCAGGACACAAGCTTTCCAAGTGTTGTAAATTTCCAACCTGTCACCCCCCCCCCCATAAGGTTGGAAAATTTCCAACTGATGACCATTTCAATTCAAAATTTTGACCAAAAATAGGAAAATATGCAAATATTGGTCCAAAACAATTAATTCCCCTCAATAAATTGTTTGAAAATCAAACTACAAGAAATTTCCAACTAATGTTTTGGCAGGTAAGAAATTTCCAACTGTTGAAAATTTTGACCGAAGTTGGGGGTGAGACACACCCCCCCCCCCCAAACACCCTATCGTCAGATCTATTGTTATCGCTACCGGCTAAAGCGAATACAATCTTCGCCGGGTAATGTATAAACACCCCCTTATACAGACCTAATTCGTTCTCTCCCACTCAAGTGCGGTCAATTTTGAATTTTGTGATTCTACAACCCTGATATATTGTCTTCCAGCTGTTGAAAATGTTGTCCAAAGTTGGGATTGTGACAAAGCCCGCTGGCCCTTAAATAGGACCCTCGGACAATCGAACCATTGGACTGTTGAACCAGCGGACCATTGAACCATCGGACACTCGGACTATTAAACCCTCGGCCTGTGCCGCTTTATACTAACCATCGGACTATTGAACCCTCGGACTATTAAACCCTCGGACTTTGAACCCTCAGAATATTGAACCAACGGACTATTGAACCCTCGGAATATTAAACTAACGGACTATTTCACCCTCGGAATATTGAAGCCTCGGATTATTGAACGCTCGGACTATTGAACCTTCTGAATACTGAACCAACGGACTATTGAACCATGATTACAGAACGCTCGGACTATTGAACCTTCTGAATAGTGAACCTTCGGACTATTGAACCATGATTATAGAACCCTTGGACTATTGAACCCTCGGACTAACGGAATGTCCCCGTCTTAAAGAGATCACACTGTTGACAGAGAACTTTATTCGAAAATATTGCTTGTATGCTCCCTATACACCTCTATATGTTTATATTGACTTGTATACCCCCTATACACCTCTATATGTTTATATTGACTTGTATACCCCTATACACCTCTATATATTTATATTGACTTGTATACTCCCTATACACCTCTATATGTTTATATTGACTTGTATACCCCCTATACACCTCTATATATTTATATTGACTTGTATACCCCCAAAACACCTCTATATATTTTTGTTATCCTTCATCACATTTTCCTCTCTTCTGATTGGCTGAGAGTGCGTCACATGGCGGCCGTAAATCACCTTGTTATCCTTCATCACATTTCATCCCATTTTCCTCTCTTCTGATTGGCTGAGAGTGTGTCACATGGCGGGCCGTAAATCACCTTATTACCCTCGAGGGTAACATTGTCTCAGTTATTGACCGCTCAGCTATTACAAGTAAACATAGAACTACGAAGAACTCAACGTGCAGAGACACTCTCACAGCTCACTAACAATTTTCGAAAACACTGTTTTTATAAACCCCACTGTATCATAACAACCGCGAACTGTGGTGTTTGCTAATTTGCATAATTGTGTGTTATTTTAGTTGCAATTAAAGCACGCTGTGTATACACGGTGTTATCGCGGACACAAATCCGTTATAATGTGTAATGTTCCTATTGGACCTTTTTATATCAATAATAAGGACCGTGGGACAAATAGATAAACCTTATTATGCAGTTGGTGTGTGCTGCAGGCAATCGCACATACGATGTACATACGTTACAAATACGTTATGTACTAGTTCAAATAGCCACTCTTTACTGTTTATCAATTGACTATTTCTTTTCTTCAATACATTCCTCAGACTTCAGAGAATACCCGTATGTTGCGTAACAATCTGTGACATATGTCAATTTCTTTTTTCACTACTACAACGTGTTAGTTTCACATTTTAGCAATCTGGAAATGAACACGTCTGTCGGCGTCTTCACGGCCATTTGAAACGAAACCGAACATTTCTCTGCATGGCTACTCAACTTCGAAATTGCTTTACTCCTGTTTCCGTGAACCGATATCCACCGTGCAACCAGCAAACTGACCGGAAAATAGCTGCGCAAATGACGTGTCTGTTAATTGATCCAGATTATGAATGTTTTATGTTCTAAATAGCGATGATTCCAACATAAAATTTACTTTTTGATCTGGATTAAAGAATATATGCGCGCATTTATGCCTGCTATTAAGGAGGTTCGTGTGTACTCCTTTGTCAGATAACAAAACAGTTATCACCCTTGTTATCGTGAGACACGGGGATTTGTCGCCCGCTCGAGACCTGGAATGTCACCCGAGGGCCGCCATCGCGGTCGATAACTGTATAATATTGACTTGTATGCTCCCTATAGACCTATATTTATTTATATTAGGAAACCGTCTAAAGGAATTGTATGAACATCTTAGTTCTACCGCACTAAATATTGTCCTGAAATGTCAGTTCGATACGTCGATTTGTCGCCGGTGACAGTCCGTTGGCTGTACAGTTCGATACGTCGATATGTCGCCGGTGACGGTCGGTTGTCTGTATTTCTCACTGAAATGCATCAGTTCATGAATGATTAATGAAATAATGCACGATATTTATACTGCGTGATCGGGGTCATGGAATATCGAAGTTCACAGTTCTCTCACTTTCACAAAAACTTTATTCTTTTCTAACTTTAAAGACATATGTGACCCGCCATATCAAATCCAGTCGGAGTCGGGATTTTTTTACCCCGTGCCAATGCATTCTCTTATATATGCGAGTCGACCATAGGTCGCCTCGCATATATAAGAGAATGCATTGGCCTAACAATTTTTTATCATGTTTTTTAAATAAATGTTTCTTACAATTTTTAGGACATAAAATAAAAAATAACATCCATTACCCTGCAGGGAGCCCCACACATATATAGCAGCACATAGAAGAGTGTCGTCTGCTCATCTTTGTCTGGGGCTCTGTATGGGTGAAATTATAAAATTGTTAAAGAATACAAGAACAAATTATTAAAATTGTAAAAAAATGTTAGGCCAATGCATTCTCTTATATATGCGAGGCGACCTATGGTCGACTCGCATATATAAGAGAATGCATTGGCACAGGGTAAAAAAATCCCGACTTCCGATTGGATTTGATATGGCGGTCACATATTATTATGCAGTTGTTCGGTTGCGTGGAATTGCTAAGT
The DNA here is from genome assembly GCA_032622095.1 of Siphonodentalium dalli. NCBI lineage: Eukaryota > Metazoa > Mollusca > Scaphopoda > Gadilida > Siphonodentaliidae > Siphonodentalium > Siphonodentalium dalli. The sequence goes on from CP136067.1 coordinate 204,277,957, forward strand.
TAGTACTCAGGCGCTATGCCAACTAGAGGAATGTAGCGTTCTACTAAAATTGCGAAAATTTCTAAGAAAATCGACCATATACCACTCCAGAGAATACATCGTCAGAACTAAGCTCAAATGTAAATATTTACATCTCGAGTCGGGACGCAACTCTCGGCGATAAACTAACATAAATGATTTTCCCACCGGGAGTCATTGTATTTAATTAATATATAAGAATGACGGTGTTTATTGTCAAATTGGATTAATATTTGTACAAATAACTACTTTGAGCAAGATTATTCTCCGTTTTTATTTGATTACCCTGCCGGAGTGTTTCATGTCACTTTAATTGTAACGCCAAGCGAGCAGCAAATTATTTACCCAACGCACGAACTGAAAAAAAACACCTCTTTTGAAAAAGTATCTATATAACTGAAATTACAATTAGTACATGCAGCGGCTTCGTGCATACATTTGGATAAATTGTGCATTTTTTTGTATAAAAGCGCCATATTCGACATATGTGTACATGAGATTAAAGTAATCAAAATTCAGAAGAGTCCTAAGACAGGGATTTCCCCTAGTTGCCATGGCAACCACCGGGATACAGATACCGAATTCCCATACAAAAAACAACGATAATCCTTATTAATCAAAATTGTTGTTTACCGTAAGATTGACAGCTTGTTTACCGTAATATTGACAGCTTAAATTGTTTACCGTGAGATTGACAGCTTGTTTACCGTAAGTAAATAAAGTCTAAAACTGTGTTAATATGGAACTCGCATGTCAAAGGGGTACACAGCGCCATTTTAAATAAATTCCCGATGATAACAACGATTTAATATCGATAATATATAGAAAACTAAATAATTTGAATCGAAGATGTATTATGTAAATGTTAATTCGACATAAATTTAATTTATGGCTGGAGTCATAAATTAAAATAGAAATGTCCGTGTACAAGACGTGATAAAAATCAAAATAATTCACGGATAGTGGTTTGGGCAAAGCGTGGCATAAATCATTGTGTAAAAAAATATGTTGATACGGGTAAATCGATGAACTTCGGTCACGATCACTTGCGTACTTTCAATGCAGCACATACAACTATATAGTGAGTTAGAACGGGTAGATGTGTCCCATTGATCGGTGATCTTTCACTAAGGTTTTCTCACCGATAAGTACATGAATTCTATGAAATAGCTGTCTCTACGCATTATCCTATTTATTGCAAGATACATCTGCAAATCGCATCGATAAAGTTGTCATTTATAAGACATATAAGTTTTATGTTCAAACTCTCGAGGCGTTTTCTAGCACTTAGCTAACTACGGAAACTCAATCGTGTCACTGAAAACTGTGTTGTCTCCAGTAATGACAGCGGATACTCATTTGTTCGCCGCGTCCGGTTAATAATGTAGGATAATGGATCCTACACTATTTTACACCGATCCATTATTTGAATAACGGATGCTCAACATCTAACTTAATGGAAGGTTATTTCAATGTGAACGATTCCATTTTATATGACTTGTATGGAGCTTCCAAAAATATATCCATATATCTATTATATATTTTGGAAGATCTGTGTGTGTGTGTGTATGACTGTCTGTGTGTGTGTTCGCGTTGGACTCGATAACGGCCGACCCGATTTCGATGAAACTTGGTATGTGGGGGTATTTTCTGTCGGGAAGTGGCATAGGCCTATTAATTTTCAGATCCGAGCTCAACTTTTCACGTGCCGAGGTCAAATCTGTTTTTACGCCGTTTTGCGCTAATATATTTCAGTTCGGTGCTCACAAATCGATTCGATATAGCGCGAATAATAAATTGCCAGTCATATAATTTGCACGGTTAGAATCTGTGGCGCTTCATCTTTCCAATGATGTATCACACGCCTGTGTACGTTTAAAGTTTCTACCTTAATTATCGGGAAGAACGCAGGACCATGCTTCGCTCATCGAAAAACATTGCGTAAATATATTACGCCATCAACAGATCGTGACGTGATCGCGCACGTGCGACGCCAACTTCGCGCATGCGCAGACCAGATCTCGTAAACGGGTGGAGCTATCGACTTGAAATTTGGTTTTTGAATAGCCCGGACGAAGTCGGGTCACCTTCTAGTATATATATATATAGATAACATGTGATTAAAAACACAAACACATCATTTGGCTTTAAAACTAGGCCTTTCACGGCTTCAGGGTCGATCTTCAGGTTCCGCCATTTTTATTTTGTATTGTGACGTCACTTCCGGGAGGTTGGTAGGTGACGCCATGATTATATGATGGAGTTTAGTTTCGGATTCGAAAGCTTCCGGAATTTTTCTTCCTTTTGAAGTCTTTTGAATCTGCTAACTTGCATCATCTTGTGTAATGGGAAAATCCGGAAGGATTTACCGCCACAGTCATCGAGTTGTCCACTTAAGGGAATCATCCGTAATGCCGGATGTTTGATCTGCGAGCGGTGGATCCGTGTTCTTTCCACAAGTGAATTTTCCGTCTCTCCAACATAGAATTCCCTACACCCCGAACATATTATAACATAAATTAGATTTTGGGATTTGCAGTCCATGTCTTCATTAGGGCGAACATCTTGTCCATTTTTAAATAGGAAGTGTGTCCCGGTTAATATACAGAAACATGTCCCGCATCTGGGGTCGCCACATTTGGTGATTTCTTTATCTCGTTTTTCACCATTGTCAAACTTGGCTCGTGTTAGAATCTTTTTTATATTCCAAGGCTGTCGCTTGCTCTGTAGTAAGTGATCAGTTTTTACCAATTGCTTCATCTTTGGACTTTTGTGAAGCATTGGTATCAATGATTTAGCCGTTTGCATAACATTTGGATGGCGAGGATTGTGTGTAACCACAAAAGGAATGAGATCGGGATTGCATTCTTTAGTTTTGTCTGTGCGGAGATCTATGAGAGGAATTTTCTTGGCTTCAACAATACCATTATCAATTAGTTTTTTTCGGATATTCTTGTGCCAAGAGGAATGTCCGGAGTTCCTCCAGTCGGATGTTTCTCTGCGCGATATCGTCCACAATGGTACAAACCCTCCGTGCGAGGCAATACGGAACATTCCGTTTGGTGTGTGCTGGATGACACGACTTAAAGTTTAAATACTGATGCGTGTCGGTAGGTTTATAGTAGGGTTACATCTCCAGTACAGAAAATGTGAATTTAATTGAGTTTTAACACTCAATGAAATAGTTCCGTCGACAGATTGCACTAGTGCGATTCTGAGAATTATCACACGCCTGGAAACTTATGCGATCATGCGAATTACTTTGATAGATATGTAATAAATAACTGGGTATATCAGTCTATCAGAAACACACACAATCACCCTGTATACTATTAATATCGCGCCCCGTACTCTTATTTATATGGACCCCCATGTACTTTTATTTCACCCGGCTATTATTTGGATCCCGATCGAGAGTAGTGCTACAATCTCTCTGCACCGTCCAAATTATTTATAGAATGTTACATTGTTGCCGGAATTTGGTGGATCTGTGACAATTGATCAACAATTATGACAGTTCAAACTCTGATCGGTGAATTGTCGATATGTACGGTAGAAAGTCTATCGCAAATCCGAAATCACAATGTCGCAGACAACAACAAAAATAGAACAGCTTAACGTCGACCAATTTTAATCAACGTTACACAAACAATGCAGTCTTCAACTTGTGACGTCACAAGTACGGAACGTCGCTTTACATGATTTCGCCGATTCAAAAATATTTTTCCGTGACGTCGTCTTTGATGACGCGCTGTATCAAAACAGAGCCAGCGTTTTGCAGCGACTTTACTCTGCAGTGGGTCACTATTTGGAGTTGAATTACATAAATGCGCGCATATAACCGAAATAGTCGCGACCTACACTTTAAACGATGAAAGTGCACAAAGGGACCGATGTAATGTCTAAGACATAACTGTGTCTCTCACCTAATCTAATTCGTATGTAAGTGCATATTAAAGTGGTTTATATTTCGATCGTAATTCGCAGTGAAATTTCTTGGTTAAATGAGATTTGCCTTGATTGAGAGTGCTAAGAAGATAGCGCATTTGGTCTTCGCTTTGGACGTCTTCGCGAGGTTTCTTATCTAATAATAGCCCATAAAACTATTCCGCGAATGTGTTAATAAATTCTTAATAAAATTTATATTAATTGATAGAAGTTTTTCCGCACAGGTGTCATCGTTTAATATATATTATTGTATACTCGAATTCTATATAACACTTCTTAGGAAGAGATACATCACTTTAAAGATATCAGCGTGTTTCACACCACTTTAAAGATATCGGCATTGTTGACAGAAAACTTTATGCGAAAATATTGACTTTTATGTTTCTCTATAGTGCATAAGAACGTATAACTTTTAGGTCACAATCTAAAGGAATGGTATGACCGTCTCAGTTTAACCGTAATATATTGCCTTCAAATGTCAGTATCTGACATCGATATTTCACTATAATGCACATCGCCCATTACCGTTTAACGCACGTCATGTGCAGCGTGTTCCATGTCATTGTATATCGTACACTACATACCCGAGCAAAGTGACAAAGTGTAAATTAAAACTTGACTCAATTCTATTCATGTGTAAGACACGTATCTCTTCTTAAATAGTGAATGTGTTTATAATCGCAAGTCTCAAAGGGATCGGCGCTGTTGACTTTATACGAAAGAAAGCAGACGACCGATAACTAAAAGTGCAGAAGGAGCCCTATTTATTGAGGGAAATGTTGAGATAATAAGTTCAACATTGTCGTTAGTTGAACTTATTACCTGAACATTTCCTATGGGATAATTGCTCATCAATGGTGCTTTAGTATAGCCAGGTTTAAACTCATTACCTGAACATTTGCTATGGGACAATTGCTCATCAATGGTGCTTTAGTATAGCAAGGTTTAAACTCATTACCTGAACATTTCCTGTGGGCTAATTGCTCATCAATGGTGCTTTAGTATAGAAAGGTTTAAACTCATTACCTGAACAGTTCCTACTGGATAATTACTCATCAATGATATATAAAGGGTAAACATATTATCTGAACATTTCCTATGGTATAACTACTCACCAATGATGCTTTAATATAGAAAGGGTCAAACTTATTATCTGAACAATTCCCATGGGATAACTACCCACTAATAATGTTTTAGTATAGAAAGGGATAAACTTAATATCTGTACATTTCCTATGGGATAACTACTCGTCAATGATGCTGTAGTATAAAGGGGTTAAACTTATTATCTGAACATTTCATATGGGATAACTACTCACCAATGATGCTTTAGTATAGAAGGGTTAAACTTATTATCTGAACATTTCCTATGGGATAACTACTCACCAATGATGCTTTAGTATAGAAAGGGTTAAACTTAACATCGGAACATTTCCAATGGGATTACTACTCGTCAATGATGCTTTAGTATAGAAAGGGTTACACTTATTCCCTGATTCGGGATATGCAACCTTGTTGAACCTCCATCACTGACTCCAGCAGGCTGCCACCTTGGCATATTTTAATCATATCATTGATTCCTTGTAAAATCGAGATGACAATAAACATGGAAATAGCCCACAAAACGTTTGATCAATTTTGGTGCCACTTCCCCGACACCCGTCTCTGACTTGGATGGCACCACATGCTGCACATATGCATCTTTAAACCACAACATTAGATTCCCTATATCACGGATATGGTTATCTTCTATCTATACTATATATTTTGAGAACTCCGTGTATTCGATTGATAGCCCACACCCTCCGGACCTCAATGATATGATCGTGAATGAGTATTAATATACCCCACTAAACTTTGACAAACACCAGTAATGGTGTGTAGATCATTTACATATCTCTCCTATATATTTTGATACAATCTATCTAATTTACATATCTCTCTTATATATTTATGTTTGTGTGTGTGTGTGTGTGTGTGTGTGTGTGTGTGTGTGTGTGTGTGGGTACTTCATACAAATCTACGATTCTCGACCGATCGGGACGAAACTTGGTACGTGTATGTAGTTTGACCAGGCGGTGGTCGTTGTCGTATTGGCGAGCCCGTGCGACGCCCGTGCAGCGCATGCGCAGACGAGATCTCGGAAACGGGTGGAGCTATCTACTTGAAATTTACTATGTGAATGTATCTTGCGCCGGGTACAAATTTTATCGGGTCGCCGAGTCCGTGTGACGCCCGTGCAGCGCATGCGCAGACGATATCTCAGAAACGGGTGGAGCTATCGACTTGAAATTTGCTATGTGAATGTATCTTGAGTCGGGTGCAAATTTTATCGGGTCGCCGAGTCCGTGCGACGCCCGTGCAGCGCATGCGCAGACGAGATCTCGGAAACGGGTGGAGCTATCGACTTGAAATTTGGCATGTGAATGTATCTTGCGCCGGGTACAAATTTTATCGGGTCGCCGAGCCCGTGCGACGCCAGCTTCGCGCATGCGCAGACCAGATCTCGGAAACTGGTGGAGCTACCGGGTACAATTTTTTCTTATTGAAACGCGTGGAGCTAAAAATTTAAAAATATATATAAAAATGTCATGTTTCGGACAATCCGCCGGTGGCGGGCTAACCTGCTAGTCTACTATATATTTTGGGACTTCCGTATATATGTCCGCTATAGACTCGAGAACTGCTGGGCCGATTGAACCCAAACTTGCTTTGTAAGGGTAAAAAGCCACAGCCAGTGCACTCGCACCATTCGCGAGCCCGTGCGACCACTCATTCGCCCTTCAACTGCCACCGTAATGGTGATTGGTGGGTTAATCGCGTGATAATTAATGAGCGTGTGTATATGAGGCGTCGCTATTAAAGAGCGTTTATCTACTTTAGTGAAAATACGGCATACAGTTTGACCGTCTCGGAAACTGGGGATATCGAGACGAAATTTCGTACTTAGGGGTTCCAAGGGACGGGGGAGAAATTCGTCGGGTCAGTTTGTCCACCCGAGGTGACCTTAACATTGAAACGGGTACCCACAAATGACCTTGGGCGATATCTCGATGGTCAGCGGTGACATCGATGTGAAATTTGTTATGTATGGTCAACTTGGGACGGGAAATATTTTGTTCAGGTTAATTTTTGTCGGGTTATTTTGTCCACCCAACATGACCTTGACACAGGTACCCGCAAATGACATTGGATGATATTTATGGCATCAGCGGTGGCAGCGACGTACGGGGTTACCTTGAAAAAAAATTAATGGATCGACCAAAGCCATGGGACCGATATCGCCAGTGGCGGTCTCATCAGCTAGTTATATATATAAGTTTGGTAGAAATCGGTGTCAAAAGTATTTATAACTTTGGTGCCCTCCCCAATTTCAATCCTTCACTCGAATGTGCGATGCTACTTAGGTTTTTAAAATCACACCACTAGATTCCCCGCATCATGGAGATGACTACATATAAGTTTGGTGGAAATTTCACAAAATTAGCAGCCAATTATGCAGATGAACATTTCAAGGTCAAAGCAATAATATTTAAAAACACTAACAAGCTAACAACACTTGAGATAACAATATTTAGTGGCATGTAGACAGTGTGTTACGATTGCCAGTTATAGACAATTACCCATATTTTGTGAGATGTTGTAATTATAACAGGTTTTTTTAGATACAAATTTACTCAAAATAGTATTTGATTTTGACCTTGGCAGCAATAACTACTTGTTCCATATCTGGATTATTTCTCTTTTTAATTTGTTTATCAAATTAGAGAGTGTTTTGTGATTACTATATATATGTTAGATGTCAATAAATAGTTACAGGTTGGTCATGCTGAAACGATGATATTTATTTTGATCATCCACCCCACCCAGCTTATTATAAACCGATCATCCACCCACCAGCTTATTATAAATCGATCATCCACCCCACCCAGCCTATTGTAATTACAAATCGATAAAGTAATCAAATAAAACATCTAACGCTCAGTGTCTATATATCCTATTAAATCGATACCGATTATCGGTGACCGTAACACAATGTGCAAGCATGGTGTCGATGTATAACTTTTAAAGTTGACGAAATTCATTTCTTATGGCAAGAACACATTGATACTTTTTTTTCTAAAACCTGCACAGATACCATAGGGCTTGCACCGGGCTCATCATCTGCACTGCATGCCCTATACGTCGAGAGACAATGGGAACGAGAGTGGGGAAAAATAAGAAATATTTCAGAATAACCCTCTAATTTCGTCGTTATAAAAATAGATAATGACGAATTATTGGTTATTATGTATGACAAATCAGCACTGAGCGTTAGAAGTTTTATTTGATTGATTGATCGATTTATAATAAGCTGGGTGGGGTGGATGATCGAACAAATATGGCCACATCGTTTGAGCAAGATCAGTCTAGAATTTTGACATCTTGGGAGACAATATTCGGTGGTAAAAATGTTTTAAATGCTATGGATAAATTTGAATTGATGGGCTCTTGGGGTATTAATTGAAAGAGGAATCCTTCGCCGTGTCGACATCGACGCCATTGTTCAGATAACAGGGCTGAAATTGTCAGATTTCTGAGTGATGGTAAATTGGGGAAATTCTATCGTTCTCTTTGTGTCTAGTATACTACCATTAACGCATAGCAGGCGCGTATATAATAACATGGGGGCAGTGCAAAGGCGGACCAGTGGAGCGAGTTACAATCCCCTATTCACAGGTAAAGTACATGCATTTTTGTATATAGTTTCAGAGCATTTTCGTTTTGAATAATCACCACATTATTCAATACGACACGGGCATGGCAATCGCACACACATGAACAAGTTTATGAACATAACATCTGTATCTGAAACAAAGGGTCCATTTTTCTTAGTCTCATGGTCACCTCGCTCTCATCTAATAGTTTATTATTTCTCCCTGGATTCCTCACACAATCATCGCAAGCAATTATTGTTTATTTACTATAATTGTCTGGGTAGAAATATTTTAGGTAGAACCAAATATTGAGTTGTCCACTACTTGTGCATGACACCTACGGATAAACAATCTCATGGACGCATTATCACCCTGGTCAAGTGGTCCTGCTGATATGCTATGATGCTGGTGGTCCTGCTGAATTTCTATGATGCGGGTAGTCCAAACTGATGCTGTTACGAAAAAGTACCGTTATTTTTTCTAAAACTGTCATTTTCGCCGTGTTTGGCTAAACCGAGCGATTTCAGAAAAAACATTGTATGTAAGAAACGTTCACGAACATATATATTTTTGAAAAATATAATAATGCCTGCGCTTGTGTTTCTAAAACGACACGAATAACCATCTTGATCATAGTCGATTTTTAACATCTAATACAACCGGTATATTAACAGTATTTCGCAATAGATATGTTTTTTATGTTTGATATGCATAATGGCTTTTCTTGTATTTGTTCAGAATACCGGAACACCGCGAAAAAGACAAATTAAAAAAATATAACGGTACTTTTTGTTAACAGCATCATTTTGCCCGAACAGCATCAAAGCAATTCAGCAGGACCCAACAGCATCATAGCATATTGGCAGGACAACTTTACCAGCGGTGGTTATGGCAACCATACTAAACTACCACGCATATACACTAACTTATCATTATGTTTTTATTGGCATCTATGTTATTGGAACTTACATACATGATTATTCTGGGCAATATTCGTGAGTTTTAGTCCTGGTTCGGATGACATTGACGGACAAGCAATCACATGAACGCACTATTTATAAATGTGTAGTAACCATGGTGATAATCATTCATAAATGGCAACCATACAAGACTACCACGCATATATATTAACTTATCATCAAATCCGTTATACATTATTTATAAATGTGTAGTAACCATGGTGATAATCATTCAGAAATGGCGACATACAAGACTACCACGCATATATATTAACTTATCATCAAATCTGTTATACACTATTTATAAATGTGTAGTAACCATGGTGATAATCCTTCAGAAATGGCAACCACACAAGACTACCACGTATACATATTAACTTATCATCAAATCCGTTATACATTATTTATAAATGTGTAGTAACCATGGTGATAATCATTCAGAAATGGCGACATACAAGACTACCACGCATATATATTAACTTATCATCAAATCTGTTATACACTATTTATAAATGTGTAGTAACCATGGTGATAATCCTTCAGAAATGGCAACCATACTAGACTACCACGCATATATATTAACGCATCATCAAATCCGTTATACATTATTTATAAATGTGTACTAATCCTTCAGAAATGGCAAGCATACTAATCTACCATTGTTTATAAATGTGTGCTAATCCTTCATAAATGGCAACCATACTAGACTACCACGCATATATACTAACGTATCATCAAATCCGTTATACATTATTTATAAAAGCGTACTAATCTTTCAGAAATGGGAACCATACTAGACTGCCACGCATATATACTAACTTATCATCAAATCCGTTATACATTATTTATAAAAGCGTACTAATCTTTCAGAAATGGGAACCATACTAGACTGCCACGCATATATACTAACTTATCATCAAATCCGTTATACATTATTTATAAATCTGTACTAATCATTCAGAAATGGCAACCATACAAGACTACCATTGTTTATAAATGCGTACTAATCTTTCAGAAATGGCAACCATACTAGACTGCCACGCATATATACTAACTTATCATCAAATTCGTTGTACATTATTTATAAATGCGTACTAATCTTTCAGAAATGGCAACCATACTAGACTGCCACGCATATATACTGACTTATCATCAAATCCGTTATACATTATTTATAAATGCGTACTAATCTACCATTGTTTATAAATGTGCGCTAATCCTTCATAAATGGCAACCATACTAGACTACCACGCATATATACTAACTTATCATCAAATCCGTTATACATTATTTATAAATGCGTACTAATCTTTCAGAAATGGCAACCATACTAGACTGCCACGCATATATACTAACTTATCATCAAATCCGTTATACATTATTTATAAATGCGTACTAATCTTTCAGAAATTTGACGAGGCTGAAAGCTGTCTCTGGACCAATCGGATCTTTGAGGCTACGTGCATATACAGAGAAAACATTCACGAATTCGTCACAGAAGATTATATATATATGGCACATATTTGGTAGTATTATGCATCCCTTAACTAAAATATATTCAACATATACTGCAAATCATGCATTTTACTGCGATAATGATGTTGGATTGAAATTTAAATACAAATGCATCCCAACATAATTACTTATTATACATGTATAATTAATATTATGCTCCTTTCTGAACCCCATCCCCCCCCCAATCGCACCATCGCCACGTCTCGGATAACTTCAGGATGACCGTCTTATCAGTAAATGCTTGTCAACAGAGACCATTTTCTCACAGGGACACATATACGATGTGGTAATATTTTGTGAAACACCTTTATCGCGTACCGGAAATTATAAGACGCTGGAGAAGCTTATTTACGAATACACCCGGATATCCTCGGCTGTTGTCGGTGGTTATTACATCATCGAAAATGGATTTTGTTGTAATTTTCATGACTTGAATGCGTCTTTATGGGACATATTTTGGTCGTAGAAAGGTAGTTTGGGTATTTATCTACCTATTTTTTACCGGGAAAATTTCAAAAGCGAATATTATTTTGTGTATTTTGGAGCGCAAACCGCCATGTGGCTTTAAATGATATTTGCCTTGATTGAGAGTGCTAAGAAGATAGTGCTGTGGGTCTACGCTCTGTACGTTTTCGCGTGATTTCTTATCTAATAATAGCCCTTAAAAATATCCCGCGAATGTGTTAACAAATTCTTAATAAAATTTATATTAATTGATAAATATTTTGCGCACAGGTGTTATCGTTTCATATCTATTATTGTATACTAAGATTCTATATAACACTTCTTAAGAAGAGATACACTAAAGATATCGGCGTGTTTCACATCACTTTAGAGATATCGGCGTGTTTCACATCACTTTAGAGATATTGGCGTGTTTCACATCACTTTAGAGATATCGGCGTGTTTCACATCACTTTAGAGATATCGGCGTGTTTCACATCACTTTAAAGATATCGGCGTGTTTCACATCACTTTAGAGATATTGGCGTGTTTCACATCACTTTAGAGATATCGGCGTGTTTCACATCACTTTAAAGATATCGGCGTGTTTCACATCACTTTAGAGATATCGGCGTGTTTCACATCACTTTAGAGATATCGGCGTGTTTCACATCACTTTAGAGATATCGGCGTGTTTCACATCACTTTAAAGATATCGGCGTGTTTCACATCACTTTAGAGATATCGGCAGTGTTGACAGAAAACTTTATGCGGAAATATTGATTTTTATGTTTCTCTATGGTGCAAAATAACATACTTGTAGGTCACAATCTAAAGGAATGGTATGACCGTCTCAGTTTAACCGTAATATATTGCCTTCAAATGTCAGTATCTGACATCGATATCTCACTACAATGTACATCGAACGCACGCACGTCATTTACAACGTGCTCTATGTGATTGCATATCGTACAATGTATACCCAAGCAAGACGACAAAATGTTACTTAAAACTTGAATCAATTCTATTCATGTTTAAGACACGTATCTCTTCCTAAATATTTAATGTGTTTATAATCGCAAGTCTCAAAGGGATCGGCGCTGTTGACTGTATACGAAAGAAAGCAGACGACCGATAAATAAAAGTGCAGAAGGAGCCCTATTTATTGAGGGTAATGTTGAGATAATAAGTTCAACATTGTCTTTAGTTGAATAATTCCTATTGGATAAATACCCATCAATGATGCTTTAGTATAGAAAGGCTTAAAATTATTACCCTAACATTTCCTATGTGATAACCACTCATCAATGATGATTTAGTATAGAAAGGGTTAAACTAATTAACTGTGATAACCACTCATCAATGATGATTTAGTATAGAAAGGGTTAAACTAATTAACTGTGATAACCACTCATCAATGATGATTTAGTATAGAAAGGGTTAAACTTATTATCTGAACATTTCCTATGGAATAACTACTCATCAATGATGCATTACAATAGAAAGGGTTAAAATTATTATCTGAACATTTCCTATGTGATAACCACTCATCAATGATTATTTAGTATAGAAAGAGTTAAACTTATTATCTGAACATTTCCTATGGAATAACTACTCATCAATGATGATTTAGTATAGAAAGGGTTAAACTTATTATCTGAAGAGTTCCTATGGGATAACTACCCTACTCACAGATGGGGCATTAGTATAGAAAGGGTTAAACTTATTACCTGAACAGATCCTAACAATGACACTTTAATACAGAAATGGTCAAACTTATTATCTAAACATTCCCTGTGGAATAACTACTCACCAATGATGCTTAAGTATAGAAAGGGTTAAACTTATTACCTGAACATTTCCTATGTGATAACCACTCATCAATGATTATTTAGTATTGAAAGGGTTAAACTTATTATCTGAACATTTCCTATGGAATAACTACTCATCAATGATGATTTAGTATAGAAAGGGTTAAACTTATTATCTGAAGAGTTCCTATGGGATAACTACTCTACTCACCGATGGGGCATTAGTATAGAAAGGGTTAAACTTATTACCTGAACAGTTCCTAAAAATGACACTTTAGTACAGAAATGGTCAAACTTATTATCTGAACATTCCCTATGGAATAACTACTCACCAATGATGCTTTAGTATAGAAAGGGTTAAACATATTATGTGAACTTTTCCTATGGAATAACTACTCACCAATGATGCTTTAATGTAGAAGGTTTAAACTTATTATCTGAACAATTCATATGGTATAACTACCCACTAATAATGTTTTAGTATAGAAAGGGTTAAACTTTTTACCTGAACATTTCCTATGTGATAACCACTCATCAATGATTATTTAGTATAGAAAGGGTTAAACTTATTATCTGAACATTTCCTATGGAATAACTACTCATCAATGCTGATTTAGTATAGAAAGGGTTAAACTTATTATCTGAAGAGTTCTTATGGGATAACTACTCTACTCACCGATGGGGCATTAGTATAGAAAGGGTTAAACTTATTACCTGAACAGTTCCTAACGATGACACTTTAGTTTATAAATGGTCAAACATATTATTTGAACATTCCCTATGGAATAACTACTCACTAATGATGCTTTAGTAAAGAAAGGGTTAAACATATTATGTGAACATTTCCTATGGAATAACTACTCACCAATGATGCTTTAATGTAGAAGTTTTAAACTTATTATCTGAACAATTCATATGGTATAACTACCCACTAATAATGTTTTAGTATAGAAAGGGATAAACTTATTATCTGAACATTTCCAAAGTGATAAGTACTGATCAATGAGTATTTAGTATAGAAAGGGTTAATCTTATTATCTGAACATTTCATATGGGATAACTACTCGTCAATGATGCTTTAGTATAGAAAGGGTTACACTTATTATCTTAACATTTCCTCTGGGATAACTACTCATCAATGATGCTTTAGAATAGAAAGTGTTAATAAGGTAACTACTCATCAATGACGCTTTAATATAGACAGGTTTAATCATGGAGCTATTTTTTAAATATGTTTTCTATCAGATAACGAATATACAGCATGTACATAAATGAATAAATAGGCATTATTTAACAATGACAAACAGTAAGCTATACCCCTAAATTATTTGTTTCCAAGACTCATACCCCTGACTCGGACTAGTCATTTAGAAATATTTAAAATATACTCAATAAACTCTTTCCCTGAGCTGAATGGTGCCACTTTAAATATAAGCTACACCATTATGTTTCTTATATCACAAAGCACTCTTTATATTCGCAGAAAAATAGTTTTTTTTTATCAATTTAGTGCTCCCCATTTAACCCCCATCCCTGACTCCGCTGGCACCTTTTCCTTATTTAACCTCCATCCTTGACTCCGGGGGCACATTGTCCTCATTTAACCGCCATCTCTGACTCCGGGGGCACTTTGTCCTCATTTAACCTCCATCCCTGACTCCGGGGACAACCCTGTCCTCATTCAACCGCCATCTCTGACTCCGGGGCCACATTGTGCGCATTTAACCTCCATCCCTGACTCCGGGGCCCACCTTGCCTCGTTTAACCTTGTCCTCATTCAACTGACATTTCTGACTCAGGGAGCACATTGTCCGCATTTAACCTCCATCTCTGACTCCGGGGGCCACCTTGGTATATTTTAATCATACCATTGACTCATACCATCCCTGACACCGGGGGCACCTTGGCATATTTTAATCATACCATTGATTCATTAAAATTTATATGGAAATTCCAAGTTTTGTGGAAATCGGCGACATTTCGCAAAATTAGGCAGCCAATTATACAGATGAACATCTCAAGATCAAAACAATGGTATTTGAAAACACAAACAAGATAACAAAACTTGAGGTAACGATATTTAGTGAAATTTAGAGAATGTGTTATGATTGGCAGTTACAATATTACCATATTTTTTAGATGTTTTAATTATAGCAGGTTTTTTAGATACAAATTTTGAAAAAGTAGTATTTGACCTTGGCAACAGTAATTAATTGTTCTATATCTGGACTATTTCTCTTAGAGAGAGTTTTGTGATTACTATATATATGCTAGATTTAAATAAATAGTTCCAGGTTGATCCTGCTCAAACAATGATATTTTTTTATCATCCACCCCACCCAGCTTATTATAATTACAAATCGCCTAAGTAATCAATTAAAGTATCTACCGCTCAGTACTGCTTTGTCTGCTGATAAAATTATGTATAGATAATTTGTCACAGACAAATCAGCACTGAGCGTTAGAGGCTTTATTTGATTACTTGGGCGATTTGTAATTATAATAATCTGGGTGGGGTGGATGATCGAAAAATATATGGCCACATCATTTGAGCAGGAACTGGAATTTTGATGTCTTGGGAGACAATATTCGGTGTTAAAAATGTTTTCAATGCTATGGATAGAAATTTAATTGATGGGCGCTTGTGGTATTAATTGAAAGAGGAATCCTTCGCCATGTCGACATCGACAATATTGTTCAGATAACTTGGCTGAATTTGTCAGATTTCTGAGTGATGGTAAATTGGGGAAATTATATCGTTCTCTTTGTGCCTAGTATACTACCATTAACGTAAATTAGGGGCATATATAATAACAGTGCATGGGGGAAGAGAAAATGCGGGGCAGCAGAGCGAGTTACAATCCCCTGTGCACAGATAAAGTACATGAATGTTTTTTTATATAGTTCCAGAGAATTTTCGCTTTGACAAATCACCACATTATTCAATACGACGCATTGCACACAAAAGACAAGTTTATGAACATAACAGCTATAGCTGAAACAAAGGGTCCATTTTTCTTATTCTTATGGTCACCTCGCTCTCCTCTAATAGTTTATTATTTCTCCCGGGATTCCTCACACAATCATCGCAAGCAATTATTGTTTATTTACTATAATTGTCTGGGTAGAAATATTTTAGGTAGAACCAAATATTGAGTTGTCCACTACTTGTGCATGACACCTACGGATAAGCAATCACATGAACGCATTATTTATAATTGTGTAGTAAGCATGGTGATAATTCTTCATAAATGGCAACCATACTAGACTACCACGCATATATATTAACTTATCATCAAATCCGTTATACATTATTTATAAATCTGTACTAATCATTCAGAAATGGCAACCATACAAGACTACCGCGCGTATATATTAACTTATCATCAAATCCGTTATACATTATTTATAAATGTGTACTAATCCTTCAGAAATGGCAACCATACAAGACTACCACGCGTATATATTAACTTATCATCAAATCCGTTATACATTATTTATAAATGTGTACTAATCCTTCAGAAATGGCAACCATACAAGACTACCACGCGTATATATTAACTTATCATCAAATTCGTTATACATAATTTTTTTATAGGAATCTATTTTATTGGAACTTAGTTCAACTTACATATATAGGATTGTCCTGTGCAATATTCGTGAGTTTTAGTCCTGGTTCCGACGTTAGCACTCATTCAGGTACAAAAGTGGTCAATATTAGCCAGTTTCTTTGGATATATATATATCATTCTTGACATTAATTTTGAATTGCCATTGTGTTTCTCAAATTTCAAGGTCTAATGATCTATAGTCTAGTAGACATAGGGAGCTTCGGTGAGCCTAACCGACTTTCCTATAGAAACTTCATTTCAATAGATTGACTTAAGCCTGACTTTGGTTCCCTCCCTCCAATTTTGATCTATTGCAGCGACGACAAAGGGCCACGAGTTTCATAAGATTGATATACGATATTCCGGAACAACAGGTATGTCTTGGATGGTAAACGCCATTAGTGGTTAATACGTTGAGTACTTCATTCAACGGTTTTCATTTAACCCTTTCAGTGCCAAGTCCGATTTTTGTATCAAACCATATACCCTGTGCCAATCCATTCTCTTAAATATGCGAGTCGACCATAGGTCGCCTCGAATATATAAGTGAATGCATTGGCCTAACAATTTTTCATCATTTCTTATTATTTTTTTTTTATTTTTAGAATTTTAATAATTTTTTCTTATATTCTTTAACAAACTTATTTTGTAGGTTTAGTGCCAGGGAATCTTGCGTTTTTCATGGGCATCAAAATTATTACTATGAATACTTGGTCATAGTTTTGAGTTATAACATGCCCCAAAGGTGTTATCCAGTTTGTTTTTAAATTTGCTATAGCATGCTTAAAGGGGTACTGTACGCCAAATGTTGTTCTTGGTTTCTATAGTCTCCAAGTCGGAGAATAAGGTAACAATTTTTCCATTATTTGAATGTCTGTTGAGTACGAAGTTGTGTTACGGATGGCAAATTTACCGGAATGCAAAAATACAAATTGTCGTTGTCGAGTAATTTTTGTACAGTTTTCAACCAAATGAATCAACTAAAAATTATATTATATGCATACTAGTCCCATATAATCATTTAAGTTATGTATCGTCGCTAGTCAGTGAGTGGCTTGGGTGTTCTCCCCGTATCATCATAATATTTTAAGCGATCGTCTGTGCGATCGGTTTAACAATCCAGTATCCCTCAATTACTTTATATGATTACGGAAAATCCTAATTTAATTGACGCCATTTTATGGCTCCAGTCATAAATTCAATTTATATCAAATTATTAACTTTTAAATTATTAAATTTTAAGATAGCCTATTAACCTGAGCGTTTACAGAATACATCGTCGACTCAAATTACTTATGTTTCTATATATTATCGATATTAGATCGTTGTTGTCACTGGAAATTTAATGAAAATGGCGTACAGTACCCCTTTAAGCATACCCAAAAACAATTCAACCCAAAACAAACAAAAAACAAATCTAAAAGCAACTATTGCTAATCGATATAGATAATTATTACTGTGTTGACGAGGCTGAAAGCTGTCTCCAGTCGGATCTTTGAGGCTACGTACATATACAGATAAAACATTCACGAATTCGTCACAGAAAATTATATATGGCACATATTTGGTAGTATTATGCATCCCTTAACTAACACTATTTCTGATTGGGCAAAAGCGCCACGTGATAATCCGGGAAAAAGTCATATTGGAGTCCCGAATGTCAAATTGGACTTCCAATTGTGCAATATGACTTTTTTTTATCGGGACTCTGTGACGTCACGAATTAACTATTACGAAATGAATCAGTGAAATTGTGATGCGAGCGCAACACTGGTGGATTTAGCAGACGATTCACTTCCGTATTGAGTTTTTTTTCACTTCAGTGTTTGCTGTTCCAAATCATGCTTTCTGATGATCAAATACAGGCTTTTATAGAGAATTTAGTGCCGACAAATACCAAAAATAAAGATTTATTCCCAAAATTTGTATAAACATACAGATGGATAATAAAAATGTCATTATACAATGTTGTGTACAGTATGAGTTGTTCTTGTACTCATCCAGGTGGTCCATATTGGACTCGACACTGCGTGTCTCATCCTATATGACTTTTCACCACAACCTGGACGAGTACAAGAAAAACACAAACTATACACAACATTGTATGACTTTATAATAGATGTGGGAATTCATTTAATGCTCACCATCTACAAGAGTATTATGCTACAGTTGTATTAACACTGAATATGGTTTTACCAACTCACTTATTCTACAGTTGCCTTAACACTGAATATGGTTTATCAAATCACTTATTCTACAGTTTTTTGTTTTTTTTTATTTAGCAGAAAGAATGACAAAGGAAGAAAGACAAATATTCACAGACATACATTCTCTCAGCCCAAGGCTTGGAAGAGTGAGACTCTACCATGCCATGGCCTACTTTCTTACATATAATTCTAAAATATTTAAAGGCACACAGTGTATTTGGATAATTTTAACAAAGAGTATTCAGGTTAAAAGTTAATTTTAGGCTACGCTGGTATAATTTATTTTTCTCTAGAAAATGGGCTCTATTTTGCTACAACCATGCATAATTTTTTTTTTTCCTTTTTTTTTTTTTTTTTAAACTTTTTTTTTTCTTTTCTTTTTTTCTTCAAAATATTTGGTTACATGTAGTATTTAAAGTTTGTATAATCAAAGTTCCAAACACTATGTGCAGTTTTAAATATTTTTACATTCTGAATTTACCAAAAACAATATAAATAGACAACCTAACATATTGCAACTGTATTGCAAATATTGTAGTTGTTGTAATTATTGGTTCGACAGCACTCGGGGAAAATACACAACGCTCTCTTGGTGTTTCGGACTGTGGCTGAAAAAAAATTGTGGTATTGTTAAGCAAACCGGCATATCTATTGACGTTCTCGGGGAATATGATTGGAAAGTAAAAATGATTGGTGTACTGAAATTGTACAGATATTGTATAAGTGTCTGCCGCTCGGGTACCGGGTAATTGATTTATTTTGCGTGTTGTCCAGTCATTGTTAAGCTCGGGGTGTACTTTGTGCCTGAAAAATCGGGTTTTCAATTACACTATTATTTAATTTTTAAGGCATTTAGAAGCGTCAGCCATTGGTTATCGAATTCATAGTTCATGTTACATTTTGCGTTGTATCTCTCGCATTCATACCTAAATTGAAGATCACAAAGGAACGGTCGAAGTGATAGTTGTTTGGGCGTGAATTTTGTTCTATATATATATTGTTTCAGCACTAGTAGGAACAGATTACTTTTTGAATTGTTGTGTTCATGATCTATGCCAATAATGATATTCTTTTTTGTTAGATCAATGGGAAATTGGTTGTTTCTTGTCCATGTTTCAATTTCTATCATAAAGGTTTGGACGTGGGGACAGTCCCAGAAAATGTGAGAAATGGTTTTCTGTGCGTTATGACAACGATTGCAAAAATCGTCGAATCGAAGGTTAGCCACCTTCAGAAATTTATTGGTACTAATAATTCGTGTATTTATTCTGCATTGGAGCCACTTATTCTACAGTTGCCTTAACACTGAAAATGGTTTTACCAACTCACTTTCGTAAATATCTTCTTGGTACATCGAATAACAGACTTCCAGTAGAATATAAAAAAAGGGGCGATACACGCCAGACGACAAAGCCAGCATGACTTGAGTTGTAATATTTGTGGAGTAGATATTGGTGATGAATATTTTTTTATTATTATTTGCAATGAATTGAAACAAATCCACCAACGTTACATATTACCTGGGGAGAGCCAACTAGAGAAAAGGTTCACGGTCTGTTAATTCTTCAAAGGATTAGCTTTCTAAGAATAGTGTTCAAAAATTGCAAAGATAGTTGTTAAAGTTATGTGAAACACTCCGGTAGAGTGATCAAATAGAAATGGAGAATAATCTTGCTCAAAGTAGTTATTTTTGTGAATATTAATCCAAATTTACAACACACACTGTCATTGTTATATATTAATTAAATGCAATGACTTTCGAAATCATTTGCGTTGGTTTATCGACGATAGTTGCGTCCCGAATCGAGATGTAAATATTTACAATTGCGCATAGTTCAGACAATGCTTTCTATGGAGTGGTATGGTCGATTTCTTTGAGATTTTCGACGGCAGTAGAATGCTGCATTCCTCCAGGTGGCATAGCGCCTGAATACTAACTTATCAGTTTCACACACTCGAACAAGTCCATAACATGTCTTTAAATTGTGTTTCTTTGTTGAGTGTTTATGAATATAATAATTATATATTGTATATGAATCTGTACAACACCTATATCTAAACGAATTTGTGTGTACGATTGAATGTGTAAATATGTTTGTGCTTGTTTCCCTATATTTAGTCCATATATTTACAGGTTTTACCTGCACGCTTGTAAATATCTTCTAAAGATTAGAACAAAGAAACACAGACGTCCAGTAGAACATAAAATGTGACGAACATCATCAGACGACGAAATCAGTATGACTTGTAATATGTGACCCGCCATATCAAATCCAGCCGTAAGTCGGGATTTTGTTTTACCCTGTGCCAATGCATTCTCTTATATACGCGAGTCGATCATAGGTCGCCTCGCATATTTAAGAGAATGCATTGGCCTAACAATTTTTTACAATATTGATAATTTTCTCTTGTATTCTTTAACAATATTATAATTTCACCCATACAGAGCCCCAGACAAACATGAGCAGACGACACTCTTATATATGCTTCTATATATGTGTGGGGTTCCCTGCAGGGTAATGGATGTTTTTTATTTTATGTCCTAAAATTTGTAAGAAACATTTATTTAAAAAAAATGATAAAAAATTGTTAGGCCAATGCATTCTCTTATATATGCGAGGCGACCTATGGTCGACTCGCATATAAAAGAGAATGCATTGGCACAGGGCAAAAAAATCCCGACTTACGACTGGATTTGATATGGCGGGTCACATATTTGTTGAGAAGATATTGGAGATGAATATTTTTTTTCAATTATCTGAAATGAACTAAAACAAAACCGCCAGGGGTACATCCCCAAATATTACCAGGAAAATCCCACAAGAGAAAGGTTTCACCGTCTGTTAACTCTTCAAAGCAGGAGCGTTCTAAAGAAATTGGCTCTAAAGTCATCAAAATAGTGTCAAGACATTGCCAAAATAGTTGTTAAAGTCGCTGTCGCGAAAATTCTCAATATACACTCTCAAATAAAGCAATTGATTTAGGTACCCCATGGAACCAAAAGCCGCGATAGTACCAGACAGTTTGGTACTATAAGCCTTTAGGGCCTGTTTAGCGTTATAGAACCACATGAGTTGGTACTCCACAGGGTGCCAATCGTTGGCTCCATGCTGATTGGGTGAGACCGTGGGTGTGTCAATATCGAGTGCCGTGTGCAAACGATTAAATTAAAGTGAAAAATGGCCGCCCGTCGACTCGCGGTCGTAGATCTGTCGGATTATTTCATTTAGCACTATGCAAGGCAGTCTTTGTGGTTTTGTACTTAATTGGATGTTTAAACGCGGCAGCATAATTTGGAATATAACATGTCACATTGTTAAATTTGCCGGTATCAGGGCTGTTTTGTTCTCTGGAGTATCAAATTGCTGGATCTATGCGTAGTACCTAAATACTTCAGAGTACCTGTCTTGATATTTTGGTACTTCAGATAATATATAGGGCGTATCATGAAAGTATCTATTTCTTGGCACCTCATATCGTGAGCGTCATGGCTTCGGTGACATAAATGCGGGGTGGGTATTATATACACAATGCCCGGATAGAACTTGAATAATTATTAGGTAATCCAGAGTACTAGCAATTTGGGACTATAGAGTACCAAGAAGTTGGTACTCCAGAGTACCAAACATGTTGGTACTCTAGAGTACCTAAACTTTTGGTACTCCAGAGTACCAAAAAGTTGGTACTCCCCCCTGGGACAAAGCTTAGTACCTACATAGGTACTCTGAAGTACCTATATTTTTAAGAGTGTATGTTCATTTATTCATATTTGTATTAAGTTATGCACACTTATTTAAGAAAACAATCCCCCGCTGTATGAAAGATACGAGTGTTTACGACTGTGCTGTATGATAGCCTGATGCCTCACTTCATTATCTATTTTGACGGAAACAGTTATTTGCGAGAAAGCGTGTGACGTAATAGAGGACCCTGGGAATTCCCACTGTATCATGTATGGCGGACAGCAACATTTTTTGCGATCTGATTGTTCCTCGTCTGATTCGTCAGCAGAAGACATTTTAAATTTGACAACGGGAGCGTACAAGCACGAGCCGGAATTACCACAAAATCACCATGGTGTGAGACCACCAAACGATCCAGACCTTGGATGGCGAAGAGATGAAAATCGCGTACGAAAATGGTGAGTCACTGAGCGTCTATTAAAAATAGTGCGGTCACTGGCAAAACATGTGAAAATAAAATTGATGTAAATACAAGCGAATGCCCCCTTTATTCGAACGGACGTGTGTAATAATCATAACGCATACTCAATACATCGAAATATGAAATATAATTCAGGGAAAAGTTATGTCTGCCGAAATGTTAGTCTAAAAATATACTAGTAGTATTTTTTTTACTAAAAATGTCAATTTTGTGATGTATTGAAATTCTGGACTCGACCAGTGCCAGTCCATGGCTGCTCACGGATTGACATTGGATTCAGCTATTAGTATCAGTACTATCACAATGAGTGAGAGTGTTTGAACTGGCTAAAAAAAAAAATAATAATTTGCCAAAAATTAGCTAACTCTTGATTTGTGACATTGTCCAAGAAAAAAAAGTGTCTTGAATATTCAACATGTTAATTGTTATCTCGACACATCTTGAGATCCTGACATGCGCATCTCAAGATCTGAACATATTACAGTAATTATAGTATCTCGCAATATTATTTTGAGATCTCATCATAATTTCTTGAGATCTTGCCATATGATCTCAAGAAAATATGTTAATATCTCAAGATTCTTTTCTCGAAATCTCGAGAGAGTTGAGATAATATCTCGGTGGAGATATTTTCTATAACAGTATATGGTACATTGTATATCAGTTTGAAGACAGATTCATTGCGGTCCAAGTGAGATGATTAATCATATTCATGGGTTCACGTGACTGTCGGGGTTCTGTACATGTACATCTAGTATGTCTTTTGAATGAAAATCTGTTACGGTATCGGCATAGAAGAGAAACAGGAGGTATCTCGGATTCTCGGTCCAAAACAGCATCAACCCAACTAATTTCCCAAGCTGTTGTGGACTGAGAAGACTTGATCTATACATGCTAATGTATGTTATTTCTGAATATATAGTCATGAAACGGAAAAAAATTAACTTTCCAAGAAAAAGTTGTTTGAGTCAGTATTTAGGGCGGGAGAAAGATACCCGGGCTTTATTGTCGCCCCCACTCCCCAACCGAGAAGCTACTTATGACAAAAATGAACTAGTTATTTTATTGCTTATTTTGCTTCATACGGTCATGAAATGGTGAGAGAGATACTCAGGCCTCGGTATTTTCCCCCTCCCACCCAAACCATTTAATTTCTCGCCATTTCATGACTATATAAAGCGCTATACATGTAAGTGATCAATCATAAGCTATTTGTTTCTCATATGTAGCTGCTGGGTTTTTTTTGGGGGGGTGGTATATCCAGGCCTCTGTAATTTCTCCTCACCCCAAATCCTGACTCAATAAATTTTGTAATGGATATATAGGGCAATATAAGCGATTAAATAATTAGTTTATTTTGTCATATGTAGATGCTGGGTGTGGGGGATACTCAGACATGTGTATCTAATTCCCCCCTCTCCTACCAAACCCTGACTCAAACAACTTTTTCTTGTAACATGTTAATTTATCGCCTTTAATGACTATAACATCAAAATAAATAAGCAATAAATTAATACATGTACATTTATATTTTGTCATATGTTGAATTGGAGGAAATAAAGATATATATTAAGTCGTGAATCCTTAAAACAAGATATTAACAGACCTGGATAATGAAATAGATACCTGGTAAACAATTCAGCAGGTATAACTCCTGATAACAAATTGGTGCGAAACTTGTCCAAGATACATGTATCCATGAGAACAAGTGGACGGACAGACGCATCAGAACATACAGCAATGCCCTAAACATTCAACCCCTTAACCACAGCAGAACTGTGGTTAACTTTTCAGGATTTAGTCCGAAATATGGCTTGTTGCCATTCATGAGAGCTTTCCGGTGAATTTCAACAAGCCATATTTCCGACTGAATCCTGAAAAATTACCTATCATTCTGATGTGGTTAATGGGTCGATTATTTAGGGCATTACTGTATGTCGAGTTTTATACACATTTGTCAAAGTTTGCATCAATAAAATTGAGCAATTGAATGTTAACTCTGAGTTGTTCCATAATACATGTATTTCCCTTGTCATTTCAGGTGTTCATGCGGCCTATGTACAGTGATGGAGACTACCCGTGAGAGCAGATGTTGCCATGAGATTGAACAAGTTGAGGCCAAGCTGAAGGAAGTGACAAAAGCGTTTTCAGAGGGAGAAGAACACTTCATGTGTATCACTGAGACTGTCCCATTCAGGAGTGTGTGCCTGGACCCATGGGTGCTTGAAATTGCATGGTTGGGATACCAGCAACAGTATAGTCATCCGTTTAATGGACCTCTGCACAACACATACAGGCATATAGCATAAAACAGTTTATTCGGTGGTGCTATGGCTAGTTTTGGCTACCTTGGTTTGCATAACCGCAGACATCTTCCATCGTGTGTTGTGAATGGCATCAGTATGCTTTCCCAAATGATGGTGGAAATTACAGGGGCTTTCGTTTGCCCGAGCTGGAGAAATGAATGAATAAATGAATGAAATCTTAATACATTATTGTTACAATGTATCTCCCTAATCTTCATCTCCCATAAAATTCATCGACAAAATATCAAAGTGGTATATAACAAAATGGCAAATTTTCAAGTAAGTGGCGCTCAGAAATGGGTTAACTCTTCCTGTGAGTAGAATCTCTCAGGTCATGCTCCATTTGCTACATGTCACATCTGTGTATCTCACATAGTACTAATCTAATTGTTATGAAATGTTTCAAAGATGGGACACATCGCGAATGGAGCATGACAGGAGAGTTCCTACTCACAAAATTAACACATTACTGAGCGCCACTTGAAAGTCTGCTTTTTTCAGATTTAGATTTTTTTTCTGGAGAATGAACACACAAAATAGTAAGTTATCCCCAGACAGAAATCACTCTACATGTATCTCCCATGGTAATAATCTAATTGTTATGAAATTTATCAAAGTGATTTATGTCAGGGGGTAACTTACTTTTTTATGTGTTCGTTCTCCAGAAAAAATTCTATTTCATGACAGGGGTTAAACTAAAACATGCCGAATGAAAACTGATATTTTCTTGATTCAACTAATAATTGACATATATATATAAACTTTTGGATAATATCTAGGGACTTACCCGATAGAAGTTTAACTATTTGGCATCACCAACAACAAAATGACATTCAAACATAATTTAACCCTTCCATCGTTCAGTAGTTCCAAATGAAATGTTCAGATAATATGTTCAACAAATGACCTGAACTTATTATCTAAACTTTAACCACCAATGAATAATGAATTACTAGATGAGGTACCCGGTGTAACACGTCATCTCCCCAGGATATCTTCACCCCCCCACCCAGTATAGCCCCCCCCCCCCCCCCCCATATATGACTAAAAATAATTTCACTCATTTGATAACGTTTGACCCTGGAATGGCCAAATATTTTTGGATATTTAACTTTGTATTTATTTTTTTTTTTAATATTTTCAAGTGACAAATTCTCCCCCCCCCCCCCCCCACTTTTCATAGTTTGATCCTGAAATGGCCAGAAAACTTTTTTTTTTATAATCCCCTATTTTTTATTAAAATGTATTTTTTTCCAAGCAACAAAATTTTTTAATCACACAATTGATTATTTGATCCTGAAATGGCGAGAAAAATGACTTTTGAGATTTAAATTTTTTTTTGTTTAATTTCATTTTTTCAAAAGTCCAGGTCTGGATAGCTACCCACAACCCAGCACCTACATGACAAAATAATTATCTTATGGTTTTATCGCTTATTTTGCTTTATATAGTCATGAAACGAAGATGTCCAGACCAGGCTATAGACCCCTCCCCCAACCAGCGCCTTCTTGAGAAAATCATGGTTTTATTGCTTATTTTGCTTTATATAGTCATGAAACAGCGAGAAATTAACTTCTTCCGAGAAAAAGTTGTTTGAGTCAGGGTTTGGTGCGGGTAATATGTCCAGGCTAGGAAAGGAAGAAAGAAGTCCAGGACCTACATGACAAAAAATCAGCTTGGGGTTTTATTGATTATTTTGCTTTATAGTCATGAAATAGCAAGAAATAGACTTCTCCTGAGAAGGTGATGTATGGAACTAATCTGCATAAAATGACAAAATAATGACTATTGATCACTATTTTTAAAGCAAACGCTTATTCTGGTCGTTATCGTTGTCACATTTTTGTATATTATAATGAAAAAAGAATGAGTCGGAGGAAAATTGGAAAAAAAACTTGAACCCCATACAATGCTGAGGATGCGGTCCATTTTGGGAGGGGCTGGTGTGTTTACCCTAAACATAGATATTATATTATTTAGCGTAATAACACTCTAGTATTTACTTTTTCAACTCAATGAATGGAAGAAGCCATAGTATACTGTATAGATCTGTATTTCACTATTTGATCATATTAAAATCGTTTTCACAAAGATGATACATGCAGATAAGTAGACAGCATAGCCGCCCAAGAAGCCCTTCTGATAGTTCAGCCATAAACGTAATTCGTACTCTTCTTGTGGAACTTGAAAGCAGAAATCTGCGAAAGCGGTCACGTATCCCATGTATTTCATATCAACAATAGGTTGAAAGTTAATAAATTTCGAACTTCCCGTGGACGGTGGACATACATGTAGATCATGCCACGAATACCTACGCCAGCGGCACGGGAGTAGAGATTCATGGCATGATCTAATGTGGACCTATTATGACAGTCACAGTGACACACGAAATTCGTCCAAATATGTACGCATTTACTCCGGAGCTGTTGGCCACGCGAATAAATTCCTGTCGTATTATTCAATATTTTATTACACATATAAACCCATTCCCAATTCACGATTTCCAACGAAAACGAAACATGTTTCAATGTGAAATAAAACAAAACCACGCAGAAACCGATTTCGATAACACAATGTCAACAGAGTGCGGGAAGGTCCTCTATGACGTCACGGGTCAAAAATAAAATACACCTCATCTGTTGTTTTCGTTTCGAGCTGTGCGCATGACCAGGGGGTTTCCTGGAATCTGAATCGATAGCGGCTAATCTCGGGGCGATTCATTTCGTTCTCAGAACGACTATGTGGGTCTAATAAGCGGGGAAATGGGTAAAATGTTATATTCGCGACGGCGACTTTAAATGGTGCTTATTTGTTAAGATTTTGTTATGAATATAATAATTATATACAGTATATGAATATGTATATAACACCTATATGTAGACGAATTTGTGTTTACGATTGAGTGTGTAAATAGTGTAAATATGTATGTGCTTATTTCGCTTTGTGTCGTGACTTTGCAATAAAATTTCACTCAGGCACATTGCCGGACTCAACCTCGATCAATGTCAGGCACAAATCGATTGAATTTATAGATTGTATTTATACTGTATATCAACTTATGTGCCACTCAATCTCCCAAACATGACTCGAATGGCACCAATCTTTCAATTTAGGCCACCGTATTAGAATCATCATATCATGGAGATGATTATTTATAAAGTTGATGGAAAATCAGCGACAAAAAAATATGTTTTATCAATGTCAGTGTCCCTCTCCCTCCACCATCCAGTTGACTATTTAAACCACACAATTTCGACTCCTCGTGTCATGGAGATGAATAGATATCGATTTTAGTGAATATCAGCGACAAAAACATTCTTATCAAATTCAGTGCCCCTCCCCATCCTTGACACAAATGTAGCAAAGTGGCGTTATTAAACCACACGATTAGATTCCACGTATCGTAGAGAAGAATATGTGTCAATTTTGTGGAATTCGGCGCTAAAAATATTTGAATCAATGTTGGTGCCCCTCCCCTCCCTATCCCTGACTCGAGCGGCGCCAGCCACTTTTGACATCTGTAAACCACATCATTAGAATGCTCATATCATGGATATTATCATATATAAGCTTGTTGTCACCCCAAGTGTTGGTGTTGCCCCTCCCCCTTTTCTCCCAGACACCAACAGTGTCACTTAATTTACTTGAACCATTATCTTCCTAGTAAAAGGTTACCTGTCTTAGACCTCTGTGGAGCGATCTAGATTGTCCGCCGTCAATTTCGACAGAACCCAGACAGACATTCGCAAATATGACATAATTCTCACCAACCGCTACGTTAACAGGCAGATAAATAGTTCGACCATTCTGGCATCGCGCCAAAACATTTTTTGGAAATAGTTCGCAAAATTCTGGACTCGCGCCAGTTCGTGCCGTAAGCAGGGGAATAGTTAGCTCGCCGGGCAACGGTCAAAACAAAACTCTGGAATGTGAGGACGCTTCGTCCAATCATAAAACAGAGTACACCCTAAATCTAGTTGGATAAGAAGTTATCCAACAGTCAATCAACCGTTGTATGCCCACAGCACCTATCTACGTTGTGTGAAAAGTTGCATGACAATTTTGTTGGATACACTTTTACACAACGTTGCATATATATTTACTACCAACGGTTGTATGTTAATTATACAACGTGTTGGATGAAATTTCACACAACACTCAATCAACGTTAATTGCCCACAGCACATATCTACGGTTATTGAACTGTTGGGTGTTGGGTAGAGTTGGATGACATTTTTTGATTGGGAAGTTTACCCAACGTTGATTGGATAGTAAATGGGTCAAGACGTCGTGGATAGCTTTGCCGGTATAGTATACATTTGTTATAATTATTCTTTGTACGATACACTGATTATGTAGGCTTTATGTGTTGAGTGTATGAGTGTACTACTTTAGTCAAATTAGTGCCGTCAGCAGTTGTGTAAATTTGTAAACTTCAAATTTGGCAAATATAAATAAATATACACTCAATACATAAAGCCTACATAATCAGTGTATCGTACAACGAATAATTATAACAAAGGTATACTTTAACGGAAAAGCTATCCACGACTTCTTGCCCCATTTTCCAGTCGCTCAGGAGTTTTTTCACGCAGTATTCCATCTTGTTTTGAAATATTTGGAGCCAAAAATTCGCATGCTCGCCCGCACCGGAAACGCGCTGCTATTGGATGACCCGGTCACGTGTCGGTTTTATCCAATGTGGTATGAAAGTAATACCACAGAAGACAGTTCACGCAATCAGTTGTGTGCATCGTACTAAACTGTTGGATAATAAGTACACACAAATTTCGCACCCAACGAGTTATATACAACGTTCATCCAACTAGATTTAGGGTGTATGGCCCTCTGTGAACTCAAGATGTATAATGCTGGAAAATATTGTCTTCAGTTAAGGGAAATGTTGTCTCTGTGTCAAGTTGAACGTGTGGCACCTAGTTTTCAAAATTGTCAAATATTTTCGTAACCAAAGTCGCCTCAAAACACATCAAGGTGTTCCACTGATCTACGCCGCGACAGTTGTCAATATTTACCTCTCATAACACGAACAGAAAATGTTTACACATGATACACGTTCTTGAAACAAGATTAGTTCACAGTGAATTAACGAATAGTGAACTCTAATATGATCGCACGTGACACGTAGTGGAGCAACCACACAAATACATCAAACTGTCACAACAATTTCAATCTATACACGTAGTTTCCAACTGTTGCTGTGTCACGGCATGGGATTTCAAAATGTTGAATATTTTCACCAAAGGTGGAGGGGCGGATTCCGCGGAACACTACAGTACAACCACCCTGGCACCACATCTCACGTTAAAGCAACTCATACACCTCCATGACAAACTATACCTAGCAATTTCCCACGTTTATCTATGACAAATATAAATGACTACATGCGCGCATTATCCCAAAATAATACTGGGAAAATCTTTCGCACAAACAGTTTCATGGGCTCTTGTCAATAGAAAACATCCCTCGTTTGAATCCAGTCTGTATTTTTTCTAGCAAATGGTCTTTAGAGACGACTCTTGTTGCATTTAAGTGTATACATTGTGGACGGCGGCTGAATTAGCTCATGCAGGTCAAAAATTCAAACTGATAGTCAAAAGGACATTTTAAAACATGATGAAGAATACAATCTTATATATACACACTAGGTCAAAAGAAGAACAAACAAAAAAGGAACAATGAAAACCAAACAAACAAACAACACGTTTGTAGGGAGGGATCCAGGATCCCATATTTATTGTGTGCATATTGTATATAAAAAGTTGTATATGTGTTATGCGTGTTACTCATTAATTTGTGTCGTTGTAATGCAGCTTTGATTTGCGTACTGGTGACTAAAAGACTTATCAAAGTCAAATATACATTATATACGCTGTTTCCTAACTTCTAACAAAAGCGAGTATATGCTGATAGAGCCTCTATTTATGTCCCGTGTTAGTACGGTCAATAAAGCGTGTATGTGTATATATAAGGCCCTGGCTTAAGAGCAGTATATCGCTCTTTAGCTATATGGGCCTAACACGCTATACCGTTCTTTAGTACCAAACGCTAAAGAGTGGTATACCACTCTTCATCTTTGTGGGTCTGATACGCTTAAGAACGGTAGGCTATACCGCTCTTTAGCGGTTGGTACCAAGGAACGGTATGGGCCTACCGCTCTTCATCGCTGGCACTAAAGAACGGTAGTCTGCTATTCAGTGACAAACGTCAAAGAACGGGGCACATGAGTGGTGTACATCGGTATATACCAATATTTAGCTATACATGGTCCTGGCGCGATAAAGAACGGTCTTACATTATCATCCGTACTGCTCGATCTCCAGTGTCCGACTATATAGAAATCAGTGTTTCCGGTAGATACCAAATGTGTCTGGATTCTGGCCCACAAAGCCAAATGACGTAAATGACGTCATGGACCATGTCATGACGTCTTCGCTGGTTTTCGTTCAGCTAACCAACGAAATTGGTCAAAATTAAACTAATCTATAGGCCTAAATCACATAGGAATTGTTCAGAAAAACTGAAGTTGGTAATTTTATAACCATCCCGTTGGTCCACTTCCGATTCTGTGATTTCAGCATTTCTTTTGGGATATTATTGTTCCCAGGATGCTATGCGAAATCGGAGCGGAAGTCACGTGATTTTTAACCCATTTTTGTGCGCCGTTTTTCATCGCGTCGAAATTCTGTTTCATGGTATTGTAAAAATTAATGACGTCATTCACGCCTAAACTTGAAAAGCAACAACGCGCCTGCGGCGCGTTGTGGTTGCTAATATGATCGCACGTGACACGTAGTGGAGCAACCACACAAATACATCAAACTGTCACAACAATTTCAATCTATACACGTAGTTTCCAACTGTTGCTGTGTCACGGCATGGGATTTCAAAAATGTTGAATATTTTCACCAAAGTTGGAGGGGCGGATTCCGCGGAACACTACAGCACAACCACCCTGCCACCACATATCTCGTTAAAGCAACTCATACACCTCCATGCCAAACTAAACCTAGCAATTTCCCACATTTATCTATGACAAATATAAATGACTACATGAGCGCATTATCCCAAAATATCACTGGGCAAATCTTTCGCACGAACAGTTTCATGGGCTCTTGTCAATAGAAAACATCCCTCGTTTGAATCCAGTCTGTATTTTTTCTAGAAAATGGTCTTTAGAGACGTCTCTTATTGCATTTAAGTGTATACATTGTGGAAGGCAGCTGAATTAGCTCATGCCTGCAGGTCAAAAATTCAAACTGATAGTCAAAAGGACATTTGAAAACATGGTGAATAATACAATCTTATATATACACACTAGGTCAAAAGAAGAACAAACAAAAAAGGAACAATGAAAACCAAACAACACGTTTGTAGGGAGGGATCCAGGATCCCATATTTATTGTGTGCATATTGTATATAAAAAGTTGTATATGTGTTATGCGTGTTACTCATTAATTTGTGTCGTTGTAATAAAGCTTTGATTTGCGTACTGGTGACTAAAAGAATTATCAAAGTCAAATATACATTATATACGCTGTTTCCTAACTTCTAACAAAAGCGATTATACGCTGATAGAGCCTCTATTTATGTCCCGTGTTAGTACGGTCAATAAATCGTGTATGTGTATATATAAGGCCGTGGCTTAAGAGCAGTATATCGCTCTTTAGCTATATGGGCCTGACACGCTATACCGTTCTTTATTACCAACGCTAAAGAGTGGTATACCACTCTTCATCTTTATGGGTCTGATACGCTTAAGAACGGTAGGCTATACCGCTCTTTAGCGATTGGTACCAAGGAACGGTATGGGCCTACCGCTCTGCAGCGCTGGCACTAAAGAACGGTATACTCTTATTCAGTGACAAACGTCAAAGAACGGGGCACAGGAGTGGTGTATATCGGTATATACCAATATTTAGCTATACATGGTCATGGCGCGATAAAGAACTGTCTTACATTATCATCCGTACTGCTCGATCTCCAGTGTCCGACTATAAAGAGTCTGATGATACCCACCCCGTTTGGGGGTATTTCAGGAACGATAACTCTATCCGACCTATATGCAGTACTCCCGTTGGAGTTTGACCTATATTCTCCGCCCACGCGTCGGTATATTTGTACCGGTTGGACATGTCCGGACATGACCCGCTGGTTATATCCAGACTTCTCCATATAAATGGTATATTATCTACATGTATATCACGTGATGATCTCGGTGGGGTAGCTTCAGTCTTGAATGTTAAAGGGACACTAGGCTATCACTGGGGATGATTATTAAAGTGACACTCACTATGGATGAATGTTAAAGTAACACATGGCGCACACTGTGGGATAATGTTAAAGTGACACTCGCATTGAAAACTTCAAAAAGTTCAAAAAGTTCAAAAAGTTCAAAAAGTTCAAAAAGTTCAAAAATTTCAAA
Source organism: Siphonodentalium dalli (assembly GCA_032622095.1). NCBI lineage: Eukaryota > Metazoa > Mollusca > Scaphopoda > Gadilida > Siphonodentaliidae > Siphonodentalium > Siphonodentalium dalli. Next base: position 204,312,079 of record CP136067.1, read on the forward strand.
AACTCACAAAATTTCAAAAATTTCGAAAAACTTAAAAAACTTCAAAAAAATTCAAAAACTTCAAAAACTTCACAAATTTCACAAATTTCACAAATTTCAAAAAACTTCAAAAATTAAACAAAATTCAGGATTTAGTCATAAATGTGACCCGCTATATCAAATCCAGTCAGAAGTCGGGATTTTTTATCCTGTGCCAATGCATTCTCTTATATATGCGAGTCGACCAGCCGCCGCCGCCTGTTGTTGTTGTTGTTGTTGCTGGTGGTGGTGGTGGTGTTGTTGTTGTTGGTGTTGTTGTTGTTGTTGTTGGTGTTGTTGTTGTTGTTGTGGCTGATGATACTGTTGTTGTTGTTGATGTTGTTGTTGTTGTTGTGGCTGATGATACTGTTGTTGTTGTTGTTGTTGTTGGTGTTGTTGGTGTTGTTGTTGTTGTTGTTGTTGTGGCTGATGATACTGTTGTTGTTGTTGTTGTTCTGAAGGCGTGTGTTTAACTTTGATATGACGCTTCAAACTATCTTGCCAAGCATAGACACTTAAGCACTCTTCACATTGATACTTCATTTTCCTATATAATCAGTGAAATCGAGCGTTCTTCTATGCACCTATATTTATATAGAACAGAAACAAGGGAAACGTGGTGGACTAGTTAACTAGTTCAGGCTGTCGTTCACAACGTCTCTTAGTGTTGTTTGTACTGGATACAAATTTATCACATTGGCTACAATACAACCTACCTATCCAAATGTCAATGCAATTATGAGTGAATTCAATATGAGAGTATATATAAGCATTTGTATCGACATCTCGTGAATCTATCGAAATATCTTACTTCTCTTTCCAAATTGCGTAATAATTATGTTGAGGTTCAGTGGGTACGTCCTATATATCCAGCTGAAGGCAGAATGGACAATTGCTTCCTCTGATGTACAGTTAGTTTGAATCAGTAAACATATGCACATGATTGTGTCTGTGCAACTTGAAACAATACAATTAAAATCTGGTCGTTTTCGGCGGCGGCCGTAATGCGCATGTCAACGCCGCGCCGCCGGCGGCGGCGGCAACTACATAATCCTATGGCATGCAAAGAAATTGGCGGCGGCGGCGGCCGGCGGCGGCGGCGGCGGCAACTACATAATCCTATGGCATGCAAAGAAATTGGCGGCGGCGGCGGCGGCGGCGGTTAAGGATTTAGTCACAAATATGGCTTGTTTCCATTCATCGGAAAACTATGGGGGTAAGGTGGTGAGCGCCACCGAAAAAAGCAAGTGAGCGAGGGAAAAAAGAGAAAAATAACATGACAAGTGGTACATAGTACAATTTATTATATTAACTATTCACTGTCACTTTCGTCCGAATTGTCATCACTTTCGTCAGATGTGTCATTTGTTTCGTCCATGAACTTTTCTAGCAATGGTCTGTACTTTAATATATATATATATATATATATATATATATATATATATATACACACACAATTGATATTAATATGTTTGCCAATAATTTACACATCCATGAATCGATCTGAAAACATTATGGTTCATTGTCAACATTTTTGACGAGTAGTTGTCAATATTTAGACATTCCTGGAAGAAATTATCCCAACTGCCTTCCCGTTCGACCCATTGGTCAGTGTATAATGTCACGATAGTGTGTGCCCATTGCACAATTTCGCTGACCAATGAGAAGTCGTTGTCTTTGTATGCTTTTAAACACATTTTTCCTGTGAACAGGAATGCAGCCATTATTCTCTCCCATGTGTAGGGGCCATCTTCCCGAAATATATTGTCCAACAAGTCACTAAATATATAGGGAAAATGATCCCTATCGTAATTGTCCAATTTCCCTGTCAGCTCATTTAACAGCCACATGTTATAATTTTCCAGCTGTTGAAGTATTCTTCTTGTGCAGTCACGTATTTCATCTAACTCTGATAAATAAAAGTTATTAGTGTCTGGGTAATGAAAGCCGTTTCTCAGAATGATATGCCTGACATAACTTTTCATCAAATATTTCGTAACTGCGCCAACTTCCATACTGTTCAATTTCTTGAGCTGTGTATCCATTATTATTTTTTTCCCTTCTACGTCAGACATAAAATATCAACAGTCCCTTTATTATGTTGAGTCAGCTAACCAATCAAAATGCATGATATTAACGTGTTCCGAAATGTTTCATTTCTAATTTTAGATGTTAAATGTGCCGACATTGTTCTTTGGTAAAATTGGCGCGCGTGCGGAGGGGGAGGGGGGTGAGAGCGACATACGCAGCCGCCGCGGCGGCGTCGTTTGCGGTGGCGTATGCGGCGGCGGCGTCGTTTGCGGCGGCGGCGGCTGTTGTTGTAAAAAAATTGGCGCGCGTGCGGCCCCCTCACCCCCTCACTGCCGCCGCGCCAATTTTTTTACAACAACAGCCGCCGCCGCCGCAAACATGCGCATTACGGCCGCCGCCGAAAACGACCAGATTTTAATTGCATTGTTTCAAGTTGCACAGACACAATCATGTGCATATGTTTACTGATTCAAACTAACTGTACATCAGAGGAAGCAATTGTCCATTCTGCCTTCAGCTGGATATATAGGACGTACCCACTGAACCTCAACATAATTATTACGCAATTTGGAAAGAGAAGTAAGATATTTCGATAGATTCACGAGATGTCGATACAAATGCTTATATATACTCTCATATTGAATTCACTCATAATTGCATTGACATTTGGATAGGTAGGTTGTATTGTAGCCAATGTGATAAATTTGTATCCAGTACAAACAACACTAAGAGACGTTGTGAACGACAGCCTGAACTAGTTAACTAGTCCACCACGTTTCCCTTGTTTCTGTTCTATATAAATATAGGTGCATAGAAGAACGCTCGATTTCACTGATTATATAGGAAAATGAAGTATCAATGTGAAGAGTGCTTAAGTGTCTATGCTTGGCAAGATAGTTTGAAGCGTCATATCAAAGTTAAACACACGCCTTCAGAACACCAACAACAACAACAACAGTATCATCAGCCACAACAACAACACCAACAACACCAACAACACCATCAACAACAACAACAACAGTATCATCAGCCACAACAACAACAACAACACCAACAACAACAACAGTATCATCAGCCACAACAACAACAACAACACCAACAACAACAACAACAACACCAACAACAACAACAACAACACTACCACCAACAACAACAACAACAACAGGCGGCGGCTGGTCGACTCGCATATATAAGAGAATGCATTGGCACAGGATAAAAAATCCCGACTTCTGACTGGATTTGATATAGCGGGTCAAATTTATGACTAAATCCTGAATTTTGTTTAATTTTTGAAGTTTTTTGAAATTTGTGAAATTTGTGAAATTTGTGAAGTTTTTGAAGTTTTAGAATTTTTTTTAAGTTTTTGAAGTTTTTCGAAATTTTTGAAATTTTGTGGGTTTTTGAACTTTTTGAACTTTTTGAACTTTTTGAACTTTTTGAACTTTTTGAACTTTTTGAACTTTTTGAACTTTTTGAACTTTTCAATGCGAGTGTCACTTTAACATTATCCCACAGTGTGCGCCATGTGTTACTTTAACATTCATCCATAGTGAGTTTTTCATCGCGTCGAAATTCTGTTTCATGGTATTGTAAAAATTAATGACGTCATTCACGCCTAAACTTGAAAAGCAACAACGCGCCTGTGGCGCGTTGTGGTTACTATTAACCCACACGCATTTGGTCGAAATTGACGTTTGTGTTGGTCAAATTGGATGCATACCACAAAGTATTAGTGCCATTTGCGCTTGTTTTTGTGCTTACTCTTTGGGGTTGCGAAGTTAAAGAGGAAAGAAATATGCGATGGTATACATTAAGCTGTTGTATACAGCGATTCCCCTGATGGATAATAAAACAAAAACAAACAGAAACAATGCAAAAGATAATAGCAAATATTGTAAATAAAATAAACGGTGCTTTGCTGTTCATCGTCAGACGCATATAGGCGAAATCATAATCACAACCGAAACCTCAACAGTTCATGGTCGTCGCTTGTATTCCCAATTATTGATGGTCGTCGCTTGTATTCCCAATTATTGATGGTCGTCGCTTGTATTCCCAATTATTCATGGTCGTCGCTTGTATTCCCAATTATTCATAGTTGTTTTCCATAATACTCCCCAATGTGTTTCCCACACGAAGGCAGCCATGTATTTACTCGTATAACGGGCGTTATCGGAAATAATTATAATTTGACCTTACTGTATACGCTATAGGTTACACTGGTGTAAATAAGGTTCCGAGTGACATCTAGCGGATGAGAATATATAGGAGAGAATAAAATAGACACTGGGCCCTGATTGGTCAATAGCCTTGTGTGCTTTTCACATAAAAAAAATCATCACACCTCTTCCCTATGATTTCCCATAGGTAAAATAACCATTGGCACAGGAATTAACCCTTTGTAGTGAAGTTTGAATTTTTTGGTGTGGTCTAAAATATGACTGTATTGTTTTATGCGGTTCTGACACTAGTTACGAAAACATAAGATTTAAATGCGAATTCCCTGCTAGACAGACAAAATGTCAATTTTTCAGATTTAAAGAAAATTTTGGACCCAACATGTATATTGCCAACACTATAGGCTAAAACGTTAGCACTGAGGCCTATGGAAAACATTTACACCAGTGTAACCTATACGTGTGTAACAGTAAAGTTGTAAAGTCTTACATTATTTTAATTAACTTTAGTATTTAGTAAATGAGAAAGCTTTACATTTTCTATTTACGTGTAAGGTTCATACAACATCATTGGTCACTCATTCAAAGCAACTATAGTGATGAACTTGGTGGAGAGTACTCAACTGTTGCATTCTGATTGGTCATTTCGGAACGAGAGGGTGGGACGTTTGTCATATTTGGGAGAATTTTCACATGAAGATTTCTCATAAGAAATTAAAATAGTGGGTATGTGTTTTAATGAGGGATACGGATAACTTGTGACGTCGTGTTCGATTTCCGATCTGTTTTATTAGGAAATGAAATGGGTGGCCTAATTAACAGATGCTCCAGATGCAATTCAACTGAACTTTTAAAGTGATGTGAAACACTCCAGTAGGGTGATCAAATATAAATGTAAAATAACCGTGCTCAAAGTAGTTAATTTTTCCAAATATTATATCCAAATTGACAACACACATCGTCATTCCTATATATTAAATAATGCAATGACTCTAGGAGTCTAGATGCCGAAATCGTTTTCGTTAATTTATCGCCAACAGTTGCGTCCCGAATCGAGAGGTAAATATTTACATTTGCTCGTAGTTCAGACGATGTTTTCTATGGAGTGTTACGGTCGATTTGCTTGAGATTTTCGGTGATGTTAGTAGAATGCTGCATTCATCCAGTTGGCATAGCACCTGAATACTAATTTATCAGTTTCACACACGGAACAAGTCCATAATATGTCTTTAAAGCACGCCGAATTATTCTGTCGACCGCTTTTAGTGAATATGTCAATAACTTGTGAAGTCGTGTTCGATTTCCAATCTGTTTTATTAGGAAATGAAATGGCTGGGCTTATTAACAGTATGCAATCACCGAGCAGAATTTAGTGTAACACACACGGGCTATGTAAATATTCTACAATAAAACAGAATTCACACCGTTATTACTGACATATTGTTAATGTGATATACAGTACATATATATATGTATACAAGTACTGCATTAATACCTCCCTGTTAATGTCCATTCGCATTTTCTTTACTATATGTGACCCGCCATATCAAATCCAGTCGTAAGTCGGGATTTGTTTACCCTGTGCCAATGCATTCTCTTATATATGCGAGTCGACCATAGGTCGCCTCGCATATATAAGAGAATGCATTGGCCTAACAATTTTTTATCATTTTTTTTAAATAAATGTTTCTTACAATTTTTAGGACATAAAATAAAAAAAACATCCATTACCCTGCAGGGAGCCCCACACATATATAGAAGCATATAGAAGAGTGTCGTCTGCTCATGTTTGTCTGGGGTTCTGTATGTGTGAAATTATAAAATTGTTAAAGAATACAAGAAAATATTATTAAAATTGTAAAAAATTGTTAGGCCAATGCATTCTCTTATATATGCGAGGCGACCTATGGTCGACTCGCATATATAAGAGAATGCATTGGCACAGGGTAAACAAAATCCCGACTTACGACTGGATTTGATATGGCGGGTCACATATTCTCATTGCTAAGTTGTTATCCCTTAGGAAATTTTCAGATAATAATAGGCCATGTGTTGAACTTATTATATGAACAGTTCCTTCTGAACTTGTAATTTCTGTCGTCTGCTTATATTTGCTGAACGTCCCTCAGTTTGAACAATAGACCATTAAACGGGTAATTTTATAACTGAATATGGGAGAATACATTTAGCAAAGAAAGGGTCACGTTTTCAATAGCAGTCACTAGCTATTAGTCCATATTAGTGAACCGGTTGGAATTTAATATTAACCCTTTAATGACGAGAGCTGTACTAGTTTAGCATTAAAGATCATGTGCCAGTGCATTCTCTTATATATAGGAGTCTCTGTCATATATATAAGAGGATGCTCTTGCTTACAAGGTTACGGTAAATATCTTTAGGTCAATGGGAGACTCGCATATTATAAGAGAATACATTGGCACAGGGTTTTCACCAAATGTCAGGAAGCTCCAGTCATGGAAGGGTTAAGCAGAGTTAAGTCACAGTAAGGTTTCATGTCTGTGTGTAAAACAATCACATTCAATATAGAGTTCAATATAACACCCACAGGAATCCTGCGAATGTATTCATCGCCCTACTTTGGCTCCTCTAATCACAGGGAGGTGAATATTACAGCACGGTACCATTAATCCTGAAGTACGTAATATCACTCTGTTCTCATCTATAAACCGAATTAAATCGACAAAATCAAGAGAGTATCAGAAAAAATGTTCAGACACGTGTGATACTAGTTCACCTTTGGCCATTTTTTTTTGGAACCCACCCACCCCTCGACCCAAATTCTTTTCAGTTTTAACAAGTTGTTCGGACCATTTTCGTTACCCACCCCCGCCACCCCCCCCCCCCCCCCCCGCCCCCAGAAACAAGAAATCAAAAGATTTTCGGGAGAATATTAGAATGTTAACCAGGTACAGGTCGGTGTATGTGATTCGCTCAGACCATGCATTTTATGTTCGGAGTGACAAAGAATAACATATACCGGGTATTTAGAAATTTTACAACAATAAACAATATATACTGACTGTCTAAAGGCAGAATTGTTGTTGAATTTAAATTATCTCTAAGTTTTAAAACCAAAAATAGTCTTAAAGTATGGAAAAGTATGGAGGAAATTTGTATTTGATCTGCAAAAAAAATGCTTTTGCTCACCCACCCACCTCCTCATAAGAGGATATACCCCCCCCCCCCCCATCCCCGACAAAGTGAGTATTATGTTAGTATTCTGCGAAATACAGACAATCGTCGCGCTGTCTTTCTCCTTTGTAAAGTCTCGTAGAATCTCGAAATGTTGTCTGAGCCTCTGGGTTTCTCAATATCGCATCATTCGGCGTGACGTCATCGTGTCGTCGCACGACTGAGCTTTCTCAATCTCCCTATGTGACGTCATCACTCTATCGTCTGCTTTTTGAGTATTTTCTGTATGTATCTGAGTATCACCGTAAGAGGTCTGTCCTGCCATGAGTGCAGAGTATCGAAGTCATTCTCCGGTTCCTCGCTTTTCATTCTGTCCAACAAGACGACACAAACAACGGCGCCTGAAACAAATGACACAATCAAAGTCTAATTGCAAGTTAGAGTTCAATCCCCTGCTCCGCACAGCCATAGACTATAGACTCCTTCATCTATGGCACATCCACCATGTGCACATAATCTGAGGAATTACTCATAGAGTTCAGTTCAGCCCCTAGCTGTTCCACTGATGTGAACACTCCCGCCAAGAACTCATAGAGTTCAGTCCCCTGCTACCCTGAGCGCAACACTCAAGCGGCAAAACAGAGTTCATTCCCCTCGCTACGCGATGTCTGAACGCTGCCGGCACGTGTATTTTCTAAATTAACTCTAACATGTTATATTGAAGCGTTTTCTGGCTTAAGCAGAATTATGGGTAACTTTTCAGGATTTAGTCGGAAATATGGCTTGTTGCCATTCATCGGAAAGCTCTCGGCTTGATCATCTAGACCATTTTCAAATGAATAGGGACAGTCCAGTTGCTCAGAATAATGCAGAATGAATTTGTAACCAACAAAAATCTCAAATAAATAAATGCGATATTTCTTCACATTACGTGCAGGTGGGGTAATTCCTGCGTAGGGGACTGAAATCTGCATGGAAATTGCCGAACCACTGTGTGTGAACGGAAATGAACGCTGGTTTGCGGTAATCAGTCATAAATAAAAGTCGCTCACCTCAGACTGACTACGGTACGTATATTTTCGTCTTTCCCTCCAAATGTGTAAAAATCCCAACCCTGGTGCCAATCTGCCTCGATGAGGGGTATGTTCCGCTACATTTTCGTACTAATTTCGTTTCAGTGTCTAGTTCTCTCGTAAATCAAGGTTAAGCCTCCTATTTTCGTGCTAAAAACACGTCACGTTTGCGATCAAAAGCACATTTTTCAAACTATACGATGTCGTATTTAATAACAAAGACATGATTTGGATCCCTTAATATCCAACTGAAAGCCACGCTTAACGTTTGGCCCATGTTTTCTGTGTTTTCTCGATATACGAGCCCGATTTCAAAGCGTGGTGCTCCAACAGAATTGAACGCCCGATAAAATCTGACAAACTAGCATTGAACGCCCGGTATTGTTTTTATTATTTGTATTCAACTTTCGATTACACCCTGTAAAATAACTTTTACAGCCGGTTAGCAGCATATTGCAAGTTTCTAACTTTATTTTCACATGCCACAAATGTACATTTTTACATTTCCACAGCCAATATTGCTACTTGTGCTAACAAATATGTATTAAAATGGTCAAATGTCACAGTCAAGATATGAGATGCATTAGATCATCCTACAAATAGTCCTTGAATGTCCAATGTTTGAGATGTTCCCTTGTTTGTTATCTTAACTAGCACTTTAACTATCATGAGTAATTGAAAACACCACACTCTTTTGTCAATGGATGTCTTTTATATTTTAAAACTATAGATTAACTATAGTTTACAATAATGCTAGAATTTATCCAAAATACGACAAATTGTATCTTGTTTTAGTGCATGGAAATAAACATATAATTAAGTATAGTTATCCCATAGGAAATGTTCAGATAATAAGGTAAACCGTTTCTATACCAAAACATCTTTGATGAGTAGTTATCCCATAGTAAATGGTTTGAAAAATAATGTCGTGTGCTGAACTTATTAATGAACATTTCCCTGAATACAGAGGGCTACTTTTAAGCTTTTAGTTTTCTGTTGTCTGCTTTTACTACTCCTCCAAATGAATGATAGATTATTCCAATGTATACTTTTAAAACTAAATGGGAGAATATATTTAGTATAGAACGGGTTGATGTGACCTCCATGTTAGCAGCTCGTCGTGATATGGCATAGCAGCTAAAACGACGTTAAATCCTAACTAATTAAACAAACAAACCACGTTAGCGCGTGTTTACCTTTAACCCCTGCGTGGTGGCACATGGCAAGAAATGACAAGGACTCCATCTCAATGTTCCGCACACCGCTATCGTACAACCGTTTGAGGTACTGCTTCCGGTCAGCCTCGCTGTAGTCACAGAAAGCGCCATCTATTCTCGCCTGACCTGAAATCGTGATGAGAAGAAGTAACTATATATGTAGACTTACGTCCAGTTGGTTTGTACGGGATACATCGAATACAAGACTTAGTGTTTAAAGGTCCACTTAATTTTCGAATCACCAAATCACATTATATACAACATATTCCATATGATATACCATTTGAAAGAGGAAGATTCAGAATATTGTATTTTCAACTTATCCGGTAGAATAAACTGTGAACATGTTGTTTTTTTCAAGGTACCAATGTGTGTTCTATGCGTAATTTCGATCTGGTCTGTACTGCCAGTTTATTATTCGTAATGGAAGGGGAATAACTCTAACCCTTAGTTGTGAATTATGATGGGGTCCTCACCCGTTCCTGATCGGGAGATCGTGTCGAGGTGTTGGCTACTGAATTTTGTGCAAAATTTGTGGAAATATCCACACCCTAAAGCTGTCGCAAATCTATGCTGGAAACAACATTGCGTATTTAGCTTTGGGTGTGACCAATTAACACAGCAGCATATAATTGAGAATATATTGCTGAGTTACAAATACATGTTATATATTTGTTTTTTATATGAAATTTTCTTGGCTTGTGTTATTATCTGTATTATGACAACTGCCGCGCGTGGGTGCATTTTGTCAATAAAAATGTTATGTTATGTTATGGAAATATTATATTTAATTATTATTAATTATTTAATTATATTAACCTCGTCAGCACTTCGCATATGGTTGTAATATTGAACGGACCGAATAACAAGAATGTGAATGAAGCGACCGGCTTTATTTTCCTTTGTGAAAATAAACATGGTTAAAGTTGATGATCTTGTCTAATGACCATGCATATCACCGATTAAAGGTACTCAATCCGATTAAGCGCCCCTAAATTTCTATTTCTGTGGCTTTGGAGGTAAAAAATATTTGATTCGAGTCGAGGAACCCACCCATTAAACTAAGAGTGATCATATATCGATTTTGAAGTTTGTTAATTTTTGGAGATGTGGACCGATACCACGTGCTCAAACAGACAAACTGCTGGTGTAAGATGGATAACTCTAAAATCAAATGGTTATTATTGTTAATAGTAACCACTTGATTTTGGAGTTATCCATCTTAAAACCGAAATTTGTCCGTTTGAGCACGTGGTTCTGGTCCACGTCTCCAAAAATTTACAAACTTCAAAAATCGATATCTGATCACTCTGAGCTTTGATGGGTGGGTTCCTCGATTCGAATCAAATATTGTTTACCACCCAAAGCCAAAGAAATAGTAATTTAGGAGCGTCTAATCGGATTGAGTACATTTAAGAGCCATGTATATGACCATGTATGTAACACACCTCGTTGCCACCTTTGGTTATCTAACTAACACTCTCGTTACTTATACCCTATGTGTGCGATAAGAGAAACATGTGAGTTGGTTGTTACACAGATGTGACAGATGTTTGTCGAAATTATATCATGCATCTTGGTCCTAGGAGCGTCGACAAACACGAGCAGTCATTGGTGCTGAAGGGGTCACTCTCACCACAAAAGTGCTGAAGGGTACACATGGTTTGAAAATGTGCTGAAGCCTGAACGGTACAAAGGGTTTGTGATCGGCACTAACACCGTTACTTAAACTGTGTTTCTGAAATTCTGGCGCCCATTAGCAGTTTGCTTTCAGTTAATTGTAATGTTCATTGGAACGTAAACAATTATTTTCTAACAGAAATCATGGCAGATACGAAAACTAAACGTCATTTAGAACGACATTTCAAAACATGTGTACCCTTCAGCACATTTTCAAAACCTGTGTATATACCCTTCAGCACTTGTTTTGGTGAGAGTTACCCCTTCAGCACTTGTTTTGGTGAGAGTGACCCCTTCAGCAGTTATTGGTTTCGTAACTTCGTTTGGGGCTCGATCGTGATATGATATTTATTAGCATACAAACACTCATGTGAGCCGTATGCATTACATAATAAGAAGACATATAACTTACATAATTATACATACATAGTTCATATAATAAACGTTCAACATTCAAACTACATTCATACAATGTGACTTTGTAGAAACTCAATAATATAAGCGTGCAAATAATCTGTATGCTGACCTATGATATCGTGTGGAATAGAAAATGCCGCGTATATGCCGCTTTAAAGCGTGTATCGTCAGGAGAACATTTAAAATGTCAAGAGATCGTGCTGCTATAATTTGACTCACTTTCATAAAAGTCGTCTGCGCACATTGTCGAGGCGAGAACGACCTTGAACTTGTCATTAGGATCAGAACATTTGTGTATTTCCTCAACCAACTTCCGATCCACCACAGCCGGGCGAAGCACTCTTTTGCCAAGTATTTTCTGTGGAATTAACATATAAGTTGTGAGTCATTGTCACAGTGGATAATGGACATTTCCACAGCTGTCAATCAAATAAGTGTTATAGCAGATATTTTCTACCAATCAGCGAGCGAGCCGGTCGCTTGCTGCATTGAGAATTCTTTCTTCACCCTAATTTTGATATCTGCGCATATTTTCAGTGTTAAATTGCCTATATGCAAACAACTTGATTGTCGTCAAATCATAATGTGCATCCATGATTATAACGCCGATTTTCAAAGAACTTGTTTGTAGTCAAATGTGACCCGCCATATCAAATCCAGTCGTAAGTCGGGATTGTTTTACCCTGTGCCAAAGCATTCTCTTATATATGCGAGTCGACCATAGGTCGCCTCGCATATATAAGAGAATGCATTGGCCTAACAATTTTTTACAATTTTAATAATTTTTTCTTGTATTCTTTAACAATTTTATAATTTCACCCATACAGAGCCCAGACAAACATGAGCAGACGACACTCTTCTATATGCTTCTATATGTGTGTGTGGCTCCCTGCAGGGTAATGGAAATTTTTATTTTGTGTCCTAAAAATTGTAAGAAACATTTATTTTTTTTAAATGATAAAAAAAATTGTTAGGCCAATGCATTCTCTTATATATGCGAGGCGACCTATGGTCGACTCGCATATATAAGAGAATGCATTGGCACAGGGTAAAAAAAATCCCGACTTACGACTGGATTTGATATGGCGGGTCACAAATAATTATGTACTGACATTTGTGCCTTGATTTTGTGTCATGATTGTGACGCTGATTTTCATTTTGCATGACACTTGTCAGCTTCCTGAATGTTTGCGAAAACCCTGTGCCAATGCATTCTCTTATATATGCGAGTCGATCGTAGGTCGCCTCGCATATATAGGAGAATGCATTGGCCTAACGAATTTTATATTATTTTTTATAATTGTTAAAGAATGTAAGAAAAAAATGAAAAAAATGAAAAAATGTTACAGAATGTAAGAGATAATGATAAAAAATGATAAAAATTGTTAAATAATATAAGAAAAAATGATAAAAATTAATAAAGAATATAAGAAAAATTATCAAAAATTATCAAATTGTTAAAGATTGTAAGAAAAAATGATAACAATTGTTAAAGAATGTATGAACAATTGATAAAAATTGATAATAAAAAAATGTTAGGCATATGGTCTATATAAGAGAATAATAATGTTCACAATTAAACGCGACATGAATGTATGTTCTCCAGTGTATTATAGCATAATGCCAGGTTCCGCTAAACTAAGTGAACTATTTCTGCAGGGCCTTGTCTCCTAGCAACCGCAAAATCCCCTCACTAATAAATGTGTGTGGAAGCTCCATTAAATACACACAGTTTGAACACGTTTTAAAATATAACCTGTTTAAGTCACATGTACGTCTAACTTGTAACGTGTTTTACCATGCATTGTCGGTAATATACAAGTCACACGGTTCACAGTGACAAGTATACGGTTTTCTGCTAGTCCAAGTTTCGTTCTACGTAAACCAGCTGGTGAAATCGGTAGGGAATAATACTGGTTTACGTCAACTAGCTATAGTGAAGTCGGCAGGAGTAATACTGGTTTACGTCAACTAGCTATAGTGAAGTCGGCATGAATAATACTGGTTTACGTCAACTAGCTATAGTGAAGTCGGCAGGAATAATACTGGTTTACGTCAACTAGCTATAGTGAAGTCGGCAGGAATAATACTGGTTTACGTCGACTAGCTATAGTGAAGTCGGCAGGAATAATACTGGTTTACGTCAACTAGCTATAGTGAAGTCGGCAGGAATAATACTGGTTTACGTGATAGTGAAGTCGGCAGGAATAATACTGGTTTACGTGATAGTGAAGTCGGCAGGAATAATACTGGTTTACGTGATAGTGAAGTCGGCAGGAATAATACTGGTTTACGTGATAGTGAAGTCGGCAGGAATAATACTGGTTTACGTCAACTAGCTATAGTGAAGTCGGCAGGAATAATACTGGTTTACGTGATAGTGAAGTCGGCAGGAATAATACTGGTTTACGTGATAGTGAAGTCGGCAGGAATAATACTGGTTTACGTGATAGTGAAGTCGGCAGGAATAATACTGGTTTACGTGATAGTGAAGTCGGCAGGAATAATACTGGTTTACGTCAACTAGCTATAGTGAAGTCGGCAGGAATAATACTGGTTTACGTGATAGTGAAGTCGGCAGGAATAATACTGGTTTACGTGATAGTGAAGTCGGCAGGAATAATACTGGTTTACGTGATAGTGAAGTCGGCAGGAATAATACTGGTTTACGTGATAGTGAAGTCGGCAGGAATAATACTGGTTTACGTGATAGTGAAGTCGGCAGGAATAATACTGGTTTACGTGATAGTGAAGTCGGCAGGAATAATACTGGTTTACGTCAACTAGCTATAGTGAAGTCGGCAGGAATAATACTGGTTTACGTCAACTAGCTATAGTGAAGTCGGCAGGAATAATACTGGTTTACGTCAACTAGCTATAGTGAAGTCGGCAGGAATAATACTGGTTTACGTCAACTAGCTATAGTGAAGTCGGCAGGAATAATACTGGTTTACGTCAACTAGCTATAGTGAAGTCGGCAGGAATAATACTGGTTTACGTCAACTAGCTATAGTGAAGTCGGCAGGAATAATACTGGTGTACGTCAACTAGCTATAGTGAAGTCGGCAGGAATAATACTGGTTTACGTGAACTAGCTATAGTGAAGTCGGCAGGAATAATACTGGTTTACGTGAACTAGCTATAGTGAAGTCGGCAGGAATAATACTGGTGTACGTCAACTAGCTATAGTGAAGTCGGCAGGAATAATACTGGTTTACGTGAACTAGCTATAGTGAAGTCGGCAGGAATAATACTGGTGTACGCCAACTAGCTATAGTGAAGTCGGTAGGAATAATACTGGTATACCTCAACTAGCTATAGTGAAGTCGGCAGGAATAATACTGGTTTACGTCAACTAGCTATAGTGAAGTCGGCAGGAATAATACTGGTGTACGTCAACTAGCTATAGTGAAGTCGGCAGGAATAATACTGGTTTACGTGAACTAGCTATAGTGAAGTCGGCAGGAATAATACTGGTTTACGTGAACTAGCTATAGTGAAGTCGGCAGGAATAATACTGGTTTACGTGAACTAGCAATAGTGAAGTCGGCAGGAATAATACTGGTTTACGTCAACTAGCTATAGTGAAGTCGGCAGGAATAATACTGGTATACCTCAACTAGCTATAGTGAAGTCGGCATGAATAATACTGGTTTACATCAACTAGCTATAGTGAAGTCGGCAGGAATAATACTGGTTTACGTCAACTAGCTATAGTGAAGTCGGCAGGAATAATACTGGTTTACGTCAACTAGCTATAGTGAAGTCGGTAGGGATAATACTGGTTTACGTCAACTAGCTATAGTGAAGTCGGCAGGAATAATACTGGTTTACGTCAACTAGCTATAGTGAAGTCGGCAGGAATAATACTGGTTTACGTCAACTAGCTATAGTGAAGTCGGCAGGAATAATACTGGTTTACGTCAACTAGCTATAGTGAAGTCGGCAGGAATAATACTGGTTTACGTCAACTAGCTATAGTGAAGTCGGCAGGAATAATACTGGTTTACGTCAACTAGCTATAGTGAAGTCGGCAGGAATAATACTGGTTTACGTGATAGTGAAGTCGGCAGGAATAATACTGGTTTACGTGATAGTGAAGTCGGCAGGAATAATACTGGTTTACGTGATAGTGAAGTCGGCAGGAATAATACTGGTTTACGTGATAGTGAAGTCGGCAGGAATAATACTGGTTTACGTCAACTAGCTATAGTGAAGTCGGCAGGAATAATACTGGTTTACGTCAACTAGCTATAGTGAAGTCGGCAGGAATAATACTGGTTTACGTCAACTAGCTATAGTGAAGTCGGCAGGAATAATACTGGTTTACGTCAACTAGCTATAGTGAAGTCGGCAGGAATAATACTGGTTTACCTCAACTAGCTATAGTGAAGTCGGCAGGAATAATACTGGTTTACGTCAACTAGCTATAGTGAAGTCGGCAGGAATAATACTGGTTTACGTCAACTAGCTATAGTGAAGTCGGCAGGAATAATACTGGTTTACGTCAACTAGCTATAGTGAAGTCGGCAGGAATAATACTGGTTTACGTCAACTAGCTATAGTGAAGTCGGTAGGGATAATACTGGTTTACGTCAACTAGCTATAGTGAAGTCGGCAGGAATAATACTGGTTTACGTCAACTAGCTATAGTGAAGTCGGTAGGGAATAATACTGGTTTACGTCAACTAGCTATAGTGAAGTCGGCAGGAATAATACTGGTTTACGTCAACTAGCTATAGTGAAGTCGGTAGGGATAATACTGGTTTACGTCAACTAGCTATAGTGAAGTCGGTAGGGATAATACTGGTTTACATCAACTAGCTATAGTGAAGTCGGCAGGAATAATACTGGTTTACGTCAACTAGCTATAGTGAAGTCGGCAGGAGTAATACTGGTTTACGTCAACTAGCTATAGTGAAGTCGGCATGAATAATACTGGTTTACGTCAACTAGCTATAGTGAAGTCGGCAGGAATAATACTGGTTTACGTCAACTAGCTATAGTGAAGTCGGCAGGAATAATACTGGTTTACGTCGACTAGCTATAGTGAAGTCGGCAGGAATAATACTGGTTTACGTCAACTAGCTATAGTGAAGTCGGCAGGAATAATACTGGTTTACGTGATAGTGAAGTCGGCAGGAATAATACTGGTTTACGTGATAGTGAAGTCGGCAGGAATAATACTGGTTTACGTGATAGTGAAGTCGGCAGGAATAATACTGGTTTACGTGATAGTGAAGTCGGCAGGAATAATACTGGTTTACGTCAACTAGCTATAGTGAAGTCGGCAGGAATAATACTGGTTTACGTGATAGTGAAGTCGGCAGGAATAATACTGGTTTACGTGATAGTGAAGTCGGCAGGAATAATACTGGTTTACGTGATAGTGAAGTCGGCAGGAATAATACTGGTTTACGTGATAGTGAAGTCGGCAGGAATAATACTGGTTTACGTCAACTAGCTATAGTGAAGTCGGCAGGAATAATACTGGTTTACGTGATAGTGAAGTCGGCAGGAATAATACTGGTTTACGTGATAGTGAAGTCGGCAGGAATAATACTGGTTTACGTGATAGTGAAGTCGGCAGGAATAATACTGGTTTTACGTGATAGTGAAGTCGGCAGGAATAATACTGGTTTACGTGATAGTGAAGTCGGCAGGAATAATACTGGTTTACGTGATAGTGAAGTCGGCAGGAATAATACTGGTTTACGTCAACTAGCTATAGTGAAGTCGGCAGGAATAATACTGGTTTACGTCAACTAGCTATAGTGAAGTCGGCAGGAATAATACTGGTTTACGTCAACTAGCTATAGTGAAGTCGGCAGGAATAATACTGGTTTACGTCAACTAGCTATAGTGAAGTCGGCAGGAATAATACTGGTTTACGTCAACTAGCTATAGTGAAGTCGGCAGGAATAATACTGGTTACGTCAACTAGCTATAGTGAAGTCGGCAGGAATAATACTGGTGTACGTCAATTAGCTATAGTGAAGTCGGCAGGAATAATACTGGTTTACGTGAACTAGCTATAGTGAAGTCGGCAGGAATAATACTGGTTTACGTGAACTAGCTATAGTGAAGTCGGCAGGAATAATACTGGTGTACGTCAACTAGCTATAGTGAAGTCGGCAGGAATAATACTGGTTTACGTGAACTAGCTATAGTGAAGTCGGCAGGAATAATACTGGTTTACGTCAACTAGCTATAGTGAAGTCGGCAGGAATAATACTGGTGTACGTCAACTAGCTATAGTGAAGTCGGCAGGAATAATACTGGTTTACGTGAACTAGCTATAGTGAAGTCGGCAGGAATAATACTGGTTTACGTGAACTAGCTATAGTGAAGTCGGCAGGAATAATACTGGTTTACGTGAACTAGCTATAGTGAAGTCGGCAGGAATAATACTGGTTTACGTGAACTAGCTATAGTGAAGTCGGCAGGAATAATACTGGTTTACGTCAACTAGCTATAGTGAAGTCGGCAGGAATAATACTGGTATACCTCAACTAGCTATAGTGAAGTCGGCATGAATAATACTGGTTTACATCAACTAGCTATAGTGAAGTCGGCAGGAATAATACTGGTTTACGTCAACTAGCTATAGTGAAGTCGGCAGGAATAATACTGGTTTACGTCAACTAGCTATAGTGAAGTCGGTAGGGATAATACTGGTTTACGTCAACTAGCTATAGTGAAGTCGGCAGGAATAATACTGGTTTACGTCAACTAGCTATAGTGAAGTCGGCAGGAATAATACTGGTTTACGTCAACTAGCTATAGTGAAGTCGGCAGGAATAATACTGGTTTACGTCAACTAGCTATAGTGAAGTCGGCAGGAATAATACTGGTTTACGTCAACTAGCTATAGTGAAGTCGGCAGGAATAATACTGGTTTACGTCAACTAGCTATAGTGAAGTCGGCAGGAATAATACTGGTTTACGTGATAGTGAAGTCGGCAGGAATAATACTGGTTTACGTGATAGTGAAGTCGGCAGGAATAATACTGGTTTACGTGATAGTGAAGTCGGCAGGAATAATACTGGTTTACGTGATAGTGAAGTCGGCAGGAATAATACTGGTTTACGTCAACTAGCTATAGTGAAGTCGGCAGGAATAATACTGGTTTACGTCAACTAGCTATAGTGAAGTCGGCAGGAATAATACTGGTTTACGTCAACTAGCTATAGTGAAGTCGGCAGGAATAATACTGGTTTACGTCAACTAGCTATAGTGAAGTCGGCAGGAATAATACTGGTTTACCTCAACTAGCTATAGTGAAGTCGGCAGGAATAATACTGGTTTACGTCAACTAGCTATAGTGAAGTCGGCAGGAATAATACTGGTTTACGTCAACTAGCTATAGTGAAGTCGGCAGGAATAATACTGGTTTACGTCAACTAGCTATAGTGAAGTCGGCAGGAATAATACTGGTTTACGTCAACTAGCTATAGTGAAGTCGGTAGGAATAATACTGGTTTACGTCAACTAGCTATAGTGAAGTCGGCAGGAATAATACTGGTTTACGTCAACTAGCTATAGTGAAGTCGGTAGGGAATAATACTGGTTTACGTCAACTAGCTATAGTGAAGTCGGCAGGAATAATACTGGTTTACGTCAACTAGCTATAGTGAAGTCGGTAGGGATAATACTGGTTTACGTCAACTAGCTATAGTGAAGTCGGTAGGGATAATACTGGTTTACATCAACTAGCTATAGTGAAGTCGGCAGGAATAATACTGGTTTACGTCAACTAGCTATAGTGAAGTCGGCAGGAATAATACTGGTTTACGTCAACTAGCTATAGTGAAGTCGGCAGGAATAATACTGGTTTACGTCGAAGGACGATGCATTACTCTTCTATAGTGGACTTTAAGCGTAAAGTAGCGCTCAAATAAAATTACCAAATGGCGTTACTAAAATGTCACAAAAGTAACCCGGTCTGTTCCATAGAAAACATTATACTTGAAAAAAGTTATTTAATGTGAAAAATATATTGTATTACAACACAGGGGCCTGTAACGGGCTCCGCTGCCCCCCCCCCCTTGCGCTGCCCATATACGCCGCTTCTATATACGCGCCTGCTTCACGTTAATGGTAGTATAATAGGACAAGGGTAACTGTAGAAATTCACATTTTTAACATCGCTCGGCGATCGATCAAATTTAGCCCATTCACACCAGTAATGCCACAGATATAACCACTGGATCTGGGCGTAAAGTCCGCTGTAGAAGAGTAAGGCATTGTACTTCGATGTGATTTACGTCGAATGGAACATGCAGTGAGTTAACAGTGACAAGTATATAGAGAGTAATCAAATGGTTTCGATTATTACGTGACCTGGAGTCGGGCCTTGTAAAAACCCGGGTGAGCGAAGCGAACTAGGGGTTTACCAATAGGTCCGACCTCCAAGTAAATTATGTCACATAATCATGGAAACCAATTGATTATTCTGTTTATTGCACAATTTATACCATTATATTTCGTTGATTTGTGACAAAATATTCCATAAACAGTTTATTATCCCGTATTGAGCTCAAACTGTATGTGCGTGGATGAATATGTAATTTGAATATTTGTGACATAATGATTCCGCTTGACTTCAATTGCCGTCAAAAGTCGCGTGCGCTCACCACGGACGTAGTACTATGAGGGCCACAGCTTCCTGATTAGACTAAAGACGTGTCTGACCCGGGACCTGGTCGAATGGTCGGCAAAGTGTAGTTGCTACACGTTGTGTAATGCGTTAGTCGCGCCAGATCAAATTATCAATTAAATGCAGTTCCACTTTGACATTTTCAACTAACCATCTCGTAGTTCGATTCCATGGTCCCGTCTACAACTCTCTCCGTCACCACGACACTTCCCGCTTCCAGTCCTGAAATACACGTAGAAAGTAATTAATGGGAAGTGGAATATAATCAATGGGAAGTGGAAAGTACCACCAGACGCCCCCACACGAATGAAATACGTGTACGTACCTACACCACCAGATGTCCCGACGCGAACGCTTTACGTGCATACACCACCAGACGTTCCCCACACGAATGAAATACGTGTACGTACCTACACCACCAGATGTCCCGACGCGAACGCTTTACGTGCATACACCACCAGACGTCCCCCACACGAATGAAATACGTGTACGTACCTATACCACCAGACGTCCCCACACGAAAGCTTTACCTACCTACACCACCAGATGTCCCCCACACGAATGAAATACGTGTACGTACCTATACCACCAGATGTCCCCACACGAATGCTTTACCTACCTACACCACCAGACGCACCCCACACGAATGAAATACGTGTACGTACCTATACCACCAGACGTCCCCCACACGAATGAAATACGTGTACGTACCTATACCACCAGATGTCCCCATACGAATGCTTTACCTACCTACACCACCAGACGTCCCCCACACGAATGAAACACGTGTACGTACCTACACCACCAGATGTCCCCACACGAATGAAATACGTGTACGTACCTATACCACCAGATGTCCCCACACGAATGCTTTACCTACCTACACCACCAGATGTCCACACACGAATGAAATACGTGTACGTACCAAAAACCACCAGATGTCCCCACACGAATGCTTTACGTACCTACACCACTAGATGGCCACACTTTAACGCATTACGTACATATACCACCAGACGTTCTCACTCGAGTGCATTACATACCTATTCCACCAGACGTCCCCACACGAATGAACGTCAGATCCTCACACTGTGCGTAGTGCAGAAGTTTAATCGTTTCGTGGAAGATGATGGACAGAGACGGAGCGCCGATCCCATGCTGAAATAGACGGATATATTGTGTGTCTAACTGCAAGGCAGAGTTCAGTCCCCCACTATATGTGACCCGCCATATCAAATCCAGTCGTAAGTCGGGATTTTTTTTACCCTGTGCCAATGCATTCTCTTATATATGCGAGTCGACCATAGGTCGCCTCGCATATATAAGAGAATGCATTGGCCTAACAATTTTTTATCATTTTTTTTAAATAAATGTTTCTTACAATTTTTAGGACATAAAATAAAAAAACATCAATTATCCTGCAGGGAGCCCCACACATATATAGAAGCATATAGAAGAGTGTCGTCTGCTCATGTTTGTCTGGGGTTCTGTATGGGTGAAATTATAAAATTGTTAAAGAATACAAGAACAAATTATTAAAATTGTAAAACATTGTTAGGCCAATGCATTCTCTTATATATGCGAGGCGACCTATGGTCGACTCGCATATATAAGAGAATGCATTGGCACAGGGTAAAAAAATCCCGACTTACGACTGGATTTGATATGGCGGGTCACATATATACTGGTCTGAGATTAGAGTTCAGTCCCCTGTTATGCTGGTCTGATCACTATCATATATATATACGTAATTAAAGGGAGACTGTGTAATAATTAAGTTGAGCGAAGATGGCTTCAGTATACGTTCAGGTTAACATGTTAACTCAAAATAAAATTTAATATATTTATTATAAATGATTAAATAAACGGAGATAATGTTTGTCAGACTGCGAGGCAGTCTTGGATAGAGTTCAGTCCCCTGTTATGCTGGTCTGACCACTGCCATATATATATAATTAAATCAACACTTTGTTTGGTCTACTAAGAACACGCCTCGTAATTATCTTTTAATACGGGAAAAGAGTGGGGATTTGGATTAAAATATGCCATTAAATTTGGCAAATTAACATTAGATCTGTCGATATATATATATAGAAGCTTTGTACAAACTTGAGGTTTTTATCGAATATATTGAGCTTGAAATCTACGGTCTATTTTTCTCCTCTACTGAGGTGAAGCAAACTAGCCGATTCGTTTATTACGCCACATGGTGGTGTATCTAGTTTCGGTGATTTTGATATTGTGTGGTGGACTGGACGAATGTATTCTTGGATATTTTGTTTTGTACCTTACTCAATCGTATCAATAGAATCACGTATATGCTGAAATTGTAAAGTTAACGGCACTGGTGTATAATATGTTTTTGAAAATATGATAAATCGTATCCATAGGGTCAGGACAGGCTGAAATTGTAAACTTTAAGTCACCGGTGTAATAATATGTTGTTGAAAATATAAATAATCTGGTAGCCTGAAAATAATATATCACCCATTGGGAGCCCCTGGTGTATTCTTGGATATTTTTATTTGTACCTTACTCAATCGTACCGATAGAATCACGTAGATGCTTAAATTGTAAAGTTAACGTCACCGGTGTA
This sequence comes from Siphonodentalium dalli, assembly GCA_032622095.1. Lineage (NCBI taxonomy): Eukaryota > Metazoa > Mollusca > Scaphopoda > Gadilida > Siphonodentaliidae > Siphonodentalium > Siphonodentalium dalli. The sequence goes on from CP136067.1 coordinate 204,335,101, forward strand.
TAATATGTTTTTGAAAATGTGATAAATCGTATCGATAGAGTCAGGACAGGCTGAAATTGTAAACTTAAAGTCACTTGTTGTTGAAAATATAAATAATTTGATAGACTGAAAATAATGTGTAACCCATTGGGAACCCCTGGTGTAGTGAAGTGAATTGTGGGTAGTTTCATTGTGATTCTCCGCCATCTTTATTTTCTGGAATTATCACCAAGATTTCTCCACTTGATTCTCTTAAAATGCACCCGAATCGGTCAAATTCTTTTGATAATTCTATCTAAATACATCTTAGCTACTATACGGATCTGCTATCCCGGTCGAAAAGGGTTTAGTTTGACCAAAATGCCAATTGACAAAAGCCTGTTTACAAAAATGCGTCTACTCGATGACCCGTCCACGGTCCACGCTGTAGTGTAAATTTATTATCGAAAACAAATTCAATTTCTTCCATCTAAAACATAATTACGCGCTGAACTCTGCCATTTTAAGAATATATAAGTATTACACACATACACACCAAATTTCAGCTCAAAATTTTGAAAAATGACAGTTTTATACACATAAATCGATTTTAAAGGGAAATCCTGTGTTAAATTTTATCATCGAAAAAAAATCATTTCTTCGATCTAAAAAATAATTACGTGCTGTACCCGGTCATTTTAGGAATATATAAGTATCCCACGCACACACACACCAAGTGTGAGCTAAAAATTTTGAAAAATAAGAGATTTATCGACATAAATCGATTTGTATATGCAGATGCCAATTGCCTTGTTAAATAAATTTTAGGGCCCTGCAAATGTTTTCTGAGCTGTTCCATATTGGGCACTAGAGTCCATATTTGACCGTTATATCTGATAATTGTGCGACAGTACAGTCGCGTTACTTTATACGTCAACATTGGTCACCCGACAAATTTATTTCGGCCTATCGTATCAACCCATATTTTCTCCCGCGTAGCCTGACTAAGTGTCAACATTGGTCTTTATCGCTCCACTAATTTGTATCGTTTCATCGGTATGAATTCCAGGTCCAATTTATTTAATTTTTTCATCGCTATAGTCACGTTGCTTAATATTTTATCGCGTGATACTTGTACTTATATGTCTATGGTATTACTATAGTATATCGTATATGTATATCAATTGCTATTTCTTTCTATATAATCCTGGTGCCATCTATAGAGATAGAGATAATTTCATACCCCCCCCCCCCCCAATTTTATGTCATTGCTGCGTTAGTACAGTCGCGATACATTACATGGCAACATCGCTCCACTAATTTATGTCAGTTCATCGGTACGAACCCCTTTTTCTCCGAGTCCATATAACGTACCAACCCAACATCTTATAGAAGTCCATAAATGACTATTCTGGCACTATATAGAGATGACTAAGATTCTGACACCCCCTATTGTATAGCCTTGTTGCAATGTTCATTAGAGTTGAGATGCATAATATGTCAACATTGGTCATTATCGCTCTATAAATGTATATCGGTTCAACCCTTAGTTCCCTGTATCACCCACCCCTCTCTGAATTTATTTTTTCATTTGTATTATAGTCTCGTTACGTACACATTTTATCTCTTGTAACTTTTGCTTCAATGCGTCGAGTTCCGCTGCAGAGAATACAAAACTGACAACATTTTGAAATGTAAGCAGGCTTCAAACTCATCTTATCCAAGAAAAACTCTTGTTACATAAGAAATTTGTGTATAAGGTGTACGCGCATTTGTTGCGTTAACAACCAAAGGTCCCAAGTCAAGGTCCAAATTTTAAATCCTGAAAAATTACCCATATTTATTCTGTGGTTAAAACTTAAGTGGTCAATTACTTTGGGCATTACTGTAACCAATATAAGGATTTGAGGTTTAATGATAACTCAATCCTCATACAGTAATGTTCAAATTAATTGACCACTTAAGCACAGCAGAATAATGGGTAATTTATCAGGATTTTAAATGCTGAAAAAATACCCATAATTCTGCTGTGGTTAAGTGGTCAATTACTTTGGGCATTACTGTAACCAATATACGGATTTGAGGTTTAATGATAACTCAATCCTCATACAGTAATGTTCAAAGTAATTGACCACTTAACCACAGCAGAATTATTGGTAATTTTTCAGGATTTTAAATCCTGAAAAATTACCAATAATTCTGATGTGGTTAAGTGGTCAATTACTTTGGGCATTACTGTAACCAATATAATGATGTGAGGTTTAATGAGAACTCCATCCACATAACTAATAAATATGTGTGAAAATTAAAACAAAACAAAATAAATTCCATGATGGCGTCCAATATGGACTGCCTAATTCTGCTCCAAAACATGTATATTGAATATATAGATGTTTATTGGGGGAAACCGATTATTTCAATGATATTTTCATTAACTGGGATCCAAAACCCGACTTACGGGAGCGTGCTTCGCGCGCGACTGTATCTTAAGCATATGTGCATATTTAATAAGCCAACAATTGGAATCCCAACAGAGAAGATTGGCGTGGGTCCCTTGTGCGATCTGTCCATCGAAAACTATTTAGACATCTCAAGACACGTAAGACACAATAACTTAATATACAGAATAGATACATCTATTGCCTGAGTGACTAATATTTATATTTGTTACAATGAGGTCAAATAGTTGCGAAGCCAGCACCACAATTCTTTCCCTCCATAGTAAATCTTAAAACAACTTCTAAAGAATTATTAATTTACCTTATACTTGGTATGGAGCGTCCTTGGTTTACTGGAGTTCAGATTTGTTAACATCACGTCACCAAGTTAAATACTTGCGAAGCCACAGCCATAACTATTTCCCTCCATAGTAATTCTCAAAACAACTTCTTAAGAACAATTGACCAGGTCAGTCGCGCAATTATTGGAAGAGCCACGGTCAATCATTTTTTAAAAACCAAATGTTACATTTAAATTATTGCTTTATTTAACCAAAAAAAAAATTAAATGAGAAAATTAAGTTTTACTACTTGCTAAATTTTATCTTTTAATTATTTCATTTAAATTTTAGTATTTACAGTATACTAAGTCCAAGTCTTTATAATCTGTTGAGTGACCACAGTCGTGTACTTGCTTTGTTAGTAATAATTTGAAGGATTACTTGTTTAAACGCAATTGGTATCAAAATATTTTATGTATTTTTTATAATTTCTATTTTTATGTAATACTATAATCTTGGTGGCGTTACCATTTCTGACTATGGTTTTCTTGTTTTATCAGTTGTCGAACAGTTTATCCTAACATTCAGACTTGTATAACACAGCCTTAACTCGATCGGCGTCATATTAAAAAGCCAAATTATCAGGACCTGCCAGCGTCATAGTAAATTAGCAGGACCCACCAACAACAGAGCAACATAGCTGGATCCATGCACCGGCATCATAGCAACATCAACAGGACCACTTAACCAGAGGTGGTGTCCATGGTTACATAATATACTCACACTTATACACAGTACAGGTCCGGCTTTATACAGCACGTATCTATCGTTGCCTCCCGCGTGGTTTGTCAGCCCGTTCTTGTCGTCTGCAGCACCCAGTTGCTTGGCGATCTGCTGAGCGAATCGCATCATCCTGGATCCCTGACCGCCCAACAGCACGAACTGTAGGAAACAAGGAAGGGTCATGTGGTACCGCCCAACAGCACGAACTGTAGGAAACAAGGGATGGTCACGTGATACCACCCAACAGCACGAACTGTAGGAAACAAGAGATGGTCACGCGATACCACCCAACAACAAGAACAGTAGGAAACAAGGGAGGGTCACGTGGTGGCATCTGGTGATGATGATGATGATGATGATGATGATGATGTTGATGATGATGATGATGATGATGATGATGATGATGATGATGATGATGATGACGATGACGACGATGATGGTGGTGGTGGTGGTGGTGGCGATTATGATGATGATGATGATCATCATCATCATCATCAGTATCATCATCATTATCATCATCATCATCATCGTCATCATAAGCATTGTAGTTATCATCAAAATCATCATCGTCGTCATCTCTAAACAGAGTCTTCCAACATTGTAACATTGACATCCATACACAGAGCCTTGATGCCACGTATGTTTACCTCGACATCCCAAACAGAGTCTTGGTGTCTCGTATTCTTACCTAGACATCCCCAAACAGAGTCTTGGTGTCTCGTATTCTAACATTGACACCCATACACAGAGCCTTGATGCCACGTATTCTTACCTTGACATCCCCAAACAGAGTCTTGGTGTCTCGTATTCTTACCTTGACATCCCCAAACAGAGGCTTGGTGTCTCGTATTCTAACATTGACATCCATACACCGTGTCTTGATGCCGTGTATTCTTACCTTGACATCCCCAAACAGAGTCTTGAGGTCATGTGTCTGGGGGCTCACTCCGATGTGGTAGAGGAAATCATTGTCCAGGGACGCCAGATGTTGGTTAATCCGGTTGGGTTTCTCGGAGTACCTGTAAGGCAGATGGAAGCAGTGAGACCATGTGAGGGACAGTTATATGGAGTTAAAAAGTTAAAAACATATGGTCTATCTTTTCCCAGAAAATTATATATTCCGGGGTATAATATAATAAATATGAGTCGATGACACCTTTCAGGAAACGATTCCATCAATTATTATAAATTTTATTTAGATTTTCTTGTATAATTCATAAAATAAATCGGGAAACTTTACGGGCTATAGAGACCAGCCATGAAACATTCTTTAACAATTTTTTATCTTTTTTTTTTTTACATTAACAATTTTATCTTTTTTTTATCATTATTTCTTACATTCTTTAACAATTTTATCATTTATTCTTACATTCTTTAACAATTTTATCAATTTTTTTATCAATATTTAAATTTTTTCTTACATTTTTTTCACAATTATAAAAAAGTAATAAAAAATTTGTTAGGCCAATGCATTCTCTTATATATGCGATTCGACAATATGTTGCCTCGGAGAATGCATTGGCACAGGGTTTTGCAAAAACTCAATCTGACTAGCATGTGCCACGCGATCTCAGATAGAGATATATATCTCCCGTTTACTATGCTCCGAACGTTTCCGCGAGGCTCGGGAAAACGTTCGGAGCGTAGCAAGAGGAAGGACAAATGATATATACCCAATCAGTGTTTTATTATGGGGTGGGGTGGGGTGGTGGTGGTTACAAATGATATATACCCAATCAGTGTTTTATTATGGGGTGGGATGGGGTGGTGGTGGTGGTGACAAATGATATATACCCAATCAGTGTTTTATTATGGGGTGGGGTGGTGGTGGTGGTGGTGGTGGTGACAAATTATATATACCCAATCAGTGTTTTATTATGGGGTGGGTGGGGTGGTGGTGGTGGTGGTGGTTGTGGTGGTGACAAATTATATATACCCAATCAGTGTTTTATTATGGGGTGGGGTGGGTAGTTGTGTGGTGGTGGTGGTGGTGGTGGTGGTGACAAATGATATATACCCAATCAGTGTTTTATTATGGGGTGGGGGTGGGTGGTGGTGGTGGTGGTGGTGACAAATGATATATACCCAATCAGTGTTTTATTATGGGGTGGGGCGGGGTGGTGGTGGTGACAAATGATATATACCCAATCAGTGTTTTATTATGGGATGGGGTGGTGGTGGTGACAAATGATATATACCCAATCAGTGTTTTATTATGGGGTGGGGTGGGTGGGTGGGGTGGTGGTGGTGACAAATTATATATACCCAATCAGTGTTTTATTATGGGGTGGGGTGGGGTGTTGGTGTTGGTGACAAATGATATATACCCAATCAGTGTTTTATTATGGGGTGGGGTGGGTGGTGGTGGTGGGGGTGGTGACAAATGATATATACCCAGTCAGTGTTTTATTGTGGGGTGGGGTGGTGGTGGTGGTTGTGACAAATGATATATACCCAATCAGTGTTTTATTATGGGATGGGGGTGAGGTTGTGGTGGTGGTGGTGACAAATGATATATACCCAATCAGTGTGTTATTATGGGGTGGGGTGGGTGGTGGTGGGTGGTGGGGGTGGTGACAAATGATATGTACCCAGTCAGTGTTTTATTGTGGGGTGGGGTGGTGGTGGTGGTTGTGACAAATGATATATACCCAATCAGTGTTTTATAATGGGGTGGGGTGGGGGTGGTGGTGGTGGTGGTGACAAATGATATATACCCAATCAGTGTTGTATTATGGGGTGGGATTGGTGGTGGTGGTGACAAATGATATATAGCCAATCAGTGTTATATTATGGGTGGTGGTGGTGGTGGTGTGGTGGTGGTGGTGGTGACAAATGATATATACCCAATCAGTGCTTTATTATGGGGTGGGATGGGGTGGTGGTGTGGTGGTGAATAGCTCTACCTTGTATGTTTGCTATTGGTGCATAACATCGTTCTACCCAACTAATATAGTCGCACTTTCTATCGCCTACGCGGTTATTCCCTACTCTTTTTATGATTATATGATTATATGATTATATGGCCGATTGTGGTAACGTTAAGTGTGTTACGTATTCATTGGCGTGAAACATTCCGGGTTGTTTTTATGTGTAACCAATCAGGTAAGTGGGTGTCAGACCAGGTAACACGAGTTCCAGGGTAAGCAACACCAAACCTAGCACACCAGAGTGACAGAAAACAAGTCAAAGTGAAGCACTGGCAGGTAGACCATAAATGGCCTATTTGTTAGTCAACATAGGTTTTAGTAAGAAAGAAAAACGCCTCAAACATATTCGTCATTTTACGCACATAATATTGGCGGAGCAAAAATGTAATGGATGTCAAGAACAAGAGGAGAGTGTCTGCAAAGTATATAAAAGAAAGGGGATATATTAGGGTCAGGGTCCCAATCACATGCAGACCACTGTGTTCCTCATGTTCTTGGCATAAAATTTTGAGTCGGAGAGCAAAGTCACGGAGCGGCTGGAAATATTTTGAAAAGTAATTAAGAACGTACAGATCGAAAGAGGGTAATTAAAATCAAAGATACCTAAGAATTTGTAATTTAAGGAAAAAGGTAAAAACAGGTGGTGGTGGTGGTCGTCGCCGTGGTGATGGTGGTGGGGTGGGGCGTTGGGTAAATAGCTCTACCTTGTATGTTTGCTATTTGTGCATAACATCGTTCTACCCAACTAATATAGTCGCACATTCTATCGCCTACGCGGTTATTTCCTACTCTTTTTATGATTATATGATTCTATGGCCGATTGTGGTAACGTTAAGTGTGTTACGTATTCATTGCATGAAACATTCCGGGTTGTACTAATCTCATTGTACTAATCTCATTGTACTAATCGTGAGATTAGTAATATTGGCAGCTCTCAATTGTGCAATACTCGTGTATTTGTCATAAGTCCTCCTTGATATGTGCGCAATCCTTGAAATAGTGTGTCTGACATTTGCAGAATGAGGTCCGCAAAGGGTGAATTTAAGCAGGCTAGCATCATCAAATTCATCTTCTGTGAACCTCATTCTGCTTAGGCACCAGCTGCTATGGGAGACCTAGAATCAGATTGAAGTTCCCCAGTCAAAGTTGGAGATGTTCACACGTTAGTCACCTCGTATGCATTTTGTCTTCTGCAAATTATGGGATATAGAATCTGAATAGACGGGGAAAAGTAACCAATACAATGTCAATTTGAGACTGTAGATAGTTACTAGAAGATGAGGTCAATAAGAATAATGACGTCCCACATAAGTTGAATTTGGTGATGCTAGCCCGATGTGTGGCGGTAGCGTTACGATATTCACCCACTGTGAATCTCATTGTGCGCATGACACACACACTATTTCCTCGGCGATAAGTGCTACATTCTCTGTGGAATGCGGGCGCACGTCATTACATTTGATGGGGTAGACACGCTATCGTCATACAATACACAATTACTTCTACATAACCACAAAGTTCCGCCTCGTAACTTGAAGCAACTTCAGTTTGCGGGTTGAAGCCTCAAATTATGATCTGGCTTCTCAGTCAGGATCAGAGGCTCTAAGCCGCGTT